>CADDXX010000054.1:2437054-2541739 GCA_902810485.1 Alauda arvensis | reverse complement strand
CCGGGGGCCGCCGCCGCCGCACCTGTCGCGGCCCCGGGCTCGGCACCGGCTCCGCGGAAACCCCCCGCTCCTCCTCCTCCCGCTGCCGGGGGGGGCCCCGTCTGCGGCTCCCGCGGGAACAGCGCTCCCGCATCCACCGGTGTGACCCATCCTTGGCTCCTCGTGGGGTGTACAAACCTCTGCAGTTTGTACCCTTTCTGCGCCCCCGCATCCACCAGCATGACCCATCTTTGGCTCCTCGTGGGGTGTACAAACCTCTGCAGTTTGTACCCTTTCTGTGCCCCCGTGTTCCATGTCTATTCCAGCCGTGTGTATGCATGTGCGTGTATACATGTGAATGCATGTCACAGGCTGGAAAAGACCTGAGRTCACCGAGTCCAACCTTTGACCAGTTGACAAGGTGATGACCTTGTCAACTAAGCCATAGCATTGAATGCCATGTCCAGCTGTTTCTTGAACACCTYCAGGGGTGGTGATTCCACCCCYCTCGGCAGCCCCTTCCAATGCCTGACAGCTCTTCATGTGATGAAATTCTTCCTGATGTCCAGCCTGGAGGCTATGTCCTCTTCTCCCTTCACTGGTTCGCCTTGGAGARGAGGCTGACCCCACCTGSMTRCAACTTCCTTTGAGGTTATATTTTGGCTGGAGTGGGCTRATAGATCAAGCATGGAGGTGGATTTCATCACCTTCCCCAGGCAGCACTAGACACACATACAAATCCAATTTCTCATTCTGTTCAGAATGAGTGTCTGCCTCAATCATTTACTTATTAAAAGGTCATCATAAGCACTAATTGATTACACCTCTTTTCTTAATAAAAATTTGACATCCTGTCTGAGCTCAGAGACTCATGAAAGGTCATGGCACAGGTTTACTCAAATGAATCATCTCTACCTGATTAAGCAGCCTCAACTGACTCTTTTTCTGTGGTCCTGCAAGCTTATTTGTGGTGGCCTAAATGTGAGCCCTTCTTCCCAAGTCAGGGTTGGATTAGCAGTCATCTCTCTAATCATGGGTGCACACACTGAGGCTAGGCAGCTGCTTAGACATGTTTGGCTGGGACTCGTGCCCTCTCAAAATACAGCTGGTACCAACAGGCAGATCTACATCTCTGCTGTAGATTCCTCTGCTGGGATCATCAGATGCTGAGGAAAGCTGTGTTCAAAGTCATACGGTTTTCCTAAAGTTTGTGAATATAACCATATCTTACTCTCAAAGTAGGATATTCTGTCTGCTCAGCCATTTAAAAAGTAAATGATCTAGAAARTTCTGGAGTTGAATTTCAAGCCTTAGAAATGCTGCTTTTTTGAAGTCTCCAGTAAACCTGCTCTGTCCTCCATGCAGATTTCTTCCTTTTTGTCACCTCCAATATTTCTAGAATGAAATTCCTGCCCAGAGAAAGTCAATGAAAAAACAATTGACTTTAATGAAGGTAGGATTTCACCCTTGATATGTTCTAGTAGCTGAGCAGTGAAGATAATTGATTCTTTGTCAGACTCACTCATTTGCTTACCAGTGTTTTCCTATCCTTACCATCTCAGTTTCTTTGTTTTTTCTTTCTTTTTTTTTTAATTACGGAAGGTAAACCAAAATAGAACCAACCCCCTTCAACAAAAAAGAACCCTGAGACAAAGCTAAAACTGATMTTCTCAAAGTCAGAATTGATGGCCTATTGATAAACCAAGAATGAGAAAAGGAATGAGCSATACTCAGGAAGAAAATGATGCTGTGTCTGCAGAGAAAACCAGAATGATTTTCTGTGACTTCACAGCAGTAGCTAATTTGGGGGTTAAGGACAAAGGGGTGGCTGAATGATTCTTGTTCTGTTTCCAAGGCAGTTGGAAGTAATAATTCAAGAAATGGTTCTTTTTTTGGTTAGATAAGGAGTCTTGTAAAAAGGCCAAAATGCTGGTGACTTTAATTACTAGGTTATTGATTGGGATAATATTTATGCAAGTGCTAGGGGGAGCATATTCCTCAAGGAAGGTGCAGCATTGCTGTTACTTTMCAGTTTGCTGAATCTCTAATAGTGAGCAAGAATGGGGCTGCATGAATGCAAAACAGAAGAGTGGGCAATATTTTATGTGCAGTGATAAGGCTGTGCCTGAAATTTGCCTTCGTGCTACATGGAGAATGTTATCTGATATSCATTGTGAGGAAGCATTCAGCAGTATTCAAAAGGCTGGAAATATGAAGTATCTCACTGATTAGTTGCAGTCTAGTGGCTGGTATTTCTTTAATTYGCCTTTATTTTTTGAAGAACAGCGTTAATAGGAAATTAAAAAAAAAAGAGAAGAATTCAGAAGAAGGCAATTTGGAAAAGCTATACCTATGAAAAGAGCAAGTTATTTAGAGGATAACAAAAGAAACAAATCTAAATTAGCAACGCTGAATGTCTCTGGTCACAGCCAAGAAGCCTTCCAAATGTATTTCCATTAAATAGGAAGTATAACACAAAATTGTTCTCTTGTTAAAAAAAAAAAAATAAGGCATTCAGAGACAAAAAAATCCTTTAAAAAGAAATACTTGAATGTTTGCAGCCTCATTCCGTGCCTGCAGGTCACACTGACTTCAGTGAGACACTTGTTTATTCAAGAGCAGAAATATGGCATTATCCTATGGACAAAACTTTTGGGTTTTTTTCCCAACTGTTCATATTTTTCTGCCTCACTCCATGGTGCTTCTTGCCACCTGCTGTGTTTTTGAAGGATTAGACTCTGTTTGCCTTCTCCATCAAAGCCATTACACACAGACATGTATTTTTATTTCTGCGTACAATATTGCTCACAGGTATGAGAAGATATGTCTGTGTTGTAGGCAAAAGCTGCACAGATCTTTTACAGATTTCCAAACCACTGTTATTAACTGTTTTATTAACCAGGATACTTCTGCAGTGCTTACCTGATGGAGCAGCTGCATGCTGWACTTCAGTCACATTTGGCAGAAGGGAGAGTCCAGCTCTAACAAAGAGAGACAAATMCAGGATGTTGACAGCTGGAAGTGTCCACAGAGTTGCAAATAATATATTTGACAAAATGTTATCAATTGTGTGTCTGTCTCAGACTTTGACAACTACTGCTGTCTTTCACAAACCTGGCTGATGGAGTTGTCATTTTTTAGTAAGTGTGACTGCCATAAAATACCTGTTGATTGAAGAGTCTTTCAAATAGCATTTTKCTCTATACAAATTCTTTAAGGGAGTGATTTTAAGGAGAAAGGATTGAGGAGTARTCAAAAATATGGGATGGTGCAAGAGAATTTTTGGAGAAAGAGGCCTTGTGCAGAGCATGTTAAATGAGGAAAGGTTAATCAAGAGGTGGACTTCRGGCTTCAYGTGTTAAAATCCTGTCAGGTGGGATGGTGAACCTTCCAGATTGTAATAAATATCCTGCACACATTTTGAGCTCTCAGTCTGCTACTACAGTGCAAGTTCCCAGGCAGGGGAGGAGCAGGARCAGCTCTGCCCTGCACTGCTGGTAGTTGATTAATGTGGGATCTCACAAGTCCCTTCTTGATATTCCAGCCAGCCAGATTTAGCATGACACTTATCTCTTCACTTGCAATCTCTTCACTTACAATCTCTGTTCTTCATCTGAATTGATCTGTGCCACGATTCTCCGGTGTGTTAATGAGTTTTCTGTGTGGTGGAGTGCTAGAGGCCTTGTTAAACGCCAGGGACATCCTGCCTACTGCATTTTATTTATACACCCACTCTGTTACTCTTGACAAAAAGAAGCTGAGTTGTTTATCTTTAAGTTTTTGAGAAGAAATTTGTCTTACAGTAATTTTCTCTGCTCTGGTTGCCCACAGAGGCAAATCCAAATATATTATTCACCTGCTATTTCAAAACCATTTRAACTTGCCAAGTCTAAGTGGTGTTTTACACCATTGTGCTGATGCTCTCAAAGTTGTAATTAACTGCCTCAGAAGTGATTTTTGATTGTGGTTGTATTCAGCAGGAAGATGACAAGGTGTGTTCAGGCTGAAGCCATGTAAGGACAATACACCTGCCCTTGGAAAYGGAATGTTTTGGAAGCAGTGTTTTTTGCAGAGTCTGTTTTGTTCATTAAAGCTGCCAGAGCCCTCCCTTGCCCGCTGCCTTATTTCACTGCTTTTTAAATCCATCCTGACAGAGCTTGGTTAGTGTTTGGGAAGATGTTGTCTAGAACATTCAGCTGTTGTGCATGGTTTGGAAGCTGAGATCCTTTGCTAATCCCTTTGGAAATCGCTGTGTTGGTGAGACACCAGACCTTAGGTGAAGCTGTGGTAGCTTGGGTCTCTGTGGAGCTGGCTGGCCAGGAGGGGCCCTCCCACTCTGCTGTACTTTGCCTCAAACATGAATCCATGCCTCAAACATGAATCCATGCCTCAAACATGCACTGCAGGAGTGTGTTCAGCTTGGTTTTATGGGCAAAAGGGACTGGGAGCACCACCCAGCAAGGTGCTGTGCTCTTCAAACTCTTCTCATGACAAAGCACCAACAGCTTGTGCTCTCTGTCCACCTCCAGATGCTGTCACATGATGGTCAGTCTGTGTCATGTTTTCCTACCCCACATCCCATGTCTTTGCCTTCTCAGAGACTGAGGGTTGCTAGATCTGTTTTGCAATGTTTCATGATCCAGGCTTACCAGCTTGGATCACAGATGGAAATCCAGCTTTTCTAGAGTTTTCTAGGTCACTGAGAAGCAGAATGTATTAAATAGGCATTGAATTTTCACACAGACTCGTGTTTGCTTGTTTGGCTTTTTTTCTTTTTTTTTTTTTTTTTTAAGGTGGAATGCTGCTGTAGAAATCCAACTGATTTTTAGATATAAAAAATGCTCAGTTACTGTAATAATGAACAGGAACATGAGATGTAGAATCATCCAGTTGTGTGGAACAACTATTACAGACACTTCAAAATGCTTATTACAATTTAATTTGCTCCATCTTCCTCTCCCAATCAYAGTTACAGCTGCCAAAAAAATAAGCTTTTTTCACCCCATACTTCTACTTTTACAATATCCTTCTATGAAGAGCACTATACTGCACAAGATTTTGTAGGTACTTTAAAGAATGTATTTCCAACAATATCTTTAAAGTGCTTAGAGCTGACTAATCCAAAGATRTCCCAAAGCCCATGAAAGAAATAGAATTGATTGTATAATTACCACAGCTTCTGCAATATCACTGCAACAGAAGTTGTTTGTATGGTTTCTGTCCCTCTTCTTTTCTTCAAGAGTCTCTTCCTATGAAGATACTCAAAATGTGACATTCTTCAGATCCTTCACTTTGTTCTCCTTAGTGCTTCAATTCCACACGAGCATTTCTGTTAGCAAAGCCATCTCTGAGCATGATTCCATAGTTCAGATTAGATTAAAGGACAGATTCAGTCACAGAGGTCCAGGTCAGAACTGACTCCACTGCCACCAGCTGAGTTAATCTGTCCCTGCACCAGTGTAGCTGGTGGCATCATCAGAACAATAATAAGCTTTAAGCTGCTGTTGGAAATACTTCATTGATATTAGAGGCTGCATGAAGGTAAATTCCTTCATGTTCTCAGTTTTTGCCAGACAAGCTGAAATGGAATAAATCTATGTGCATAAAAACATAAAGCTGTTTCAGTTTCAAATGTGTGTTGTAAAGAAGRCAGCCAACTTTTCAGGGCCATGTGATCCTACAGTTTATAATAAAATTGTCTCATCCCTGACCTTTTACTCACRTTTGAGGCAGGGGGAGTAGATATTTTTATCTTCAGACAGGGATGTGGAAAGTTTTCTAAAAGGTTCCTTTAATCAATCACTAACTAAACTTGAAAGTTTCTATGTGATAGTTTCACAAGTTGGAAAAAAATAAAACCAAACCAATTATCTACTTAAAATAGAATTTACTCTAAAATACTGTAATTGAAAAGAGTGTTTTGGAAGCYTAAATCCACAGCTGTTGGTGAAGATGTATTCAGTGGTTCTGTGGAGCTGAACTAATACAGTTTAATAAATAATAGGTGAATTACAGCAAACAAAGAGTTTACAGTCTGAAAGCTTGAAAGAATATTCTGTAATGCCAAAAAGACATGGAATGATGCCAGTATTATGATTTTGGAATTAATTTCTAGCTCTGCCAGAGTAGATAATATCACATAAAATAAGTCTAATTAAGATAGTTAAATTAGGGATCTCTTCAGACCAAAACAATCTCATGTGTACTGCAAGTATATGATTTTTTTTGTGGCTTTATACCTATAGAATCTTTATCTTGATCCTGTTATATGATAGGTCTTTTACACATATTCGAGATTGTACACCAAAGATCAAGCTCAGACACAGAAAATCCACTACAAAGATTTGACCTTTCTTGGGGTGCCTATGGGGATATCACTTGGGAAAGATAAATAACTCTCATTAAGATTCCTGCTGACAGTTGGCAGACCAGGTGGTCCTGCAGAACACAAGTGCAGGGTCTCTCATCCTGAGTCTTTAAACATTGTGTGGTTATGAAGTGGCTTAYTGGTGCTCTGAATTAAACCAAACTCTCTGTTTTAATTCCAACAAGAGCTGTTTGCCTTGTGTTTTCTGCTCATGCCCTGCTCTCTCCCTGGAATTTGCCCAATTTGCTCTCAACCTTGCAGCACATTYTGGAGTCTTGTAGAACTCTTCTTTTGTGCTTCTCTTTAGTTTAAAACAGCCAGTTTCCAAGCTGCCTTGTGGGRTCCCCTGAGGCTGGAATGGACCACTGCCCACTGTCCAAAGCAGTGCTCTTCCCTCCCAGTGCTGCTGCTGGATCTTTCYCAGAGACATGCAGCCTTTCCTTGCACAAATACTGACTCCTGCCCCAGACTGTCCTTTCTCACTGCAGACTGTCACTAACTGCTCTCTGCCCGAGATTCCTGCTCCACTCTGGGCCAGCACAACACAGCCAAGGAGTTTCAAACACTGCCCCAAAACTAGGGCTTGTGTGTGATCTCAGCTTTCATGGCAACAGTGCAAATGCAGATAATACAGGAGAGAAGGAAACTGAGTTCCTGAACTGAGCATGCCTGATGGGGAGCTGCCTGGATTCACAAATACACGGCACCACACCTCTGTAATGTGCACACACCTTTGTTAAAAAGCCCTACACCTTTGTTAAAAAGCTCTCTAGTTAAGTGATTAAACTTATGGCTTTACTAAAACCCTTCCTGAATGGAGATTTAAAAAAAAAAATTCCTTTTGAAATGAATGACACTTAAATTCATTTATTGCTTTTGTCAATTCTATTTAAATGTCCAGTGCAATCACTGATGTTATTTACAGGACGAGAGAGCAGTAAGTCAACTGTTTTTGTATGAGTAGAGTATATAAAATTTCTTGGTGTGTCTRTTGTCAGTTCTCATTTTTCCAGCTGTACTTGCTGGTTCTTTTGGGCACTTTGCTCTCTGTAGTAACCCACTGCCAAATCTTATAAAACAACATTTCCTTTTATATCAAGAATACTACCAGAACCTTGTAAAAAGGAATTCTGTTCTTGTGTCTGGCATTAAGAAAGTGTGGTTAAAGAAACTGCAGTTTGACATACCATCAACTATATCGAAAATTATTTTATACAAGAAATAATGGCTTTCTGCTGAGATCATTAAAATGAAATTCTCGACTTGTCTTGGCATCTTTGAAGGTGTGGAGAGGCAGAGTTCTGTGCCTGTTAGGCACATAYCTGCATGCTGACCTGCCTTCCAGGCAGACCTGAAGAAGTTGCTTGCCTGAAAGGTGCTGTACAAAGGCTCATAACTCACTTTGCAGGCAGACAAGAACAGGTACTTGTCTGGGAGACAGCCCTTTGTTGATAACCTGCCTCCAAGGCAGATCTGTCTGGTTATCTCTGCTGGCTTTGAAGCAGCTCCACACAGAGTTGTGTGTCCTTAGCAGGCTYGCTGCTGCCTGCCTGGGAGGTGCTCAGGCTGATCATCCTCCTTCTAGAAAATCCTGAGCAATTAGTTACCCCAAACAGCACCTCTCCAAAAGGGACATTTGTAATGCTGCAAATGTGTTTAGTWCTGACTGATCACTGTGTCTGGTGTTCTCTATTAACCTCCCATGTATAAGGACTGTAACAAACATCCCACGTTTAGGAAAATAAAATAAAGAACTTGTCAAAAATTTCTGCTAATATAGCACAGAGCTGGCACATGCTGGTTTCTGTGGCAGTAATCAGGCTGCCAAACTTGCTGAAGGGAGGGAAGGGAGTAGAGAGACTTAAAAAAAAAAAAAAATCAAAATTGCTATGCTGTGTTGAAGGACTAAAGGGAAGGTGGACACTGCATTTCAATGTTCAGTCTTAAAAATGGCATCTAATTATTATATAAGGGAGCCAGTTCTCAATAATTTATACAACATACTAAGTGCTATATGCTCATTTCTAATTAAAAAATGCTTTATTTTACTTGAAAAAAACCCCAGTAATTACTAGTTAACTGTAAAATACAATTTAATTTCTTTTTCTTTCTTAGAGAAATTGAGATTGCAAGTCAGATACTARGCTTGAGAAAAAAGATCCATATACCTCAGGGCCATAAACCAGCWGCAGTTAAGTCACCTGATAAAGGATAGATCAGATACTAAGCATTTTTATGTTTGGTGCAATATTGTTGTGTAAGTATATCAGTGTAATTCTGCAGTAGGTTGGTTGCAGTTGGTTATAATCACTCTGGCAGGCATGGAATGAGCCCAGAATTAGGCTCTTATTTTAGTYCTGCTTGTGTTTTGTGGAGGAAGCAGGAATTTTACTTTAGATATGTTAGTCCTGCATAGCGTGTGACACATCCCATGTGTTTGGAAATCATTATGTGAACTCAGGAAGTGCAGCAGTTCACAGTAGGTACTGCAGTACCTGTTAGTCCTACTCTGGTTCCTCCTGTAGTCTGATCCAGTTCAGTTCTGTACTAATATCTGCTGTCAGGGATAATTTGTCCCTCTTTCAGCCCCACGAAATCTCTCAGCTGGGGCTCTGTGCATGAAGAGCCCTTAGGGGTGGTGCAGTTTGTCCCAGCAAAGGTGTGTGGCCACCTCAGGCACAATGCAGGAGCACTTTGCTGTAGGGAGACACATGTACAGGGCAAGCTGTTCCCAGCTTGTGGCTGGCCCAGAGGGATTTGTACCATACCCCTGGAWGCATGGAATGTGGGATTTCTGCTGCACAATTCTGCACGTGGGCTGGGGAATAAGGGGGATATTCCCCCTCTCATTAGAGGCACTCTGCTGCCTCTGTATCATAGATTGAACATGATTAAAAAGGACAGTCTTGTACTTGGAAAGGAAAGCAGTGAATTTTATATTAATGCTTTAATTCTGATCTAGGCTAGTTTCATACTATGGAAAGGCTTTCTTCTTCCTCTTCTGCCCAAATTAATTTCATTCATTGGGCATGAGGAATAAAAATTAGRAGCCTGAAGTCATGCTGTGATATCCAGAAATACAGGTATGATCCCCTTTGTTTTTTYCCTCATCTTTCTTTCCCTCAACCTCTTTCACCCCATCTTTACTCCAGCATATTTTGACTAATGATTGTGGCTGAAGAAATTGAAATCTGCTCRTGGGTATTTCTCAAGCAGACTAACTTTGTCAGCTAAATTATTCATTGTGAAATAGCTCCTCAGAGGCAAGGACTATACTCAGTGTAATGGTGACCAGACTGGACCTTTGGGTACTGCCACAGCAGTCACATGCAACATTGACAATATTCACAGTTGCAAAGGAGCACAAATGACAACAMAGATCTCTCCATCACACAAGGGTGAGGTGGAGCTGAAAAGCAGAACCTGCTCGTGAGATGAGAGCTGGGTGCTGAGAGGGGAGCAAATGCCCAGTTACAAATAAGAAACTGCAAGTGCTAAAATGTAATGAAACTGGGGATAATATTTGGGTGTAGGATATTTATTAAAATTCTACCTTCGTGTAGGTCAGAATTGTGTCCATTGGAGTGAGCTGTGTCAGAGCTGTGTCCAATCACTTCCCTAGCCTGTAATTAAATACCAGTCTGTAATAAATCAATAGTTTATTGTTCATAAACCAGACCGAGATTGTTGCAARTCACCAGATGTTATAACACCTGGTGTTATGTGCCACTAACAGGGGTAGCTTTTSATCAGCAGGACTGAAACCATACTTATTTGAGTTCATATTTTGCTTACTGCAAGACCTGGAAATGTTTATAACAAAATGATGTGCTGTTACATATGTATCAGTTGATAAGATGTGGCAAATTACCAGTCTAAATGTGTTTAAATAAYTTTTGAGGAGTAATTTGAATAGTACATTTGAAACATCAAAGTTTATTGAAGAAAATATACAAACCTCAGGTTTTCATCAAAGATCTTTGAAGGGATTAATAGGAAGCAATTACTTAGGAAGAAGTTCTTCCCTGTGAGGGTGGTGAGGCCCTGGCACAGGGTGCCCAGAGAAGCTGTGGCTGCCTCATTCCTGGAATTGTTCAAGGCCAGGTTGGATGGGGCTTGAAGCAACCTGGGATAGTGGAACGTGTCTCTGCCTATTGCAGGGGATGGAAAAGTATGAGCTTTAGGGTCTTTTCCATCAGAAACAATTCTATAATTCTATGAGTTTCTTTTTATTGGTGMAGTGCACTTTTCTAACTCAGCATTTTGGAGCTTGCCAAATGYGTTGCACAAAAATCCTCTGATGCTCATCTATGTGTATTTTGAGAAACATCAAGCACTAAAGAGAAGACTGTAAAAGACATGGACAGAAGAAGAGAGATGCTRAAATCCAGTGACTGTGTTAGGGAGCTGAATCTGCAGGAGACATGGGTAACCAAACCTCTGAACCCTCCAAGCTTTAGTGAATTCAGTAAAGGGTAACACAGATCAGAGCTCTCCATAGTTATTAGTTTGAGTTTTGTGATGCTGAAGTCCCTGCCAGGCTTTTGCAGTTCTTCATCTCTGTCCTGCATAACAAAATATTTCCTCACACAGTATGCCATGGTCTCCTATRTACAGTAAGAATGATGAGTGCAATTACCAGCTGGGAGTGAAGTGGAAAAAYCTCAGCTTGTCCTCAGTTCATAACCCTTCACTGGATCAAATCAGACACTCAGGGCATTTTAGAAACTCAGGCCAGCTTCTTATGCACAGCATTTTTTACACCTTGGTCAAGGTTATTTTGTGGGGTGTGAATACCCATTCTGATGCRGTGGGTAGGGAGTAAATTGCCTGGAAGTGCTATTTTAGACATGAATGGAGAATATTTACTTCCACCCTTTACTTGGGCCAGACTTTTTCTCAGGCATTATGTTTTCAGGGTGAGCTATGACCYGTTTTTCATTTTCTCCTGGCTGTTTCTCTCAAGAAATGGGTCTATCYCTGTGCTCCTTTCCAAATGAAATCCCACTGCTCATCCTGTTTTTAAATCAAATCAGCATTCCACCCCATCTCCTGTTTGCCACCTGAGATGTAATAATTTAAATGCTTTGGGAAGGAAAAACATCCACTAAATGTAGTGATGGAGAGGAATGTGTCAGAGTAAACATTAGTCCTACAAAATGCAGAAGTCCTGGATTCTGGATTCTTGTGATTTTGTGCCTGTTTTGGAGTTGGGTTATGACTGAGCTCTGATTCATGCTGCAGTTTTTCTCTTGATRGGGTTGTGAAGTTTATTATCACTGTTGAAGTGTTTGTACTGATAAACTGTGTTAGGGATACAGGGCCTTTGAGTCTCTGCTGSGTTTGGTTAAACTGAGCTCAAAGATTTAAAAACCACTGAGGGGACTGCCAGACACAGGCACACAAGCAAGCTGCTTGCATGCGTTTTTTCCCCTGAAAATCCATGCAAAAAGCCTAACTCATCTCACCCCTCCCTGAACTTTCCATAGRCCCCGTTTGTCCCTGACATCCCTTTAAAGCTGGAGCTAAGCTTGCTCTGCCTTAGCTCCATCGATCTGACTGACATCAGTCATCAGCCCGACTTATATCCACACAGCCTTTGTCCTGGGGCCTTGAAACTGCTCCCAGCTGGTTTCTATACCTCCAGCAGGGCTCTGGTTTTGGCCTTGCAGCACCATTTCTCTGCTGCATCTTTTCATTAAGGGCGGATCCATCCTGGTACAATGTGTGGGGCCATTCTTCCTATCCCCATGCCTGTTGCCCTTTGCTGGATTTAAGCTCACCAGAAACACACAACACAATAGCAGGCAAGCAAATCAAGACATATTTTTCTGCAAAATATTTAAAGTCTTCCTCACTTCTAACACAGCATGTAAGGAACATACTTTCCACTTCCATGTGCTGAATTTGTCTCTCATCATTACATCATCTTCGAATTATGGGCCCTCTTCTCTTGGTGCATGTCTGGGAGTGCACCTTGCCCAAAGGCAAGATGGCAGCTTTTGCTCTCTCTCTGAGTTTACCTGTAGATTGGAGAGCATGAAAAAAAATGTGCTACTGGCATGGCCAGCAGCTAAATGTCAAAATTTGGCTCTAAGACAATACTACTTAAACTATTTCTCTAAGTAAGTGCTCCTTACACAAGGAGGGATTGAAGGATCAGACTCATAGCATTGTAAAATCACTCTCTAAGGAATATTCRGAATTGCCTAGAACATTTTGAATCTAATTCTCCAAACCCTCAGGCAGCTTTGAATATCTCAGCTCTAATACATTGAAATAACAGACACTGATATAAAAAAATGAGAGGGTGATACTCTGTTCTAGCCAGGCTTTCCCTCGGGGACGGCCGCATGGCTGCGGGGCTGTGCCAGCGCCTCACTCCGGGCAGGGCTGCACAGGGGTCACTSCCACTGTGCCCACAGGAGCCCAGGGTCATCCATCTGCCCCAAACCCCTGCTCTGCTGTTCTAAGGGGGTTTTTGGTGGCAGCTGTTGTTGTAACTTCAGCAGGCAGAGCAGCTCTCCCTGCGCAAGCTGCCGCTGTGCCGCCGCTGGTTCCCCCCAGCAYAGAGGCAGCCTCCAGGCAACGCAGCGCAGAATTTCACCCCGATCTCTGCTTTAGGTGGATTTTTAAAGGTCTTTTATCTTACTTGCTCAGATGTATTTCCTTAGGGCAATTTTTACAGCTCCCAAAGCTGCCGGGACTTGTTTTTCCCGCTGTCTGTGCGCTGAGGATGACGATGGCCGGGATGCGCTTCATCCCCAGCGCCAGGCGGGCACCACGAGATGGCACTGCGTTCCTGCTCTTCGCAGCAGCTTCAGCTTTAGTTTAACCTTGCTCCAAGTTAAGTATTTCATCAGAAGGATTTCTTCTGAGCAAAGATTTTATTTTCCCTCAAAAAACTGAACGGAAAAGATTGTTTTTATTGTCTTTTTTCGAAAAAAAATGTAGAGGCTGTAGAAGAAGCTGGTGGAAACTTGAGGGTTTAAAGGGGCAACTTGGGGGGATGTTTTTCTTAGCGTGTCACCCAGTTCACCACCTCAGGTCACCCCACAGCTGCAAATCTTGCAGTTGTGCAAGGGGACTGAAAATGTCCCGCAAGCACCAGAATCTGGTCACCTGGTTGTATGCCAAATTCACAGTTTTTGTCGTTGTGATGAGGTGTTTCCTTTTGAAGGAATGTTTTTCACCTAACATCCCTTCCTGTTTCTTTGTCCCCACCCTTTTCTTTCTTTTTCTTTAATTCCAGAATCTCTAAGGGGTACAGTAAAGTCTCTGAGAACAGGGATGGGGATGGGGTGGGTAGTGGGGGCAGGATAAAAGAGTTATTTTTTTCTTGTGTGCTATCAACTGAAGAACACCTTGGAATGTTTGAAATGAGACTATTTTATAAATACTGTATTAATAGACTATAAGCACTAAAATAATCACTTTGTAAATACTTGTTTGTAAGAATCATGTGTTTAATTCCTTCAGCTGAGTGTCTGAGGAAAACACAGGAATAAATTCAGCGCAAGTAGGATAAACTATGCCATTAGTTTTCTCCAGTAGTTAATATAATATTACATTTAAACTAATAAKGATGGAAATTATTTTTGAACAAAATGCTATTTGAGATATTTGCAATTTAAAAAATTACATTTTAATGTGATCTTTGCTGTCTTATGTGMGCTTACATTATGCATGTTATTGTAACAAGAAAAATGAAAGAGGAGAAGAAAATCCTTGAAAAGAATTTCTCTAAGGCTGACAGGTAGGTAAAATCTTAATTTACATTGCAGACATTGCTTGGAACTCAGAAGGGACTAAATACATAAAGACAGCCTGTTCCAATTCCTTTCAGTGCTCCCCAGTACTGTTGAGAGCTGCAACTCCTGCTCTTTCAGTCATCTCCGGTGTAGTTCTGTACACAGATGAGTAGGAAATGCTTCTTTATTTCCAAAATGAATTCCAGTCAGAGGWAGGCTAAAAGCACCATTCATTTAGCTTAAAGATCTTGAAACTATCATGTTTGCAACCATTTGTCACAGTTTAAGTAGCAGTGCATAAATGTCGTGCTGTTGGTATACAATTTAATCTCTGCTGACAACAGCTCCATTTCTAAAGTTTCCTCAGCATCTTTTTTAATGGCTTACATTTCTTACAAACAACCTCTGCTGCTTATGCAGAAATGGGACAGCTCTGTAGGCTGCCAGGCCTGAATCTCCTCCTCATGGGGTAAATGGTAAAGGATTGAGTACAGTGTGTGTGGGAGCATCAGGCAAAGGGTCTTAGCACCTGGTTCCATGTGCATCCAGCTCAATGGATGGCTTTCCATTCTGCAGGGGCATCTGATGGTTTTTTGTTGTTTCAGGTCAGAATATATAGAGTAGGTATTGTTTTGTGACTTTTTCCTCTGTTCAAACCAGGGGAAAGATAACTCACAGGACAAGAGGTTGATTTTTTCTCTATGATCTTTCCAATACATAAAGGAACCATGGAGAGAGTCATCTTGCAAGTGTGTATAGTGACAGGACATGGGGCAATGGCTTCAAACTGAAAGAGAGTAGATTTAGATCAGATATTAAAGGAGAAATTCCTTACTGTAAGGGTGGTGAGACACTGGASAGGTTGCCCAGAGAAGTTYTTGATGCTCCATCACTGGAAGTGTCCAAGGCCAGGTTGGATGGTTCTATGGGCAGTCAGGTTTGGTGGAAGATGGCCCTGCCCACAGCAAKGMATTGGARCCAGATGATCTTCAGGGTCCCTTCCAAATTAGAATTCTGTTATTATATGATATTTGGAATTACTCTGGTAAAAAAAAATAAAATTAAGCAATGATTATGCTTTTATCAAACATAAATGCTTAACTTCTAGTGGATGTCAGTCTCATTGTACTGTTGGCAGAATGTTTATAGCTGTAAGCCTTTACTTGCATTAAAGCATTGGCCCAGAGAGAATAGGTTATAAATCCCAGTGTCTCTTTCCAGGGATAATGTCCTTTATAGACCTTCTATAGATCTTCTGATTCTGTCTGTGCTTGAGACTCAGCCCAGCCTGAAGCAGGTGGAGSGAAAGGTTGTGAATTATGTGCCACTAAGAAACTTTGCTGAGCTGTGTCACTGCAGCTCRCAGGAGTTTTATGGGAATGTATCTTCAATAGAGAAAATTAAGGTGTTGGTAGATGGAAGACTACACTGATAGAAACATAAATTTGCAGAAGTCTCATTGCTTCACACTTGCAAACAGACATGCAAAATAGTTATTTACAGTCTAAGCATGTTTTCACTAACCCAAAGTGATAAGAGGGTACAACTGAGTAGAGGATATCCTGAAGGACTTGGAGGTCTGTCTTAGTGGGATACTTTTGATACAGCTGAAGGTGGCTCCTAAAGATCAGGGTTAATGTTCTTCTTACAAAGCCACTGATGAGAGTGGTTCCTATCAGTACTTCAGAAAAACTCTCCAGTCAGTGCTGCCAGGCTTTTGTAGTTATCATCCRCAGCTTTTGAAATGTGTGCAATTGTTCTGGGTAGGAAAAGAGCAGAAAGTCTTTTAGATTAAAGTATAACCTTTATAACCACAGAACCATTATAACCATTCATAACCAGAGTAACCATTATATCCACAGAAGAAAAATTTCAAGCATATGGAAACAGAATTGACCCCAGCTGACACATTTAAGCTCTGCCAATGCTAAAAAACATTAGAGCCTCCTGRGTCTGAAGGAGAAGGTCAGTTTAGCTGGAAGTTGCAGTGAATAAGTAGCAGCATCAAATTCAGGTAAAGGAACAGGACTGACAGAAAGTACAGGTTGAGACTGGAGCTGGTGGTAGGAATTAGGAACCAGGCAGCAAGAAAGATCAAAGAGAATCAGGGGTTATTATATGCAAATACCTCATCCAAAATGCTGTGAATTTTAATTTGCAGGGGCAAATATKACATGAAAATCTGGAGGATGGGAAGGCAGTGCTACATCTGGGTTCAGCTTGCAGTCTGCTAAAACACACTTCCTGGAAGGTGGGTGTCCAGCTCATGGGGTTATAAGGAGCCCATGGTTCACAGTGATGCTTATGCACCCTCACTGGTTTTCATTACAACACTGGTTTTCATAACTGGCTCTCACAGGCTTGCAATTCTTTTACTGCACCTTTTCTGACACAACTACAAATGTTGGACCATCTCAGTTGCATAAACAGTGTTTTTTCTGTTTTCCCATCTTCATTTTCATCATGGATCTTCTTTCCCTGGCACCACAGTAAGTCCTCCCTGCCCTTTGCCTTAGTGCAGCTGAAGCCACACTGGCCCATTTCCCCACCCCAGCCTGCTCAGCCCACCAGTGCTGGGATAAATCCTCTTCCACCTCTTTTTTTTCCTCCTCCAAAAACTTCTCTTTTTAAATCTKAGACTTTTATTTCTTCAAGGTCACTTCAGATTTAATTTACCAGTATGATATATTTGAAGAGTTAATTTAATAATCTAATATGGCATTTTTAAAAATTGCCGTGCAAATATATTGTTAGTATGATCACATCTCTCTGAAATGAAAATCAAGACCACTCAATGTCCTTTTGTCAAACTGATTGTATCTAATTAAAAAAGAAAGAAATCCCAGCGATGCAGATTTTCTCCCCATTAACATGCACTGCACAGGTTGCTGCCTAATTTAATACAGMATGTTGTCTTGCTTTGCTCCATTCTTGATGAAACTGTCCTGTTTAGATAATGTTAAGGGAAACTGTGACTTAGCAAAAGAAACAGGAATCCCCACCCTAATATACAAAGATATCATTTGACCATTTATTTCTTTTCCTCAGCAAATGTACCCAGCTATGGAAGCAGGTGGGCTGGCCTTTGGCCTCACAGCACTGCTAGCCTGGCACTCTGAAGTCTTGGTAAATAGATAAACATGCCTATAAGATTAAGTGACAAATTCACATCAGCACCCAAAGCTTTGATCAATAGCACTAATCCATTAAGGATTACRACAAAGCATCTTATGTTTCTGTCCCTTCTTTCTGGAATTAAATGTGAACCAATAAATAACAGAATAAAATATTTTTAAAATTAAATGAAGAAAGAAAATTACCCTTTGCACATTTTAAAGATAAAGGACACTCATTAGTGCATCTCTTGGCCTGGACAGATTGCCTTTGAAAGCAATTTAAGTGTAACAAAGTAATTTTCAAATTAAAACAGGAGTAGCAACTTTGTAAAATAAAAAGGTAACAGGGAGAGCCACAAAGTCAGATCCAAAATCCCATCWATCTCCTGAATCTGACAACAGTTAATTTGACCAAATGGCAACAGCACTGAAGGAGAGGGGGCAACAGCTGAAGTAAAGCCAAGGCAAACACCTCTTGAGAATTTAGCAGAGGATTCAAAGTCCATTGAAGTGGGAATTTTTCTATTGACTTCAATTGCCCAAATCAGGCCTTCCCTGCTTTGAATAAATAAGAGTTTATGACCCAGTGTATCCTCTTTCCCAGTGGAAAGAGCCCCTGCAAGAAGCTTCACAAGAGTGACTGAATTACAGGGCAACAGGACTTTGCTGTAATTTATTTAAAGTTATTTTCACACCTGAGAGTCTGCTTAGAGTCAGTTCTGCAGTGATGGGATTGGGTAGAATGCTTGCTAACATAATGCTGAGGTGACCCAGGTAAGTGTCCCTTGCTATCTGTGACCTGTTAAATAGTTTTGAAAACACACCTGACTGCAGAGAGAGGTTTATATATTGCTTGTGATTCACTTGCCTCTGATTTCCTTCTGTGTTCTCACTTTTACTTTCCTTCTCTTCTCTGCCATTGTCTTTTGCTCATTATGATTGAAAGCTGGTAAGAGAAATGTAACTTTTTATAAACATCCTCCATGAAATAACATTTAAAAATGTGGTGCTCCATGAGCCATCTCCTGGGGTTGTTAGATCAAGGTCATAATGAGTTGGTGCATTTGCTTACTACAATATATGGGAGCCTGATGGCAGCTGCAATCATTTGCTTTCGCTCCCTGGCTCTTTGAGAGTTATTTACTTGGTTACATGAGGTGTCAACATTAATGCAGATGGGGATGAAACCTGAAGAAATTAACATAAATCGTGTCAACGTGCTGTCTTCTGATGTAGTGCCACTTTCTTTAGAATTTCGTTTTATTGCTATCAATATTTTCCTCTGATCATCACTGCTGCAACATAATTTCAACACTGAAATTTAATTTTGTCCAAATGTGCTGTCCTGTTCAATCAGCCACGGAGGGTTCATCCAGTCACTCCCTCCTCCCCATTTTTTTCCCACCTACTGTGTGATTTTGCTGTTTATGGCTCATTCTCTGGACTTTCACACCCCCAGCATTTGAGAAAGATGGAAAAAATGCCATGGCATTTCATTTAGTCAGTGTTAACTCCATTCCCTTGGGTTGTGAGAAAGTGAAAATTACTTTGTAAGATAAGACTTGGCTAACATAGGAGCAAATATCACTAAATGCTGAATCTGAAAATCCAAGTGTAGACAAGGTGGAGACATTAAAATAATTCMTTCAATGATCTTTAGCCATGCCATTTCATGACCAGTACCTCTTGAATGCTGCTGTGTGTCTTGAGCCTCTGCTGCTTTCCTTTTCTACCTCTCTGCTGAATGTTTACAACACAGTTACTGGTTTCTGTGGGAGAGAAAATGKCACTTCCATTGGGTTCCTAAGGAAAGTTGCAGCAGGGTGAATACCACAGAAGAAGGGTAAGATTGGTGTCTTTGCTTAAAGTGTACATTTAAATCTAGTTTCTGAGTGGAATTCTGTATCCTGGAGGAAGAGGGAGAAGAAAATGTCTCAGAGTGGGTAATGAAGTTCACAGCTTCCAGCTACGGGGTCAGGAGGGATGGAAATAACCCTGGTCTGAATGSAAGGGCTTTGCACTTACTGGGATTTGCTTTTGACACTTCTACGGGAGCAGGTATRAATTCAGGTTTCTCTTTCTGCTCAGTACTTCCATTCCTCTAGCTTGGAACTGTTTCTAGGATCTGGTTCTGTGGAGTGAGCTCCATCACGTGAAGTGAAATATGTAAGAGGGAGCTAGAGGAACAAAGAAAAAGAAGAAGAAAAAAAAAACAGGCAAGAAAAGCAAAATAAGGAGCTAAAAAAGAGCACTTCAGAAGTACTTGAACAGAGTGGTCATATTTATATCCATAGCTGCAGCTGCAGAGTTTTAGTAGCAGCAGCAGCAGGGCTGTCTTGCTGAGAAAGAGCAGGAGGAGGCAAGAAGACCCTGATGTGGAACAAGGCTGGAGTGTTGTAACCTGGTGGAGAGAGGAGCAGGCAGCTGCCCCAGGCTGCTGGAGGTGATGGAGAGCCACGAGCCAGGGCAGCTGTGACAAGGTACCCGAGGGAGCAGTGGCCATCAAGGTTAAATCACATCTCCCTGGAGGCTGACGGTGGTGCCAGGCAGTAACAGCATTGCCTTGGGCTCTGCCATTTTAACTCCTTTGCTCTGAGTGCTGCACACCTTTTGACAAAATAAATCACACTTTGTTTTGAAGAATTTGTTTTCCGCATCACAGCCTTTTAGTAGTGCTTCTTGTCTTCCACAAGAAAAAAACTCAGTTGGAGGGAAGTCTGGCGGGCTGCAGCAGCAATTACCAGCCAAGGGGATATGATTTAGAGATCCATCTCAGAGAGGTCCTGGGAGCTGATGTCAAACACAAACCACTTCAGGGAAGATGCACTCAGGGGTCTGTTGGAGAATCTGAAAAGGGGCAGGTACAAACACTTCTCCTACAAACACAGGAGTTTCCTTCTCCTCCTGTTGGCACCCAGCAGAACAGGGAAATTTCTCCCATCATTAGTCTGTTACTATCGTGAACAAACTGATCCCACAGGCAGCCCCAGAAAGATGATTTGGGCACCAAAGATTTGGTGCAACCTGGAATTTTCTCTTCAATGCTCAGATTTCTGTCTGCAAGATGACAAAATCCATTTGGACTCCATGCTTTGAATGGCAGCTGCTGTCTATGCCTCAGCTGGACATATTCTGCAGCCTTCCTTTGTGTGTGGTAGGAGATGCTCAGGCAAGTGTTACCCACCAAGGGAACAGCACACGTTTTGCACTGAGCTGAAAGACTGATTCTGAATTTTGGACTTTGTTTCTAGAAGTGCCAACAGTTCCCATTATTTCTGAGTGGTGACCACACTTGGAACACTGTTTGCTGATAGAACAGGAATCACCAGGAAAATGGAGATGTCAGATGCATATCTGGTTGCTTTTCTTACTCTTTTGCCTTTGTGGGCAGGTGACTTTGACATTATGGGTCTGAGCATTTCTCTGCCTGGAGTGACTCATTACAAGGGCAGTCATTATGCTCCCTCCAGACAGATTTTCTTCTGTATCAATTTAGCACACCTTTAATTACAACAAGGAACCCTTTAAATTTCAKCTGTATTGTAGGGGGCTTTCTACATTCCAGTCTGAATTCCACCCAGTATCATTAAATTAGTCCAATTTACATAAAACTGACCTTGCCAAACCAATACTAATATTACCAGGGAAAAAAAAAAAGCTCAGAGTACAAAGTCAAGGAAGTCAAGCTCTTAGAAATCCCAGGATCAAAGTCACCTATGAAACTTTAAATCACCCCTTTTCTCGATCCAGATAAGCTTTGCTTTGCTCAGCATACAGAGTTCCTACTGAATAGGTACTTGGTCAGTATTTATTTTAGTTCTTTTTCTTGGTTATTTACTGAGTGCTACTGAAGCCTTGCAGCAACAAATCAAATAAATAGTCTTCTAGTGCTTTTGCATCATGCTTTCAGTGTTGTAGTTAAATTAATTAGCATGACACCCCTACAAGGTGAGGCTGTGTTGGCTCCTGTGTGAATATTACCTAGAACATGGATTAAAAGGGAGTGGTAGTGCTGTAAATCCAGTTTGAAATTATTCACAAGTAGTGTGTCTTCAGTAGCATGCTATATGTTCAAACTGCATTTTCTGCTGGTCTCAGTAACAGAGGTGAGTGTTTGCTTATTTGCAAATCAAACCCCATCTGTCTATGCTCGAATTCACAACCTTATCTTCTGCATGATGGGAACTCCTGCCTTTAAAAATTAATACAGTCATGTGTTGCATTTCTCTGGGAAATGGCTTCTCCCCCTTTCAGAGACTCCTGGAATTTGTGAACGTATATCTTGACCCTTCATTTCTTCCCCAACCCTATTGGCTTATGTCCAGCTATCCCCTCCTYTGGATAAACTTACATAAGGCCCTGTTCTCCTTTGTTCTCCCTCTTTCCCCCTTTGGACCACGAGAATAAGCATCTCAGACAACTCTGGGGGATTGAGCCTCTCTTTTGGAATCCTTTGTCCTACCTCTGAAATATTCCYTCCTAAGCCCCTTGAGATCTGAGCTGGCCTGGGAGTTTCGGGGGGCTGCTGGGGGGAATCATTTCAGTCATGTACATAGAAGTGGTATCAGGACCTCTATGTCTATGGGAGCTAAAGRAATGTCCAAGTGCAGTTCTCATTTTGACATTTTTATTTTTGGAGAAATCGGTTTTTACAACCCTTATAATTTTTTTGACATAGTGTCTCGTAATGGAGCTCTCAAAGGTATTTATATATTTATATATGTGTGTACAGTATATGTTAAATATATATATATGTAAATTATTTGCATCTATATGTTTAAAACACATATMTATACAATTCCACTCTGCTTTGACCCCTTTCCCCTTGGGCAGGGTGGAAGCACTGATTGTAGAGAAGAGGTGAACTGACTGCTTTCCATCCAACTGTGAGAGAGTTGTTGACAGGAGAATTTGTCTTCTCCAAGGAACAGCTGCATGGAAGAGCACACCCGAGCGTGGACAAGAGGCTCTGCAGGCATCGTCCACTCAGAYTGAAGGAGCTCTGAGGGTATAGGGCAGTGAGCTGAGAAATTAGCTATGAAATTCAAGTGGGTTCCTAACTGAGCAAATATTTTCAGAGCCTGAAAAATGCGGCCAGATTTGAATAGTTTAATGATATGGCAACARGAGTTTCCTTCTGTGCGATTTGTCCCTCTGCTGAAAATTCAGTCTCTGCTTCCGAGCAGGAAAGTTTTAGATAAGACTGTCCCAAATGTAAACATGCAAAAAGTACCATTCCACCAGACTTCTTTCCAATAAAACAGCTCAGCTGCTTTTCTCAAGATGAAAAAAAAAAAAATCAGCCAAGGCCCAAAACTAAACATCCCATTTGGAAATTTTCCGTTACTCTGAGAGAGATTTAGGTGCAAGGAAAARCTGGATGCTGAATAGAAAATCCTAAAAATGCTTAACTACAGGCATCAGTAATTATGAAGCCAATGCAAAGACATTCCTCTGGGTCAGATATCAATTTTTAGATCACTTTTGAATACTACAGTAACATGCAAAAATTAAAAATATGCCAGATTTCCTCCTGCCTTTTTTCACCAAAAAAACCTTCCAGTTATCTGCCCTGCAAGGCTTCTGAGAGATTCCATTTCCTCTTGAATTTAGCTTGCTTTAAAACCTCACAGCCCTGCCACTGATCATGCCAAGAGACATCCTGGAGTTCTTACTGGTGTGCTGGACTTCCAGCAGCATATCCATAATTCTGCTGGCCTCAGGCTGCTCAGGCCACCATTTCCCACCTTGGCTTTTCCAGAGACTCAAGAAACATAGATGATTTGAAGCATGACCTTTTTTTTTTTTTTTTTTTGCCTTTTTCCCTCTGATCTTGCATAACTCTTCCCCAGCCAACCAAAATCTGCTTCCTTTGTAAGTGGTACTTGAGATGATTTGCTCTCATGGCATATCTACACTCCAGAGAAGAAGATAAAGTAACATTAATTAATTAATAAATTAATTTGCTTTGCATTCTCCCTCTGGGAATGAGGTACCAGAGGCTAATTCTGCAAAGTCTTGCATTTCCCAGCTCTCTCTTATTTCAGGGGGTGGATAACTCTTTCAGGACCTTGACTCTAATCTGGATTGAACCATTGGATTACAGAATATTCTTCAAAAGATAACTGTGAAAATCTCATTACTTCAGACTCTTACGAATGAGACATTAGAAAATACACCACGAGAAGCAATTGCACATTATTATTCAAATGGCCTAGAGATAGATCCTCCTTTTCTTTAATAGCATCTCTGACCTCCCTTCTTCCTGTAGTCAAGCCACCTAAAAATTACATTTTGTAGCATACATTTGTACATGAAGCTGTCATTTGGTTTTTTCCAAGTGAAAACTACTTTGCTCCTCTTTTTTTCCCCACTAGCGAATAGGAAATTGAGTTTCCAGGAATGTAATGTGCAAACTTCAGTGTTACATCCTGCAAAATTGAGATTGCTTAATGGAACCAGAAAAGACAGATTTTTTTTTTTTTTATTATGATCAAACTTAAGCAATTTGAGATAGTCTTTTGTGGTCTAGTGAATGCAGGGAACTAAATCCAGAGTGAATGCCAGAAGCAACAATTACAGTTCTTTTTTTCCTAATTGAATTCTTTGATGATACTCCCAATTGACTTCAGAAGCCCAAGTACTCAGTCTCCAAAATTCAGATACTTAGAACATGAAAATGATGAACTTGTAGGAATATTACAAATATATTTACAATATTCATGCCAACTGAATAGTGTGACATGGTATACATTAGGTTTTCTTCTCTTAACAAAATAAGGAAACATTGGAGCTGAGATTTGAGATTTTATTCCTACTTTTTTTCACCCTCAAACTGTTAAAAGATAATCAAATCCTTAGAGGAAAAAATGGCAAATTTCTGTAATTTTTGTGGATTTTTCCAAAATACCCATGAATGAAAAATTGCCCACTTGCATTAGAAAATAGTTCTGCAGGCTTACCCACACTGGCTGTTTCCATCTGCACTCAGAACAAAATCATCAGTTCACAGAAAAATYCAGTGGGAAACTTTTTAAAACTGGAAGATTGGTGTTTGGCAACAAAGAGAGAATGAAACTTCAGCAGCTCATGAGAAGCTGCTGCTGGTGCTGCAGAGCTTTGAGGGAGCGGTGCAATGTGTGCAGCATAAACTGGATGGAGCTTTGCAGCTGATTTGTAACAGGAGACTGCAGGGTGCAAACACCCAGCTCTGCTAGAAATGTGTTCTGTGTTAGCAGAATAAAGAACATTTTGAGTTCTTTGAGTTCTTGAAGGCAAGCAATCTGCCTGCTGTACTGGATGCAGGGACGTGGGGTGTCTGAGACCGGCGTGAGGAAACAGCCCAGACGCTGCATTTGCTTGGGAGCTTTAATTAGCCATTCTCCCCTCTCTGTTCTCAGGCAGGATTCTCATCCTTCAAACACATTTTAAAAATTCATAATGTTTACTGCTTGTTCTCATTGCAAGGCATTTGATTTTTTTTTTTAGCTTAAATTTTTATGGCCTTACTGGAAAAGAAATTATGTTCTGTCTTAAATCCCTTTCTGCCTGGTCTTTCTTAGTCCAAGTTTCTTGGTCAATTTTATATATGTCTTAGAAAGTCACATATCCTTTGTAAYATTTTCCTTCTCACCTTCCTTTAGAACATCTTTATGCCTCAAAGAGTTTGACTCTTTATTTCTTCTTAAAAACATCTCAACCTTATGTCTCTACTAAATCACTGGTGCACACTCTTTACTGAATAACTTGCTTCCCCTGTTATTCCTTCCTTATTTCTGTACATAATTTGTATAAAAATGTGGCAGTTCAGATTTGTTAGCATGAAAAACTAAGGATTGTTCTGCTAAAATTCCTTTCAGAAAGGAAACTGGGGCTGCCACTGCRTCTGCCTAGCTGCAGTGACTTAAATGCTCGCTCATTCTTCATGTGAATTCCCAAGCATGGTTCTTTGGTGCTTCAGGCACTTTTCTTAAATAAGAATTTTGTGGAATATTTAGTTGTTTGTTTGTTTTTTCTCCAGTTTATTTTGGAGAAGTAAATAGACAGTAAAATTAAAGAAAGAAGATGAAATGAAAATGATTTTCTGTAAAATGAGAGTGTAGTAGAAGCAGATGGAAATATAAAAGCATTTTGGCTTTGATTGCTTGGTAATCTATAACCTCTTCCTTTAAGAGTTTTAGAAAATTGTGAAGCTAAAGCATAGAAAAAAGAATATCAAAATCTGCAGTTAGTAAGGACTGATGCTTTAGCTAATTTCAGAAGAAATACTTTCCAGGAGTAGACCCAGTTTAGCAAAAGAAGAATGTGTGAGTATATCTTTTCAAAGTGGTCTTCTACTTCCCAAAGCTTCTCCTTTCCTGATCACAAGATTTCCATGCCAATGGATGGTGTACATCTTTTTCTATCTTCCCCCCATTTAAAAATTTTTATTTTTTTTTGTGTATTGTGAAAGAGCAGCCTGTTGGAATTTTAAGGTTTGAGACCATAATGTGCTATTATACAAATTTAAGCAATTATCCATACAACCGAGTTATCAGTAAATGAATCACCAAATTGGCTATTAACTAAATATATTTATTTTTCCAGATYATTATTAGTATTAATTTCCAAAACACAAGATCATAATGGGAAACATCAGTCCCTGTGGAAAGGCAGAGTAGGATCCAGCTGGTGTGATTACACTGCAGCTGATGTATTCCTGTAACATGTGAGACTTCATCACTAAGCTTCTTAATTGTTCCTGGAGGTTTATTAAATTTGTAATTTAGTATTTTTGCGAGGGGTGTCTGTAAAGGAGGTGCAGAATAAACAATGCAGAAGAGTAAATAATGTGTGTGGAGAGGATAATGGTGATTCCTTGTGTTCCACTGATAACTGGAGTGACAAAAGCAAGGATAGCCTTGCTGATGGCCTGATCCCTGGAAATAAGGAAGTCTCTGGTCATTTCCAGAAGACTTGTTGAGTCTTGAGCCAGTAAAGTGCACTGTTTCTTGCATTAAATCCCCTAATGATGAGCAAAATGACAGCACCTTTTAATTGYTCCCTGTGATCAGGCCCTTTGCTCCTAGCCAGGGTGTCTGTGAGTTGTCCTGTGGGATTGGGGTGTGTGTGACCATGGCACTGGTGCCCTTTTTTCAGCTGTCCCATGCTCCAGCTTCATCCAGGATTCCTTCTTAGGAACAACTCMGACTGCTTCTTTTGATGGTGTTTGTTTTTTATCTTGCCTCAAATAATTACTTATGCAATGCTAGGAATACTTCACACAATTGTATGTCATGAATATAATACATATATAATATTTAATGTTATATATGTAATGAGTACTTAAGAGTTACTCATGTATATGCTATGACATTTTATATATCACATGGGTTCTACACAGGGATATTTTTTGAAAATAGGAAATGCATAATAATGCATTGACTCTAATAATTTGCATAATTTGCTTTTATTAGTTTAAAATATTTTAAAATAATTTCTTGAGGGTCTACATCCTGTGTAGGAAAAATAATATTTAAAAAATAAGATTTCTTTATCTCAAAACTCTTGGCAGAGTCAGGGGACTTCATTAGTTCATGGAGCTCGTTTTGGTGTCAGAGGAATGGTGTCAAACTGCAACTTCCACTGAATTACAGAGAACTTGTAARTGTGGTATAAATGAAATTAGAACTGGGTGAGAAAATATGACTTCATCATAAATCAAGTGATATTTCAGGTGAGACAAAGAATACATGTACAGGCAGAATTATGTAATTGAGTCACATTCAGAAATATTAAAAAGCTTCAAAGTGAATAATTGTTTCCTCTGGTGAGCTCCTTTCCAGCATWAAGAACATGTGTAATATTGATGCATTGCCCCAGTCACCTGGAAGATTCCTTATTGCTGGAGTAAACAAAGTCACTTTAATATTTTTGAAGGTTTCTCTGCATTATAAGGAGCATCATGGGAGCTTATTAAGTTCATTAGAATACTGAAGAAATGCTAACAGCAGTTYTAAGTGCTTCTTTACTCCAAAACAAGTTTGGTTTTTTTTTATTTTGAGAAGAAAAATACAGGCAGTGAGACCCATGCTGGATGAAATGAGGAGGAAAAAAAAATTGTAGCCAGTGTTGCTGTTAGCAGTTGTGGAATCTTTTGGGAAACTTCTGAGTTTAGGGAAACTGTGTGTTTTCACTCTTAAAGCTTCATTTCTTTTTTTTTTTTTTTTTTCCTTTTTGCATCATGTGAAGAAATATCTAGCATGAGATAAAACACTAAAATAAAATTCTGGTAGCAAGATGCAGCTTTGAAATACCTCAGCAGAGAGATCATTGAGGTGTCTGGGGCATCTGTTGATCTGGCAAGCTTTATCATGCACAAACAAAATATTTACCTTAAAAAGCTGTGCATCACTCCTCCACCAGGAGCACTGCCTGCAGCTGATGCTTCAGACAATGGGGCTGCAAAAGGTTTCACTGCTCCAGAGCACAGATTTTAWTCCTCACTGGGATCCCAGATGAAAGCCTGACCATGTGGATGCACAAGAAAGCCTTCAGATAAGAGAAAGGACCTCCTGGAATCAGCCTGGATGTGAGAAGCAGGGGTAAGGTTTGAGTCAGGTGCACGTGGGCTGGGCATGTGAGGACACTGCTTGTGTCTGTGTTGGATGTAAGGGTCCTCTGGGACTCAGCTGAACACCTCCTGGCCTTTGGATGACTTCTTGGCTTGTGGAGGATGCTGAAAGAGATCCTGGGCAGATCTGCCTGAGCTGGAAAGCAGCTCTGTGAAGCATTAGCCTGAAGGCAGTGACAGAGTTTGTGGTTTTGATGGCATTATCCAAATAAATAGTGAGATAGGAGCAAAAAGGGTGAGAATGGCTGCAGCTCCCTGGAACCACCTAGGAAGACAGTCAGAGGGAGATCAAAGGCTGGGATGGGCAAGCAGAAGAGATTAACAGAATA
The DNA here is from genome assembly GCA_902810485.1 of Alauda arvensis. Taxonomy (NCBI): domain Eukaryota; kingdom Metazoa; phylum Chordata; class Aves; order Passeriformes; family Alaudidae; genus Alauda; species Alauda arvensis. The sequence goes on along the minus strand of CADDXX010000054.1, from coordinate 2,513,585 downwards.
AYTTATGCACCTCTGGCATGGAAAAAGGAGAGGCTTGAGCCTGGCTCTGCAGAGTGAAATATGGTGCCAGCAGGGCTGTAAGAATCCCCCCTTCACCCAGTTCCTTCTGTCTGCTAAGGGGCATTTCCATTTTTAGTTAATACGGGGGCCCACAGGTGAGAACTCTGGTGTGAACAAAGAAGGGTCAATGTAAAACACTGAATATAGGGTGATAACAGTGGGAGAACACTCCAGCAGGAGCAGTACAGGAGCAGACCACGGTCTGGTGATGCAGAGGTTGCTTGGTTCATGAAGAAACTTGTGCATTGTGGTTGCCTACAGACCCAGAGGGTAGGATTTGACCCTCTGATATTTTCTTCAGTTCACCCTCAATTTCTGAACTTGGTGACTTTTAATTGTGGAACCCAGAAGTGGCTGGGCTCAGGATCCTCCCAAACACCCATTTTCCCCTTAAGTACCCAGCATTTCCAGTCCCTGCAAGGGATTTCAAAGTAGCTAATTACACTGGCTTTCTTTGTTTTTCTTTAATTTTGTTTGCTTGGTGGTGGTTTTTTTTTTTTTTTTTTTTTTTTTTGGCTTAGTGCCTGTTGTGAGGAGATATGAAGCAGACTGAGATCTGCCCTGTTGTGCCTAACTAGAAAGGAAATCTTTCTCATCCACTCATCCTTATGTAAGTGTTTTGAGTCCTTGTCGAAATGATGTATTCCCAAATGGCACCAGTGCTAATGTGGATATTGAATTATGAATAGATTTTTATGACACGTATATCAGAGCTTTGAAGATCACAAGGGAAAAAATTTCTACCGACTGCAATTTGATGAAAAGCACACAAAGCCCAAAATAGCTGTTGATTTCAGGCACTGTTGCAGTTWCAGGTATTTGGAAAAACCAAATAGCTCAAGCAACATTTTTCCTTCCTTTCATATGAATGTACTGGTTCCACAGTGAGATTTAAACAGCAGTGATTAACCCTCAAAATAAATAATTTTCAGAATTTGAAAAAAAAAAAAAGWCCTTTGGAAACCTCTAATTTGATCATTGATTTTGGCTGACTGTAGGAGAAATTTTGGAGCAGTAGATTTACTAGTCTGTGATGCAGAGTTTAAACAAAGCCCTATTGATGGTGCAGAGGCTTTTATTTCTTTGTCTGCAAARTGGCACAGAACAAATTGAAGGGTGCCTTCACAGTAAGACATTTTGCTCTTTGATTCCAGCTTTGATTCTCTTCAAACATGCAGCATTAGCACCTTGATTTAGATGTTCTCAGTATGAACAGAAAATGGCTGAATTCAGAGGGGTCCTATGAAAGAAGACAGTGCATATGGGAGAAGGATGTTTTCACTGTTTATTCTCAGTTTTGTTTTCTGAACATTTGAAACACCAGTGTTCTTCAAAGATCAGTTTTTCTAGCAGAAACTGGTGTAAAAATGACATGATGTAATAATTACTAGTGGAACACAGTCTTGGGATGTATTAATGGAAGGTTCTGTCAGTAAAATGAAGTAAGTTTTCTGGGTGGACTTGGTCTTTATTGTTTCCTTGCCTCAGTTTTCTTATCTGTTAGATGGGGACCCCATACTTTAACTGTTTTTTGGGATTCTTGAGTAATGCACTATAAAAATGSATATTTTTACATTTGTCTTTCAATCATGGGCTTAAAATTCCTTAAGACCATCATAAAGAGAACCATTTTAATTTCCCTTTGATTTTTCATTCAAAGCAAAATAGTCATTCAAAAGATGGYAGTGTATGTGGTCATCTAAGTTCCCTCTCTAGCCTGCATAAATAATTTCTAGAATAGCTGAATCAACCATTTATAACAGTCTTTAAAGTTCTTGGTAGTAAGCCAGGAAGTCAGTCTTCAGAAAGGTCAGGAAGACCAAAACATGATCTTTCTCTGAGTAGTTGCTGCTCTTGATAAATCTCTTTTCATTTCTAATTTATTTTTTGCACTCTCTGTGCCTCTCCAATGCCAAGGCTTCTCATGTGCCTGGGATAAGTTATTTTTCCTCAAGCTAAGTCTGCAAACTCAAGTGGTGCTTTGGGTAATAAARGAACTGGGACAAGTTGGTTGGATCTCACGAGTTCCCTGAATGTCTGCAGAACAAATAAACCATGAGATCTGTGTGTAGTGGTTGGTAAATGATGCAGAATCTCTTACCTGTGACTGCAGAAATGGCACCTGTAATGGTCCCCTCTGGAGGCTGAGCTCAGCTCTGGGTGGCCATGGACAGATTTAGGGAATCAGCAGAGCCCAGGTGGTGCCCCAATACTCTGCTGCACTGAACAGTGCTGCCAAATTCCTGTCCTTGCACACATTTTCATTTGATTTTGTATTTCCTAACACACTGACAGCACATAACAAATAACAGCCAAGTAATACCTGTGGAGGTATTATTTTTTATTAGCATAAATAAATACATTCAATCAGGCATAATAGTTTCATTTATTTGAGGGACTAAGATTTATTGCTTTATTTTTTGGTCATTTAAGTAAATAAATAATATTCTGTATGGTTCATAATCTTCTATGAATCAGTTCTTTATTTTGTTTCATTCTAGCAATTTATAAATGCATTAAGCACAATTCCATATTTAAAYAACATTAAAATGTGGCACAAGTTAAAGCCACCACAGCGTAAAAGAAGTACAGGCTGCCAAGATAAATGTGAATGTCCTAATTCTGATTATTTATTCTGCAATCTAAATGCTGAACATATTTTTGTAATGAATATGTTTGCAAATTTCCAGTGGGATTTAAATTTTTTCAAGTACAAATTTACTGGGGAAAAGAAAAYACACGATGACTATAATTTGACCATAATAACGCTCCTGTGCTGACACAAACAGTTACACAAACTTCAGAAGTCTGTTATTTTATCAGAACACATTTAAGCAGTGCAGCACAATGGGTGGTGTTGTTATGGTAAGATAATCACCCCCCGAGGTGTACTGAGGCACAGTGTGCCTGATTACCCCTAATCCTATTGGGATGTAATTATTTCATGGTAACGATATTCTTGGAAGTGCCTTAGTGCTGTTATCAGATTTCTTTTAGCTTTGTATCTAAACACATTAAACAATGACTTTGTCAACTTTGAGGTCTGTTGAGATTAAACTGTCTTTTCACAACGTTTAATTGGCAGTTGAAATATTTTTTTTTTCAACTCTGGTTTCGATTTCCTTGTACAGCTCCAGCAGAATTGCAAGTAGAAGAGTAGAATTTTGTAATCCATCTGAATGAAGCCTCAAAGCACAATTTTATAAAATCAGTAAAGCAGACCTGTTGACTAGWAGGGATTCCTAGAAAATTAAGAATATTAGGAATTTAAATAATACAAAGTTATGTTTGAATTATTTTTACATTATATTCAAATTTTATTTAAATAATATAAATTTAAGGAGGCACTGAAGTCACATCAGCTCTGCAAGCCTGCTATTTCCAGTGCGGGGTAAGATATTTGAGTGGATTATGGGTGCTCACCAGGAGGGGCAGYCTGGAGGTCCATTTCTCTTTTTATCTTCAGTCTTCATTTATCATCCAATCAAGATATTATATATATATTACATATATTAAATATTCAAGGAATATTTGATGTTATATCTGATGTATGTGGTCAGAGGTTATACTTAGACCASGGGGCAGAGGTTTCTCTGCTGAGCTCTTTTGCTTGAATGATGCAAGAACATTCCATGGCTCTYCCCCAGCATCMTCCTGGCTGTCCTGTCCAGAGAAAYCAAGACACAGGAAGAAGASCCCTATAATCCCAATGATGAACCAAAAAAGTGGGTTGAGGAAAAACCCTGTCACACATCWCAGCCAAAGACACTGCAGCTCAGAAACCTCTCTTGGTAGTTTGTAGAACTGAAAAACGGATCTGGGAATTAGAGTGGATTGAGCTGAATTTTCTGTTTTAGTGTAGGAGAGGGAGAAATGCAAGAAATTTGTCAGTGGATAAAGGTGTATTGTTAAGTCATCACATTTTGAAACTATTGAGCCCTTCCTGGAGATGAAGAATTATTCTGCTAAATCCTCAGAGCCCTATTAACTTGAGCAAGGATAAAGAGCTGAAGAGTYCCTTTGGGGCAGAAAAGATTATGGAATGGAACAGGAAGATCCCAAAGCAAAAACCCCTAGAAACAGTTTKGGGGAAAGGGTTAGAGTAAGATTCATGTCTTTTTGTTGCATAAATTTATGAGAGAAAGGCTCCACAAAACTGAAAAAGTTGGACCACTGTTTATATACTGTGTTCAAAGCAGAGTTAGGATCTTTTTTGCAGCACGATAGCAAAAATCCAGGCAGCTTCTTTTTGTTTATAATTAGTGTATATGTGGATGTTGGCTCTCAGGGATGATCTTATTATAAAGAAAGGAGGAGAGGAGCAGCAAGATGTAATGTTTTCTGGACCTCTGCCCATTCCACAAATCACATTCTCCTCCAGGCTTTCTCAGCAGATCATCTTTGTTTTCTACTGAATGGAGTACTCAAAGATGAGTTGTGTTCATTTATTTTCTAAAGTAGGGCTTGTTTGCACTCTATTTGAAATAGATTTCTGTCTGATTATACTAATGCACGTTCAACCCTAATCTAATAATCTCATCTAGATTACYAAGTGCTAACAGAGCTGTTATCTATCAGGGCTGAGTTTATCTCAGTGGAGGTGATGATTTCCAAAGGGAATAAGCAAGATTTCAGAGTATGTATGTGAATTATAAATGAAGACACATTTCAGTAATGAGGAGGTAAAATGATAATTGACCATCTCTRACCTGCTGTGATCTAAAGTAGATTTTAATTGATAGAGATTTGCAAGGTGTGYGACCTTTGTGCAAGTTAACAGTGTTGAGCTAGGAGGACAGGATACTTTAAAAATTATTTTTACAGCAGAGGAGGTTCCAGCTTAAATGAATTCTACTTAAGTTCCACCTGGTATGGTTAAATTCTGTTTGCCTGAATTCTCTTTGAGGTTTGAGTTTAACATTTTATTTTAATTTTTACACACCAATTTTGAATAAAATAATTGAATTTCTCATCTGAATAATTGCAAACATTTCTTAGAGCACWTTGTCACCTCAATAAAAGCAATTTTAATGATAAAATCTATTACTAATTTTTCAAAGAAGCTCACATCAAATCATAACTCTTGATGGCAATGATGTCACTTCTGCAGAGTAAAATGTTGACATTTTGTTTTGGAGATTTTTTTTTTTGTGTGTGTGTGTCAGTAGTGGGTAGTGGGTCTTCTGCGACCTAATTTAGGAGTTCAGCTTTGATTTGTGAAGATTTTGTTTGAGAKATGAGACCTTGATCTCATATTTGAGTTTTGCCTTAGTGAGTTTGCTGAGTTGCTGAAAGAAGAGACTGACAAGTCTTGAAAAAAACCTTTAGAACTCTGTATCTCTTGCAAATAAAGAGAAAAAAGATTAAATTGCCAARCCAAATATCTCTTTTCTTCAGACATTATGAATGCAAATGTTTAAAGACACAAGATAGAGTTACTCTTTCCTTGGTTTCCAGCACCAGAGTCTGGGATTTGGCTGCAGACCCTGATGATTGCTTTTTAGGGCAGTAGCTCACTTGGCCTAAAAAACAAAAGCTTTTCATTTCTAACTGTTATTTATGATGGAGGTTYCAACTGAAACCTTGGTCTTGGTAGGCTAAAATGCTTTTAATTTTCACTCAAAAATACATTTTCTCTTACAAAATGGACATAATTTAAGGTCTGAACGATTTAGTATAGATTTTTAATAACTGTTTTCTTAGTGCTGGATAATCCCTGGGATGTGCAGAATATTATTCTTAATGCAGGAAGGCAGAGTGCCTGCTTTGGAGAGCTTATTACCTTTGAGCATGGGCATTAATATGGTTTAAATYCTATCAGGGCCTGGAGGAATCCCTCATCAAACCCAGCCTCTACCAACTTCCTATTAAACTTGTTCCTCAGAGCTGTTTCTTAAAAACAAAACGAATTGTCTATTTTACAAATGAATTGAGCCAATGCATATTTATGAAGGACACTGGTGGTGCAGAGGCCTTGAAGACCAGCATGTGTTGTTTTTGTGGGAGCAGTACTGGAAGTGTCTGGCAAGGATGTTGCGTGATAGCTGCAGGAAAGAGAGGGCTGCTGTCTCCTGGGCAGCCTGGTGCAGCAGCTGAGGAAGGAGGAGTGCTGGCAGCAGTTCTGGGYTTGCCATTCTTGGCTGCCCTTGGAGGTGTCAGCAGAGCAAGCCTCCTTGTAGGCCAGCCAGCAGTGGAGTAATAGGTCTCTCAGAGAATTCTTGTCMTCTCCTGTCTGCAGTTCATTACCATTTCTCTCTTTCTCACCTTTCATCCCCATGGCTGGCAGGTTGTGGTTCTCATTTTGTGACAATTTCAGTTCTCCCAGGGAGATGAGTGCTCTTATTTTGAGAGTGTGAGTTGGAGAAAAAGGTGGAGTTAGAAAGGCACCTTTTAGAAAGGTGCAAGCTTTTTCACCAAGTTACTGCAATTATGATTAGTCAGCCTTCAATAAAGTGTGTGATACAAGCTCTGTGTGGCAGTGCCTCACATTCAGAACCTAAACTTTGCAACCTGGGCCTTTACATCTACATCTCAATGAGCAGACCTCAAATCACCAAGCATCTTGCTGATGTCTGAATGGGGTACTACCAGTGATGGATGAAATGCCTGTGGACTGTGCCCTGCAGGAAGAAGAGAATCCTGCTGGACTCTGTAGCAGCTGTAGAGCCTCCAGGTGGAGAACAGTGTAAGTGCTCGTGTCAGAGTGATCTGCTGCAGAGATGGAGAGTCAAGGCAAGGACAATTAAGAATTTGGGAAACTGAAATACAAGTCCCAAATGCTCCTTTTTCATTTTTACAGTAGSCTTATGGAGGATCCCAACTGAATTCTCAGTTGTTTAGTTGGGTTTGCGATTGCATTTAATTTATGAGTAAATTAGATGTGGACTCATTATTTACTCTTCTTACTCCTAATCTCTTTCTCTCTCTTCAAAACYAGACTCTCCCAAATGAAAGYGAGACTGTGAACTTTAAAAATGTGSTCCTTTTCCAATCTCTAATGCCCTTTTAATTCTTTTCAAGGTAATTTTCATCCTCGTAGCTCACCTGACTCATCMCTGTCTTTGCCCTTTATRTCTTTGTCTGCTATTTTCACACTTCATTTTTTATTCTTTCATTCCCCCTTATTTTTCCCCCTCAAGCTCCTGACATCCTTTGCCCAATTTCTTCCTTAAGTGTTTYTCATAAGGCCAGCAGTGGGGATCCTTAATCAGGCCTGGTGCACGAGGCTGGCACTGTGTCCTGCCTGGAGCTGCAGAGGCTCAGGAGGCTGGAGCACAGATCRATAAACCATGCAGAGGATGCTCTGCATCCCCCCGAGCTCTCTCCTTGGGCTGAGCTGATATTTAGGAAACTCAATCTCRCAGCACAAACCAAATGAGATTGTTTTCATTAGCCCAGGAAGATCTCAGCAGTGAGACTCACTTTATATCAGATATGAACCGAGGACCTGATCCTTAGGCAGAATTAACCAAAATGCTGCTCTGCTGCAAGGGAGGGAGATGGCTCTGACTCCCCACAGCAGCAGGTGTGGAATGCCAGGGTTCTGTTTTGGCTTTCCAGGCACCTCACAATGCCAGTGTTTTATTATTTAAAGATAGAACACTGTCAAAGAATATAAAAAAGCCTCTACCAMCACACTGAATATTAAGCTTATGAGCCCAGTATGAGGAAAAGAGAGCAAAAAATGCAGTAAAAAGATTTCTGATGACATTCCAAAGAGGAGCCAAATCAAGAAATGAATATCTGTACTCCAAAAAGTGAATGCAAAAATGTTTTTGGTCACCAACAATGGTTACAGCAAATTCCTACATTCCTGTAGTGCATATAAGAGCCAAAAATTGTTTTATTTCTGTTCCATTTTGGATTGGGYAGAAAGGTAAACTGGAAATCTTGACCTGCTTTATGTTCTTCAGAGACTGAGCTGAATGCTTGTCTCTGTCAGGCACTGTCTGCTTCTGTCAAAAATGGTGGAAACAAAGAAAATACCTTTCTTTTATGTGCAATGTTCTTAGCTGGATTCCTTGGATTTTTCCCTGTGAAATCTTTATTCTTCTTCTGCTGCTGTTATTTGAAAGTTATTTCTTCCTGAGGAAAATGTGATGGAGCAGTTGGCTCCTGTCTTTATCAATTAACTATTTGCAGGTAGGGTTCTGACTGCATCTCAYCTTTTTTCTTTGTATTAATTTGAATGACTTTCTCCTAGAGATAAAACCATTGCAAACTTATTGCAGGTCCTGAAATCTTCAATATTTAAAAGCCCAAGGAAGGAAACACCCATTTTGAACTGGTTTTTATGGGTATGGGCCAGTTTGGGTGCTGGCAGGGGAGCAAGGCACCCTTTGCATCCATGGAATTTTGCTATGCTGGTGTATCTCTGGAGAAGCTGSAGGTGGTAGCACAGATTGTGGATCCTCAGCCCTTTCAGGGGTTGCCATTTCCTTATTTTGGGGTATTGTTGTGAGCAAACCAGGATGAAGAGTTGACTTCCAGAAAGTCAGRATTCAAGTATGGCTTTGAATTTTCTCAAGTAAAGGAAATTGTGCCCCAAATATCTGGGACAATTCAAAAAATGTCTTCTTTGAACAAATGCTGYGGGGTCACGAGCCATTGCAGGTATGTTAGCTGACAATATGTATTTTGTTGCCTTTTACAATAATGATAACAGAAAATGTCACTGCCATTATACACTACATTTTATACTTTTGTTGAATGCCCTTAAGCTTCCTGTCCTGCTAAACAAAACTGCAAATTACTGGTCCTGGGTAATCTTCCCTCAGTGGTTTGATATTTGTATTTTTAATTGTCAAACCAATTACCAGGGCTTTCTGCTAGAGATGCTAATATAGCTCTGTGCTTAGCCAGGGGAAAAAAATAATAACCATCTCCTAGGAAGTCATGTTTTGAAATAYAGGAATCTAAAAATACATATTTAAAACTCAGGGAAAAATGTGAAAATATTGGTTTTATTTGGCAACTAATGTGTACATTCATCACAGGAGAATTAATATTGTTTTTAACTTCTGGAAATCTCAGTGCAGTGGTGGATTGCTYTGAAGGAACTTGTAAAAGCTTTGGTAAATGTAACAGCCTGTGTTGAAAATAATTCTTGAGTTTCTTACAAACAGGGTCAGCGTAGGTTTACATTGTGTCAATGGGGTCCATTTTGTGCTGGGCTAGGAGGTCTTTTAGCAGACTTTCCCTTGCACTTAAACTCTGATTCTAAAGGCCATGGGCTGTTTTAAAGGCCCACTGTAAATGTGGGCATTTACACTGATTGCAAAGAAGTGCTTTTGATCACAAACCTCACCTCCTCAGAGGAGTGAGTGGAAGGACAGGGGCCTGGAAAGGCAGGAGCTTGGGAAATGTGAGCCAATTCTTTAAATCAGAGCCACATGGTGGTTTTGTTTTTTTGTTTCTCTTTTCTCTCTGCTAAGGTTTAAATTACATTAAAGACCAGAAACTTGTACATGAAAAGGAAAGCTGTGTTTTTCCTTCATCAGAGTGCTGCTTTTCTGTTAAAATATGCAGAGTCATTTTCTTTCAGTTGATGTGTACAGAGAGGAAGYAATAGGCTGGGCTCTGTTGGAATAAACTGCTTAGTGTGAATGAATCTGTCTAATCATGTGTAATCCAACCAGACAATAACAATGACATAGTGACAAGAAGGATTCTAATGGAGCATAGCCATGATTTGGACAGTTAGGGGGTTGTTTGGCGATGAGCCACAATACTCTGGTAAAGACACATGCTCTGATCTTATCCACATACTTCACCCTCAGCTTTTAAAGAGTGTGACCTAGGCATAGAATAAGTCCTTTTTAATTCTTAATTCTTGCATGTCTTTTGTCTTCCAGCCCACCCAGGACCTCCTGCAGGCTGGCTCTCCCTTCTGAAATGSCCATTTCCCCAYYCAGTTTGGTGTCCTCAGCAAACTCTGTCAGGGTACACTTGATCTCACCTTCCRTRKCACTTATGGAGATACTAAACAGCATATTGTCTATAAATAATGAAYAAATGCTGACTATTTAGATACTTTACTCAAGTATTTTAAATCGACAATGTGATTGTACGTTTATTGATAAATCACCATGTTTTCCTGGTGATAGCTCTCTGCTGAGCTGCTTTATCTGCCATGCTCTTTATCAGCTCTTTGCCAGCTGAAATCTTTGCAGAGATACTGGATGAGCGCAGCACAGGTGACCTCTGGGCTGAAATTCCTTCTTGGGTTTGGAGCTGTTGTTGGCATCCAACACATCAGAGGGGTCCCACTGCATTTTCACAGAATCCTGCTTCTTCAAGTGTCTCATCATGCCTGGAGCTGTGGCCTCCAGGGCAAAGTGGTCCAAGTGCCACTGAGAGCTCTGGGATGGTTTTTTTAAATCAGTGTTTTATCCATGACAAAGAGGAAATTTGAGTCTCTTAGCCAGGAAAAGACAGAGGGTTTGAATGAGATCAACCTCACAACCCCACTGCTCAAACTCGGAGTGTTTGTTCTGGGAGAGAGGTGCCAGGAGAAGGATCCTGTTCTGGGAGAGAGGTACCAGGGGAAGGATCCACATCTGGTTCTGTGGGAGCTCAGTAAATGGGGGGCACCAGCCCAAAGAAAGCAGTGCAGGCAATCAAAGCWGTGCATGTTTCAGATTATTGCTCTGCTTGTATCCTGGCTTTCCTGAGAAAGAGAAGGATAACTGCCTTCTAATACAAGATAGTTGTTCTCCTTTTTAACAGAAAATATAGGTGTTAGTTTTTAATATTTTTTCATCTCTTTCAGAGAAAATGGATTTTTTTTTCTCAAGCAACAGCAATAATGATTACAATCAGATGAAAATTTTCATCCCTCATTTGTTTGGTTCCTTTTTATTAGCAAATGCATTTTTTTCCCCAAATACTATTTTCTTTTTGAATTGAAAAAATCCAAAGCCAGGGACCTGTTACAATTTTATTTGTATCAGTTTCATATTAACTCACCACATGGGAGAAGGAGAAGATCAAGTAATTGGTAGAATGCTCCTGGAAAGGAGTGTGGAGSAACAGTTCACATGCTGGCATGGAGGCCCATGCAATTAAAAATAATCATCAGTACTGAAGAAACTTTAATGCTAAGTGATCCTGGATATTGTGATGACAGTTTTACCCACCTTTGCAGTGTTAAAGGAGGATGTCTTCCTCTTTTATGCCCTTGTGGTGAAATGTAATTAGAGAATGGTATGATATAGATAGAGAATGTATGGCTGAACATTATTTTTAGACTCACAGTACTGTAGATGTTTAAGAACAGCTTGCAAACTGATTAGTTTTAAATCCCATAGTGTGGATAGTTTCTGTATTAAAAAAGGAACCCACCAGGTGGAAAAGATATTGCTGGAGAAATCCGCCAGCAATGGGATATTGCTTCTTCACAGGAATAACTTTGTGGTCAGATCATTTTTAATAACTGTATTTTGAAGTGTTGGGAACTATGTAGCAAAAACTTTCCTATTTTTCGTTTGAAAAAGTTTAATTTATTATTATTWTTTTCATCAAGTTTTCTGCTAAGTGAAACTTTTGAAGTTCAATGCATRCATTGATTGAACTGACCAACAAGTTTCAGCCTGCCTGTGGCAACAAGAGGCAGGTTCCTGCCATGTCCCAGAAACTTCTGGGAAGACTTTGCTTCAGAATGATCTGTGATGGAATTCTGCTGCCATTGGTGAATCTGCAGCAGGAGCAAGTTTGGCTCAGTGTGTCAGAAACCATCACACCCCAAACCCCAGTGCCTTTGGCAGGAGGAGCAGCATCTTGTTCTCACCTGCAGCACCACAGCCCCTCTTGTGCTGTGGTTCCTCTCCCAGCTGGTGACAAAGGTTTGGCAAAACCAGTTCACTGCTCATTGTCCCCTCTGCTTTKGAGTTCCAGGAGTCCAGGATGAGGCTTTTGGGGACAGCCCTGTTGGGACACTGTCTCCAGTGAGAGTTTGTTGTTTAGTATCTCTGTGACTGAAAGGAACCCCACTGTGGCTGTGTCTGTTCCTGCCACTCTCTCTTTTCCTGTTCAGGCTGTACTCATTTGCCCACAATGGTGGTGTGGGCAATGTTTCTCTCACCTTCATCCCCACATATATATTGGGATGTTTTCGTATTTTCAAATTCTAAAGCGAGATTTTCACTAGAAGCCTTTTCCATTWTTTCAGACATGAAAGGATTTGTTCATCTGGGGTCCCTAAAACTGGTGCTCTGGAATCTGAGAGGACCAACAATCAAAATTCTTCCCCTTTATTCTTCATTCTTTTTCTCCCTCACCACCTTTTTTTTTTTTTTTTTCCTATTTTGAACCTTCTTCCTCCTCTGTTCTCTCTGAATACAAATAACCTGTTTCTTCTAACTAATGTTTTCTTTTCTGATTGTGGCACACAATGTGTCACATCATCTTAGTCCATCAGAGAATAATAATTTATTTAACTATAGATTACTAGGCAAAGCTTTTTTCCTAGACTCTSTCCTGTGGATAAAACTGTCCAAGTGAAGATTATTTTAAGTGATGGACTATATCCCCATATTTATTTTGGCAGATGCCTTGGAATTCACGTGTCTTTTTTTTTAAGAACAGGACTCTGATGAAATGCCCAACTTCTCAAGGACCCAAACATTTATTCACATTTTATTTTGTTCTTTATCTTTATGAYTGTGTCCTCTCCATGAGCCAACTTTCCCAAGATTTTTAAACTTTCCTGCATCAACAGGAAATGGCAGACTGTACCCTTCTTGATGGTCACTGGCCAGTGACAATATCTGCCCTTTGCTTCTTGCTCTCCCATTTTCACTTGTATGGATCTACAGGSTGAGAAATCCTTGCTCCTCCATTCAAAGTTCATTTTCATATATCACAGTTTAAAATTTGTTCACTTCTTTTCTCTTTTCTTYTTTCACTTATGAATATTATATCCAATTGTCATGAAATGTGAATGTGCAACCCTACCTACAAGCTTAAATCATGACTTTGGGAGGTGCAGGTACTTGTGCTAATAATCTSTCCCCCCAGAAATTCCTACACTTTCAGCTTTTTGACATGTCTACTACTCACCTTAATCCTAATGGTGCATGTGATAATAATTGCATGAGCTTTATGGCTTTTCTCCATTTTCATTGCTACCAGGTCTCATGAACYTGAAATTTATTCAACTACTTATAGAACTGTAGCAAAAAGGGATCTTACCTACGTTTTATTCAATTTTCCYTGTTCCTGAGCTGGAGCAAAGCCAGCTCATGTTACTGTGGCTYCTCAACTTTACTTGTRTCAAAGGAARGGGGTTTAAATCTCATTACAAATTYAATTTCCTTGCACAATACCAAAGTACAGAAAAAAAAATCCTCAGCAAAAATATATGATTTTAAACACCATATGACTTGAAATGTTGCACAGGAGTCAGGACAGACACCTGAACTGTAGCTGTCACACMCCACTGGGATTAAAGAAGCTCATGCCTTAAAATACTCATATAAAATCCAGTCTTGTTTCCAGGCAGCCAGTGGGTGTTCAACTCCCATCCCTGTGAGAGATGGTTTACTGGTGAATTTGATACGATTTAAGAATTGCCACTCAAAAAACACAAYAGAAAAGCATTGTTGTGGCTGCATRKGGATGCTGGGAMTCAGRGCAGAGAGCCAATGGCCTTGAAATGGCAGAGCTGGGCTCTGGGTATCCCGGCCTCCAGCCCAAACCCCGAAGGATGGATCTGTAAATCAGCCCAGGAACATGATCAGCACAGGTTAATTAGACAAAAAGCCTTTTTTTTMACACGGTGAACTTTATCTTGCCTGTGTAATCTGCCTCCAGATAATCCTCTCTGCTGAATAGTCATCTCCAGAGCAATTTAGGCACAACCCTGTTCACATTACTCATTGTCTGGAGGATCTCTGTGCTCAGAGAGGAAAGGATGGGGCTGGGATGTGTTGCAGCCTCTTGTCCTCCAGCCATGCCAAAGACACAAAACAAATACACAGCATTGCTGTTCAGGGGATGCAGAAATAAAGAACAAAGAGGAAAACCACACTTCTACCTGTCTGAAAAATCTATGTTTCTCCCTGAAAATTTCTACATTTCTGCCTGGAAATCCATGTGAATTATGTAAAATGTTCTTGAGAATCAAAACACACTTGCATTTAGAAATTTCATTACAGACATGAGGTAAATACATCTACAGCATGAATAGCTGAAAAACTTGCTTTTCTTCCACTTAATGTGCTTCCAATTATATTTTTGGCAGAACACTAGAAGACAATAATTTATATATAACGTCCTGCAATATTTAACTATCAGAGATGTCTTTTTAATTAGGAATTCAGGAGGCATTAAAAATCATTRGAGGAATAGATGGGTAAATGTAAGTGACCTGTTGTAGATTTTTTTTTTGCAATGGATATCATCTTGAATTTGCAAATGAATTCACTATGAAAATACTTCCATGTAGAGTTTTAAATAAATAGTAAATTCAAATATRTTCAATCTTGTGGCTATTGGCTCTCATTTGGGATCTGAGCTTTGCAGGACCTCATTCCWTACGTGCAAGTGTAACTCTCACTGCACATCCCAAATACATCTGATTCCTTTCAGCAATATTTCWGTGTGTCAGAGCAGGTTTTTGGGATGCTGCTTCTTCCAAAGGGGAACTTCAATTAATAGGATAAAAACTCACAGGATGTGGTGTCCCAGCATGATTCTGCTATTCTAATGTTTGGCAACTAAACTTTAGTCACTGCTTGTAAATGTCTGAATGTCTCCAGGTCTGCTTTGACTTATTCCTGCTGAGGAACCTCACCTAATTCTCTTGTAATGTTTTGGATTAATTGACCACCTGTCTTCCTGGTCTAAATTGCTGTTTCTGTTTGCAGAAGGCAATTTTCAAAACAAACAAGTAGTTTCCAGTTCCAATTTTATTGTAATGGTATCTTAAGTTCAGTAGATAATGGTTGCCCTTCCTGCCATGTGTGAAAATACCATGAATTCCAATAAATTAAATCCCTRTTTTCTCAGTCTGGAGTTCAAATATTGAATGTTCCTTTATTAGAGCCAGAGGGGGAAAAGTGCATAATGAAACCAGGAAAAAAAACCCCTAAAAATCTGCTCAAGCAGGTGAYGCAGTAAAATTACAGCACCATTTACTTCCCCAAAATGTGTGCCACCAGACTCTGTGTCTTTGCTCTATATCTTCACAAATGTCCTTTCTGCATTATTGGTGCTCCCAGATATATGTGCTTGCATCCTTCCAGATAAGAGCTTAACCCTCTGTGTTTGCAGTGTGGAATTTCTGAAGAAGGGAAAGCTGTCCCTGAAATCTTTTATTAATATGTAGTCGTGGTAACAGATCTCTGAGAAAACAGCATGTGTTGCATCTTTGCCTAATATTGCRGGATATTGTGATGTAGAGAAAGAATTGTGTCAATAGGAAAGGGGTTTTTATCTGTATAGAAAAAGGGCATTTTGCTTGCAAGGTAATATTAGAATGCTACATGCCTACGRCTGCCAACGCTCTTGTTAGCATTCAATGGAATCACAGTAATAAAAATGGGATTTAAATAGGGACTTTTAAAGGAAAATTGAAACTGTTTGGAAAAAAAGCCCCATGACTGTAGCTAGACAATATCCTAGAAAAACCTCAACTGTAAATTTAGAG
This sequence comes from Alauda arvensis, assembly GCA_902810485.1. NCBI lineage: Eukaryota > Metazoa > Chordata > Aves > Passeriformes > Alaudidae > Alauda > Alauda arvensis. Next base: position 2,497,876 of record CADDXX010000054.1, on the reverse strand, counting down.
CAATAAAAATTGTATAGAAACAGATTGAAAATTAAACTAATTTGAGATTTCTTACAGTGGTTGGCTCAAAGTAAAAATTAGTGTAAGGAATAACATATGATGTGCCCCAGTGGCAGCAGGGATGTAATTTATTCCCTGGTGGAATGCAACATCTTGCTCCTGATATGGTTAAACTGACTCAGTGACTGTCCTGAGTGAATGGTTCATGATTATCAAGAAAGGATCTTCTGTCTGGACATAACTGCCCTTCACTCTGGTACATTCTTGGCGTTCTCTGCAGAAGCTTAGAAGTTTGATCTTCAGTTAAATGTGGTTTGAATTTATGGATATGCTGTAAGTAGGTTGAATAGGTCAATGCTTACACTGAACCTGGGTACAGGCCAGTGGGATCTCCTGCTGGTTTTAGGACAGAGAATGATAGGAATTTCACAGGTTATGACACCTCTTTTTATCAGCTGCTCCACAGCTCTTGTCTTAAGGGCCAGCAGCCTGAAGWGAGCATGTGATGAATTGCTGGTGAAGATTGGTAGAGGAAGGACTGAAATTCATCTTCCCTGCCATARCTCAGGTAGGTGGCATCACACAGGCTCCATCTAATTGCCTGATTGCAGTGATCCCTTCTGGAGACTGCACAATCTATATTTGAAGTGTTCCTAGAGCTCTGCGTGTCTGTGCCTGATGCGTTTGTGTCTGTAGAACTCAAGCCACAAAGGCTTCCACGGGACTGAATCAGACAAACCCTGTAAGTTGAGGACATCTGAGAACCTCAGACAGCAGGAACAAAGCTGCAGGGGTGGCAGGGAAAGTGTGAAGGTTACAATCACAACGTGGAAGCTCCTCAGGATGATTTGGCATGGATGGCTCGTTGTGTTACCACAGCCAATAAGTCATGTGAACACAACCAATTCCRCCCTGAATAATTCCAGCCCTGACAAAGGGCAGTGGTTGTTCATTCAGTTTAAAGGTTCTAATGAGCTTTTTGTGCATCAATATTCTTGGAAAACACCCAGAACTGTCTTGTCAAAGTGAAAATGGTATTTTATCTTTGAAATTAGGGTTAGAGAATTTCATTTCCATGAATATTCAGCACTTTTCTCATCCCGGCTCCGCTCATTGATCATGCATGTAAAACATTAGTGGCATGCTGGGTACTGAATTAAATTCAGTCCTTGCCATTTGCAATTCTACTCAYTTTGGAGGTCACTGAATGTGGCAAGGCTGCCTTTTAGTTTTAAAAGCCGTGTAAACATCTCCCTAGCCTGCTGCTACCTCTCAGCCCAGGGAGCACCGCTGGATGTCCGCTAGGAATGAAGTGCAGGCCACAGCAAATTAACTGGCTTTGGGAAAAGAACTCTCTGTAAATCCTTTGAACCTGATGTGGCAGTTGGATAARCAATAGGAAACTGCAATATAAACTATCCATGTGGCTGCCACAAGGACCAAGAGATGAGGAATAGCAGGGCTTTCCTAAACAGGACTGTTTATTTTCCTATTGTTCTTGCTTCCAGATTTACTTCAATGTTTTTTCCCTTTCAACCCCAGTTCTTCTTTTTTTTTGAAGCTGAGCGTTTGCTGGAGATTGTGATCTTTTAGACTTTGAGCATATTAAAGTCAATTATGATTGTTATAAATAGGAATTTATATACATATACATAGCAAAATATATAATAGCAATTGCTAGTAATRTATAGTTACAGACATATCTGAAATGTTGGGTCACACATAACATTGCAAGATAACAAAAGATTCAATTAAAACTATGAAATGTATATCTGTAATGTTAAATATCCTTACATATGTCCTCTGTATGTATCCTATACATATAGGACATATTCCCTCCCTGTTAATTTTGGTTATTTCTTTGGATCCTAATGGAAAAAAGAAGTGACAATGACAGCTCAACCCTTACAATGTTTCTTARAGATTCATAAATGTAATAAATTGCCTAAACTTTCATATTTGTATGACAGTGCATTTCCTCTGAACTGTCTCAATCTTGGTGTCAACCACAAAGTTTTTTTTTTTTTCTAAGTAAAATCTTCTATTGGAGCTGAATAGAACACCATAAAATTAATTGAAATTGAAGATCTTCCTGGGGAAAAAAACTACAGCCCCAATGATCCAGACAAATCAGCCATGCAAGTACTGCAGTTTCAAATTATGTCAGTATTTGTCCCGGTCACAATAAGGTAAAGCATACTTACAGATAAAATGTCAGAAAACAAAATTCCATAGGCATGTGGAAATAGGCATAGACAATATATTTTATGTGTTACCAAATGTGCATTTCATTGACAGCACAAGGTAATACAGGGATGGAATGATGCTTCTTAGAAGACTTTAGCTTCCTCAGAATATTTTAGAATACATTGCTGCCACTAGTTTTTACAGAGCTATTATTTTTTCTTCTTCCCAGACCAAATATAAAATTAACCTCCTTGTTGCTCAAACCCCAAAKCCCACAGCAGGTGAAAGATATGCTTTGTTTTAATCAGATTTAAATCTTCTGGAGGTCAAAGAGGGATTCTCAAGTGCTCAAAACTAAGCAGGAGTTAAGTGTTTTGCTGGAGTGAGTCAGGAGGAGCAGCACTTTGCTGGATCATGGCCTTACAGATTCACAGTGGGATTAGTTGTCTGATTACAAGTAGCTCTTTGTGTTTCATTAAGTTAAAATCCAGAGGAAATATTGCAGAAGCCTTCCAAAAAGTGCTTTGGATATTCCTCTCCACAGATTTATGATTTTCTTATTTTAWTTTTTTTAAATCATCCTGATGTTTAGGCATTACTTCCATGCAGGCTCTTATTGTGCTCCTTGCCCTTTGTGTGTATTTATTGCTGCCTGTCTCCCTTTATGCACCCYAGAAAGTTAAATAGTAAAGCAGGATAAACAAGCAGGAATTATGTGATAATTGAACCCATAATGTCAGTGTTATGATGCAAGTAATGCAACTCAAGGTCTCTTATCCTTCAGTAGCTAGACTGTAATTGCCTGATGATAATCATGATAACTGCACTCCCTGGAGTTACTTTACTGCTGTTGAGAAATATCTTCTGGATCTCTTGCACGATCATGATGAAAACCCCCACATTCAATTATTCCACTGAACGTTGAATGATGATGATGCATGTTCCCTGACACAGTGATTTRCACAAATAGAAGTTTTATTCTACAAGGAGGGATAATATTTTAAAGTAGAAGTAATTAAATCCAATATGGAAACTTCATTCACTGCTGAATGCAGGCTCTGCTTGTTTGCAGAGCAAGCATTTCATTACCTGCACGTTACCCACATTAACACCCCTCAGCAAGTGGGGATGTAGCATTGACTGATGACATCAAATGGCTATTTTTGAAAAATATGGCTGTGAGGAAGAATCAGTTCAGGYCTGGCACAAGGGATGAAGGGAGATTACATCCTGTTAATTGTTGTGGCAAGTTTGTCATTGTGTGAATGATGGTGCCTTGTTAGCCAGCACAGCTACAGCCAGGCCACAGCTCACCCACACAGCCCAGGGAGGGGGGCTGCATTTGTCCACCACAGCCTGGTTGTTTAGACCACCCAAGCCAGGGACAGCTATTGGTGTGTTCTGGATATTAGTTTACTATGAAAGATAACACTTTTGTGATGGATATCACAGTGGGTTGTGGATAATAAGATTTTATTTCTTACACAAATTATCAGGAACATCTAAATCTTGGAAACAGGCAGAAATATGCCCAAGTTTTTTTTTATTGCTTTCTTGGGTGGTGAGGAATGCTGAAATAGAGATGGTGGAACATCTAGATGTCCTTTGCAGGACAATGAGACTTTTGTGGCTCTCACACAGCTCTTACTGTAACATTTGGTGTGTCCTTGGGGAAGATGTGCTGGATGTGGTGATGGCAATGGCTGAAGGCCACAGAGGTGATCCTGAGGAGACTGAGACAGTTGGGGCTGCTCAGCCTGGGATGACCTTAGAACACCTTCCAGTCCCAAATGGGGCTGCCTGAGAGCTGAAGAGAGGCTTTGGACAAGAGTCTGGAGTGACAGGACAATGGGGAATGGATTCAAACTGATGATGGCAGGTTTAGATTGGATATTAGTAAGAAATCCTTCCCTGTGATGATGATGCTCTGGTACAGGTTACCCAGAAAAGCTGTGGCTGCCCCATCCCTGGAAGTGTTCAGGCCAGGTTGGACAGGGCTTGGAGCAACCTGGGATGGTGGAAGGTGTCCCTGCTGGAACAGGGCATCCCTAGATGGTCTTTCAAGTCCCTTCCACTCTGTGATTGCATAATTTTTAAGTTAGACCATGTATTAYTGAAGAATGCACATTCAGCTCTTTGGGAAGTCCTTGTCTTCTCTGCAGATGGTGATGATTCCAAGGACATCTGGTCAGTTGTTGATCCCTCCTGTGGAAGCCAAAGGCAGCCTCAAAGATTTTTGATAAGGATATTCCTTACTCCATTTCTATAGTGGAAAATGCATTTTTAAGGCATGACAGTGAGTATGTCCTACAGCTGGATTTGAAAAATAACTCCTGCAAATCACCCTGTTTTCTCTCTCCCTCTGTTTCTTTTATAAAACCATTCATATAGAACTATGCAAATTATTTTAAATAAACCCCAKGCTGATGCCACTCTTTTAAATGTGTAGCAACACCATGAAAGATGWCAGCACGCTGATTAATTTATTTGCAACACAAGATCAGCATTTCCCGTATTTTCTCCTATTTTTTTTTCTTTTAGAAAAGGAAAGATTGAATCCATGAGAGAGCAGCAGACCTTGCATTCTGCTTAAGGATCCATGTCCCCCTCCTGCGTGGGGAGCACTGGGAGGATGAGGGATACACTAATAACATTTTTCTACCGTAACCACCTCCATTTTCTTCTTCAGATGCTTTGTTTCCTGCACTAATATTCCAGTTCTCTCAACATAATGAATGAGCTTAGGGACTTGCAGGAGTTTCAGTACCATTTGTTTTTTATCCTAAAGGAAAATACAAACCCCTCTGTCAGACAGAACTCTGCATAAAAATAAGTGTTTTCTTTAATACAGAAGTTGAAGGTGACCTACGGTAATAACTGGCACAAACTTTTTTAAGATGAAAGCATTCCTCCCTAGGTTTTATTTGTTCTAGATAACATTTCCTCTCATTATTTAGGGGCTGTGTAGTATTCAAAGCATACACATTTAAACGGTAATAGATAATTGAGCATCTTAATGGACTGTCTTTTAGCTATCAAATATTGCTGATTTGCTTGGTGGGAAAATGAAATTGAACTTGGATAGAAATAGATTTCTCATTTGACTTTTAAAATTTGAGGAGGAAAGCAAGTGCTTTTCCAAATCAAAAGCTGTTAAAATCTTTTCTCCAGTCAAAAAAGATGTTTATGTTTCCACCTTATTAAAGAAAAGCTCAGTAAAGGAACTGTGAAAGGAATAATTTARAAAGAGAGCAAAATCAAGAGGTTCTATTTAAAAGGAAAGAAGCTTGTGTGTTTCTCCTGTTTGTTGTATGTTTTTCTTCTATTCCTTAATTCCATGTTATCAAGAACAATTTTTATTTAAAATTTAGATGTAAATTTCTTTGTGTAGCTTTACCTCCCTATGAGAAAGAACATGTATTTTGATATGACTCGGTGCTATTGATCARTATTTATGCCATTAACCAAGCAGTTTTATAACAACCTGTCTRTTTCAACACTGAACTRAAATATTTCTTTCTCCTTTTTATAAATTGCTCCTTTGCATCTCAGTTTATTGAGAGAATAAGTTACTGTGTTTCTTCAGTAATAAAAGTCAGCCTCCCACAGCTGGAAGTCTGTGGGGAGTCAATAGCAGCTGGGGCCTGGAAAAGTGACAGAACTGCCCCGAGCAAAGACAAGAAAGGAAGATATTATTCTTCTTCCTATCCAGAGATGCCACAGTTGGATTAGGAGCTGCCTGGTCCCTTGAATTGGAATTTTCCCTCAGTTTCCACAAAGGCAGGACCGAAGCCAGCAGTGGCRCAAAGCTCTTAACAAGCTAATTAATATTCACAAAAGTGAGTCAGGAACAGGAAAGATGAACTAATGAGAAATGATTAAGAGTTAAATATGCATGGCATGGCTTAACAACTACTAAAGCAAAGGACACAGTAGATGCCTGCAAATATAGAATGTAAATAGAAGGGGCAGAGGAGTTAGTGAGGTTGGTTCTGGAACTAATGAAATAATATGCAGTGAAGTTGTTGTCTTTTTGCTTATTAAACTTTCCCTTAAGCTCTAATGCAATAGAACTTACTGGAAAGAAATGTAAGAAGGAAATGTCAGAATAATAAGAGAAGATTGAGAAAAAAAATCAGATTTTAATGTCACTYTCTGCATCTGAAATAATTAAAAAATGCAAGAAGGGGGACTTAGGGAGTTAGAGGGGTGCCAATCTCATTCCTCTCACTCCAGTGCCTGAGGAAAGCATGGAGCAAGTCTCCTMGAGGGATCTGAACAGACTGGAAAGATTGGCCAGTGGAAAACTCCCAGGGCCCAGCAAAGGCCAGCCTGAAGTTCAGGCCATCCCACCTGAGGATGGGGATCCTCCTGCTGGTGATGGCACTGGGGCAGCTGAAACCACAATGGTTTCAGGAAAATGTACACAAAAAGGAGGATTTTTGTGGAGGGCTGCTGAGGTGGGTGGGAGCACCTCCTCAGCTGYGAGGAGAGGCTGGRGTGCTGGCTTTGCYTAGCCTGGAGAAGAGAAAGGGACATTCCAATTGGACATACAGAAGAAAAAATGGCACAGGAGCAGGGTTAAACACCAGCACAGGAGCYCACAGGGCTGTGGAGATTTTCTAAGCCTGAATGGATGCATCCCTGGGCACACTGACCTCCCTGGGAACCTGGCCCTGCTTCTAGCAGGAGGAGCTCCAGCCTGCATTTTCCTGGGATGTCCTTATGAAGAAGCCAGGACCTCAGCTGGGCATTGAAGAACCAAATGATCTGATCCCACCATGCCCTCAGAAGCCATTTATGTGAGATTTTGTGTTGGTGATTGTTTTCTATGTTGTTTTAACAAGCCATTTATGTGAGATTTTGTGTTGGTGATTGTTTTCTATGTTGTTTTAACCAGATTAAAAATGCAGGTCTATTGCAAGGTTTGTTTTATATTTATTGTTCTAGTTTAGTTGACAAATTGAGGCTTCTATAAAGCCAATGTTCTGTTAAATCTGGTTTGCTTGAAACAATACAGGTGAGACAGCAGAATAATTGAAGTGTGCTGCCTATTATGCTGTTTAAAGTGATTCACCTGCCTTTGCAACACATTCAGCAGGATTTACCTGAATACCCAGCATCATATAATAGAACATTCCAGAACAACCTGCAGCTTTAAGTGCTGTAACCCTCTTTGGCAAGTCAAGTGACTCAAAACAAAGTGCAGGCTAACAGAGTGACAGGGCATGTGCTTCCCAAGCCTAATCAATGCCTGTAAAAAACAGTTCTGGAGACCAGTTTGTTGGTGGGGTTCAGAGGTGCAAGGTGAGCCCTGAAATATGATTCCTGAAAGCATTTACAAAATATACCTACTTAGAAATATAATTAGAAAATTTGTATTTCTGTACTAAAAATCCTGATTCAGGTTTGCTGACATGGTAGATTTCTATCACCTCTAGAATTTATTTTGTTTTAAAATTGAGCTATAYACCCCAAATAATTTTACTTGTGAGGATGTGAAGAAAACACAGGGTGAAAAATTGAAGATTTCAGTCCAGCCATAGATTGAATATTGTTGATTTATATTGGCAGTAGTGATTTCTGTGCTTAGAAGTTCAAGAGTTCCTTTAAATCTGTATCTTACTGTAACAATATCAGGTCAGAAAGCATAAACCTCATCTAGGATGAAAAACCACTCTTTGCCTTTCTTACAAGAAACAGTATTATTGCAAACTTGAGGTATGGAGAAAACCCATTATTGCCTCCAAGGTGGTATGCCATCTTAATAAGACTTATCTTCAAGACAAGAAAAAATGTACTTTTCAAATCCCACACGCATTATAAACCACTACTTACAAAACCTTTGTTCTAAAGTGCTGGCAATTTTACCTGGGGCAGACATTTTACTGCACATMAAAGGTCTCCACAGGATTCTAGTAAATCTAAGGTGAACCATAAAGACCTATGGATACAATGAAMTTTAAAGTTTTTGTTTTTCCAAGTTTGTTGGTTTTATTCTTTAAAACAAAAGAAGTTACTTTCATCCTGCTAATATGATCTCAGTTTATATTTAGTATCACRTTTTATGAGAGAAATGGCGGGTGGAACAAATAAATGGATGCCTCTTCAAGAAACATCATTAGAAAACATAACACTGWGGCAATTAAAGCAAATAGTTATTTGAAGTAAACTAACAACATAACCAGCMATCTATCTGGGTCATGAGCCAGAAAAAGCCATCTGGCATTCCCAGGGATAACATGAACAAGAGCTGCCACTTTTTATTGTGTATTGATWAGGTCTGGTAACTGCTGGATTGTTCCACCTGAATGCAAAATTGCAGACCTTGTGGGTAACGTTTCTGGGCACTTGGCCTTTCCAGTTAGAMTCTGTCTACTTTGCTCCAAAGACCTGGAAATTGAAATTCTGCGACCAAAATGCTTATTTGAGATAAAAACCCTAAACAACTAAGGGACTGTATATGCACAAATAGATCTGGCTCCTGGGATGTGTGACTGGCTGTCAGACCYGGCCCACACACTGGACCCCTGCAGCAGCGTGGCAAGGGTGGGGCATCAGCACCAGCTCCACAGGTTTAATCATGGAGTGGTTTGTGTTGGAAGAAACCTTTAAAACCATCTTGTTCCAGATCATCTTACATGGAGAGGGACACATTTCACTAGATCCCATCCAGCCTGGCCTTGGACACTTCCAGGGATGGGACATTCCGCAGATTCTCTGGGTAACTTGTGCCAGGGCCTCACTGCCCTCAAAGGGAAAAATTTTTTCCTGATATCAGTCCTAGGTTGCAATGTAAGATTTGTATGTGTTCTATCATCATCTTCATGAGCTATTGAAACCAGGTGGGGAAGTGTTTTCTTTGCCTCCGGACTATCTCCTGTTCATGGCCCATCAATGCCCTGCCCATGACTCACAGGTGACTCCCTTATCTCTGTCCATGGCTCACAGGTGACTCCCTTATCTCTGTCCATGGCCCAGCAATGCCCTGCCCATGGCTCACAGGTGACTCCCTTCAGCAGCTGTTTCTGCTTAATGGCCAATCAAGGACCCACTGTGTGACTCATAGAATGATATCAGCCCATTGGGAGATGCTCTGCCCAGGGGGAGGAGCCAAGCATTCCCACCTGAATATAATCTAGGGTTTGGAGCAGCACGAACTTTTACTGACTGGATTCCCAAAAGGGCAGGAGCTGCCAGACCTTTCTATGGGATCACTGCTTCAACAAGGCCRCTTCCTCTGGACTGCCACCACCGCCACCCTAAGGAACAGGATGTCAGGTTGTATTCTGACTCTGGCAAGGGTCTTTTATTATTTTTTCTTTAYTATTTATTGAAATATTTTCCTATTCAATTGTATTTCTGACTTAGAGTCTCTCTTTGGTTTTGCTTTCAAGCCAGTACATATCCAATCTGACCCTGCTCTCTGTCAGTTTGAAGCCATTGCCCCTTGTCCTGTCACTCCAGACCCYTGTAAAAAGGCAAAGTCAAATCCTACAGGAAGCAGGCATGAGATGGCAGACTGAGCAYGAGGGGGTTTTCATTGTGCCCATGAGAAATTCAGCCTGGGAGGGGTTTGCAAGCTGCATCTTACACCTCCACCAATTTGGATTTTAAATAGCACAAAGCTTGGGTGAAAGAATTTTTTGTGAACTTGTGGACAGATAAAGATAATGTTTGAGAAGTGAAGTTTTATGATTARGTTCTTCTTTAACTGGGTTAGAAARCTCATGTTAAGATGACAATAATTTTGCTTTTACTAGAATTTTACGTGTAATTGATAAATGCCAAATGTTTTCCATGTGAAAACAAGGCCTAACTCCTGAATTACAATCCTTCAATTAACAGTGCACAGGTCACCCTTTAAAACATCAGAAATATCCATAGAACTTTGTAATGGTTGATAGCTTTTTGTGTAGTAACTGGAAGACCCATTTTTCMTAGCAGTGTTAAAAAAGAAGAAAGTTATGGTGTCAGAAAGGTTTCCTATTCTTCCTTACCAGTCATTTCCCTGGCATGTATTTGGATGTCTCTCAGCCTTTTATATCTGGGAGCAGAGGTTATAATAATGGCTTTAAATGTGTAATCTTGTGCAATAAAACCCCTGCCATTAATGCAAGGTTAAGCACCTGATTTTTAAACCTATGAAGGTCAGGAAGGAAAGGAGATAAAATTAYCAATGCAATTTAGCTTGGAAGCTTAATGTATTAAACAGAGTTTACAACTGCACACTACASTGGAGGAACATCTGTCTCAGCAGAATGAAAAACATGTTTATAATGACTTAACTGCTTCTCTGACTGATCAGAAAGCACAGAAATCAACAGCAAGGGCCCCATGACAGGGGAGCTGCAGTTCCTTGGGTCCAGGGAATTGTCAATCCTGCTGCCTCACACTGGCCTTCCTAGGAGCTGGAGTCTGTAAGGCTCCACTGCACAATGGAGCATGTGGCTGGGCATGGGTTCAGTTATCTGGAAAGAGAAGAGAAAGGCCTCTTCCACCAATTAATCAGGTTTTAACTTCAACCAGTGTTTTCTGGTGGGATTCCTTGCATCATCCCAGGTAAAAGTCTGAAATAGCAATTGGGGAATGGTTACACAATACAGACCAGTTATTTGTGGMAGGTGACAGACTGTCTTATCCAAATTTTTTTACTGAATCTATAAAAACAGCAGGAAGAAAATTGTCTCCTTTTAACTTTCCTCTCTGGTTTTTTAGACCTTTATGAAGGCCTTTTGTCTCAGTATCCTCCCTGATAATTTAGCCGTACTGAATTTAATGTCTTTTTGAACTTGGTCAACAGCATGAATTCCTGCCTGGTAGCTTTTACTTATGTGATGCATTTTGCCTGTTATTGGCTGTGAAATGTTATGCCAAAACTCCATACAAGAGTTTCTGAAAAGTTTTCTAGTTCCTTTGCTTGCAGTGTGTCCTGCTATRGCAGTATTTAAAAACAGAGAACTAGGTGAAGATCTCCCCAAGGGTTCACTGCAATGAGTTTAGTTTGCTTTTAATTAAGTTTCCTTCTTTCTCCCTTGAAGCTGAGTCTCCTCTGAGGCTTGGCACATGCTTTGGAAGCAGTCACCACAATTCTCATCAGCCCAGTGAAAACTGCAGCAAGGCTCAAATCGCAGCTGAGCTTTCAGACACTCAGGACTCATCTCTGATGGCTGCCAGTTGTTTGAAATGAGTCAGAATTCAGCAWGAATTTAGTCTCAATTAGACCTGAATTTTTGTTCCATGGACCTAACATCCCTTAAAAACCACATRGATAATGATATGCTAATTTGATGTTTATCAATTGGATGTGGGATTTTGAGGAAGCTCACCCAAGGACTCAGCTTATCAAAGGAGAGAAGCTGCAATTAAATAGAAATAATTGCCAGTCCCATGGGTGTTCTTTGTAAYTGCTGCTTTCCCTTTTTTTTCCTCTTCTTTCCATTCCATCCTGTCATCACCAGAAACAACTTGTCCACCCCCATCTSCTTGCTCASCCYCTTCCCTTCCCTTCTCACACCTGGTTTGGTGTGTCCACCTCCTCCATCCTTACCACTGCAAATGATGGCCAGGTGGGCTGAAGCAATAAGGAAGGATCTCTCCTTTCCTGGATTCTTGCACACATTATATTCATGCCAGGGCATCTTTGTGCCAAATACCTCATGGCAGCTCACATATTGGTAAACAATAATTTGGACGATCTCAAAAGAAAAAATTCCAGGCTACAGATGTTATTTGTTTTGCTGTACCACTCTCAAAAGTAACAGGCAGGAGAACTGTTGCCAGAGTGGCTTCTCATGTGCCAAGAATGAATTTCTACTCGTGGCATAACTCAATTTGAGTTCCCAATCAAGACTCTGCTGCTTCTGTGGTCAAAGGGCACAGGGCCTCACCAACCATTGGTGATGTTGATGCATCACCAAGACATGGARAATCCAAATAGTGGGATGGTGAAGAGGGTAGAAGGAAATTGAGGAATACAGGGAAGCAGGTGTGTTCCCTGCTGATCCCCACGTGTGTGGTGCTCCTGGTAGCAGCAGGTAATGGAGAGACGTGGTGGGCCATTAGGGATTTATTCCCCATTAATCCTTTCCATGRGGTTATCCTTTTAAAGGGAAGATTTTCAAAACAAAGGGAGCTCTTTATACATCTTAATAATGGAAGTTACTGAAGTATGAAACGTTTTAATGCCTTTGCTGAAGGTCTATGGTAAATTTGTGGCAGATTTGGGATTAAAATTGATATTTTCTCTCCCCTCAGTCCTAAACACAGTCTCACACAGACTTAACAGTCTTTCTGACTCAGTTCTGTCTGGCAGAATCTTCCAAAAACTGTGAACTGCCAGCTCATTCCTTCAATGTATTCTGCTCCCTTCTGGGGTAAACACACCCTAACCATATATATTCAGAAATGGAAGATAATGGATGATAATCTTCAAAGGTTACCAATGCATAAAATTCTCTTCCACAAGGCCAATGTAGAAGAATGTGTCCACTTCAAGAGTATTTTCCAGTAGGTTCCTTCAGCTGAGCCTTGAGCCTGATCTCTCAAAAGTAAATAAATATTCAGCTACATGGAATGTTACTTAGCTATTGCATAAGTAGGCTGAAAAGATAWTATTGGTAAAACTAGTGATGGCAGCAAAAAGGAAATTACTGTAATAGCTGGGAAGAGATAATAGTTTATGGAAAATCTGTTTATAACCTCAAGGGGCTTGTTCATAATTGTTACTGCTTTTCCCAGAATGGTTGGAGAATGTCATAGACTATATTTTTTTAAAGTACAGTAACCAGAGTGTATTTTCATGGTCTGTCTTTAAGGGCCTTAAGATTCATAAYAAAATAAACCAACCTTACTAAAGTTTAGTTACATTTGTTTATTTATTTATTCGAGGTCAGAACATTTATATTAAAATATAGGTGTAAGTGGGAAAGCATCTTATAGCTGTGATGTGTGTTARTAATGGAAATGGCAGCAGATTTCAGAATGCTTTTAGCACCTTTTTTCCTGATTTGTTTGCCATAAGCCTGTACCTGTGTTTAATGTGACTGTTCTGTGTGTTCAACACAGAGTTGGAGAATTGAGTGATAGATCTTTAAGTCCATTATGGTAATGGACATAGAGCTTCAGAAAGGAKGAAATTGAACATTATGCATTTTATTGGAGCTTTGTGAAGTTGCAGACTTCAATTTGCTCCAAACCAGTGGAGCTAAACCAATGTTCACAAAGATGAGAAAYGTTAGAGAAATAAACCTATAGCTGTTTTTCTGTCGTAGAGGTAAAAATTCTCTAATRCTTTGGGATAACAGTAAGCTTTATYACATGTATTTTGTGACATTTCAGACTATTGCTGCATTATACTGTTTTATTTTAGCATTGGTGCTAGATGCCAACTTTCAGGTGAAAAAGTTCTGGAGGATTAGTGAATTTTCTATCAGTGGAATCTTTTCTTTCTGTTATATCAGACATAAAACCACACTAAGCTGCAATGGACTCAAGGTTTATTGAKACCTCTTTTCTTCAGCTCAGGTAGAAAGCAAGTGTAGCACTTAAGAGAAGTTAAAGGGTGTGTGAACTCATTAGCTATGTAAATGTCATCTAAAGTAGAATTGAAAGTGTTTTTCATCAATTTGAAACACAGTAGAATTAAAAGAAGAAAAAAATAAATAACAATGATACTTTTTGGTAAGCTACCACCTGAAATATCATTTATGTAAACCTTTCCCCTTAAATTCTTGCTTTTAAACTTAAAAGAAGTAGTTTGTTACAGATCAACTTTGCATTTATTAATGATAACAATAGTGGAATAGATTGTTCAGCCTATGACAAATGATTTAGAAATAAAAGGAGGTATTTTAATGTGAATATAATCAGTAAATTGAACAAGTATTCATTATTGTGACATGCATATCCTGTGAGATGAACACTGAATGCTATTCTACCATGGCAACAATGACAATAGTATTTACCTTCAATATAATCTTTTATTTTTAAAATAATAAGGTTGTCCAACTACTAGAAAATAATTAGATTTTAACCAGCATAGCTCTAGAACTTAAATTTGGTAAGTTTTCTATCTACCTATGTTTAACTGTTTTCTTTCACATAATTGRTGAAGTTCAGTTAATGAAAATTATKTACTAAACTGGTAAAAGGCCAYTTCACTCTTAAAGCTTTTCTTGCTTGTAAAATAGACTTTATTTTAAGGGGAAAAATGTCTATCAAATATCCCAGCTAATTTGAAAACTGTGCTTGTGATGTAATAGGACAGAAAGCAGTCAGGACAGCTGAAAGTCTCTAGGRGATGTTAAAAGATAACAAGTCCTGCTTGTGTGGAGACAATAGCTGAACTTAAAATTCAAAAAGATTCATAAACAACACTTTATTATTCTGRCCTGATTGTCATAACTCAGTATTTTATTTATATATTTCCAAGTGGAGCCTGAAGGCACTGAAGTTGGTAGTGTTCCTCACCTCTTCCTTATTTGCTTTCTCTACATTTCACTTTCACTCCCCAATATCTCCAGTGGAGGTTACTTCCACAATCTTTTCTCATCCTGCTGATAGTGCCAGTTTCTTTTAGTTATCAGTATTTAATCAGGGAAGGTGCCTGAGCAAAGAGAAGGAAATCTGCTCTGTGCTGAGAGGTAAGAAATGCCAGATCTGTGTGCAGTCTGGATCTGACCCCTTCCCATGTCCATATGGTGCACTGGATGGAGCAGAGTCCTACAGAAAAGTGTGTCCTTGTAATTAAAGCCCAAATCACTCCATTTATGAGGGTTTTGTCAAGGTTTACAGGAAAGGGATCAGTCTGGCATTATCTGATGACAACAGCCTGACATAAAAGTTTTAAAAGATAAATGGCCTGGTTTTAGGAGAAAAGCAGCCTTTGAGCATGGTTACAGTAGGTATTGGTAGAAACTGTAGCACTTGCAATCCTGATTCYCCTGCAGCAACAGGGACATTGCCTGGCAGTCCCATGGTGTGGGATGGAGAATAAAGGGTTTATGGGACCTGCTGCCTGCATCTTCCCATCCAGTGTCTTTGCAGACACAAAATGACTCTTTGTGAGGTTATTCCTGCCATGCAGCAGTGCTCCTGCATTATGTTACAGCCATCCCATGTCCCAGCCTTTGCCAGGCATAGTTTGCCCTTGTAGCTCCTGCAGCTGTGTTCCAGGACCTTGAGGGATTCCAGCATTTTAGGAAGTTGGAGGAAAACCCAAAGACATTTCTGTTCCCACAGAACTTGATCCTGGCAGCTGAGGGTTCACAGGACACAGTGAGGCCCTTCTCCCTCTGCTCCCACCAAAAACATCAGATTTGTCTGATTAGGCCTCCTGTGGAACTTGTTTAGCACAAACCAGAGTTCCCATGGAAAATAACATCCCATGGCCAAATTAAGTTGTGCTGCAATGACTGAATGAACCTGTGCTACTGAATGCTCCCTGCCTCTTTATCTTTTCTCAGAATGCCTTCTGCTGTATGAAAYCACCAGCCAAACAGGCTGCTTTGCTCAAAATAAGGCTTGGCAGTTGTAAGAATGTCARTGTTGTGGGTAATACGTGTAAGATAGCAAAAAATTCCCAATGCAGCTCAACAGCTGGGTTTTGTGTGAACGTTTCTGTCCACAGCRTTTGCTACCCATGAAAATGAGACTACTGTCTCTGCATAAATATCCCATGAGCTGTAATGTCATCAGTCTTCCTAAAAATAAAATATTAAACACTGTAAATGGTATTTGACCTCTATTACAGTGTCTAGAGGATTAAAAATACTCCAGTTTCAGGCCCTGAGTTGTCCCCCACGCCTGCAGCCTGTGCTCTGTGTGTGTGCAGTGCCAGGGGATGTGTGGAAGGACAGCAGCCTGAGTGAGTGCTGCCTTTCCCCAGCACTTTCTGTGCTTCCACTTGTGTTTTAGACATTTTGCTGGAAGTATGGGAAATGTGCTGCTGGGAGCTTTAAGGTCCCTCCTAACCCAAACCATTCTGTGGTGCTGTGATTCTGTGACTCTCTGACTGTCAATATGGGATCAAACTGAATTCCATCAGTTTTGCCTTCAATTTTTCAGAGTTAATGTCTTTGCAGGACTATTTTAAAACCTRTGCTTACAGCTCCCTTCTGAGCACTGATAACATATGTTTAAAAACGAGGATGAATTTGCCATGAAGAGCCACCATATTTTTCTTTAACAGCCAATAAATAATATTTTCTGTTGCTGAATGAGTGAAGCTGAACTAGTGCCTTAAGTTATTTGAGAACACAGGATTATTATGGCCTAATGTCTATTCTCATTTCTGTCAGAATATCCATCATGCTTCTATTTTGAAGCCAAAGATAAGGAATAAGGAATATCTTCTGTCTCCAGGGCTTTGAGTTACAATGAGAGCTACTTAAAGAAAGGGAGGGAAAAAACAGGAGCAGGCTGATGGTGAGGTTTTTGTCTCTATATGTACAGAGGGCACACCAACAGCAACATGAATAATAGTCAAAATGAATTTATTAAGARGAATTCATGTCAAACAAATTGTTTTCTGTGGAAAGCTGTGTGTGCCTGGACTTCAAAGCCTTTCACAGCTGTGTCAGAATTCTTTTCTTRAGTCATCTGAGGAAACCTGGTCCAGTTTTGGTTGCAGTGGGGMGAAGAGGGGGCAAATCTGAGGAGCTACTGGWGGTTCCCAGCACCTGTGTGTGCACATTTTGCCAGTGAGGTTCCACTGGCTGTGCCCTGTGTCTGGTGACAACYTAAAAGGTTTTTCAGATAGAATTCCTCTCTTTGTTATAAAGTACAGGTAAACTCTGATTTTACTGTTAATGCCTTCTTCAGCTCAAAACTGGACTTTCAGCTTTTTTCTGCCTATATGAATAGTTTGTAAAAGCATGGAAATGGCAATTGAGGTACATTTGGTGATAATACAAATACAAAAATAGGAAATGAGTAATTTTACCCATGTGTCAGGCATTRCATTTTGAGATCTCAGATTGGCTGAAAAAAATTATTTTCCTCGTTTTGAAGATGATTCTACAGTTTCCCACCCCTTTTCATTATGTATTTTGATCCAAGTCCATTCAAAGTTTTGTTGCTCTGAGCAGGCATATTTTCTTCACTAGAAATTGTTTACCTGATTGGAGAGATAAAATGTAAMCATTTTCATTGTCTTGGTGGTAATTTTATAAAATAATGATGAGACACAGGAATATTAAATTAGTTTTTGAAAATCTAACAGCCATACTTGGTCTGATTCTGTGTCTGAGTTATACATTATTTTACCTATAAACTACTAATTAAAAACTAAGTGCATTGTGCTCAATAAATGTCCACTTGGATTTGTGTTCCCTAGTAGTTATTTCTCTCAAAGAGAAGTAAACAATCATTTTATAATTTTTAATGGAAGTGTATTATTTAATAATGTTCTAGCTTTTGTCTTTGGGAACTCTTGCTGTAATTTTATTAATGTAAAGTAATCTCTGATTAGTTTGTATGGCATATTAGACAATGACAATATGCTTTTCARTAAAGATACACTGAGGAATGGTTTCAAATCCCAGTGCCTACTAGACATCTTTCTAATTTGCAAATAATCTCAGGCTTTTATTTTGCTGTTACAGCCTAGAATTTAGTTACAAGCTCTTTTCTCCAGATTACAGTTCTGTGGGTTTTGAGTTCTTTATAGATAACCTTYTCAAATCAAAGAAATTGTTGTTTTATGAGGGTTCACTTCCTCAGTTCACTGCAGCTCTGGAGCTGGGACATGGGATAGTTCCTGTTCCCTATGTGCTCTCTCTGAGGGAGGCCAAGGAGGAAATGTGGATGGTTTTTGGGTAGGGCAATGCATGCACTTTGAGTGTTTGCTTGATGTGATCCACCTTGGCTGAGGGACAAAGCGAGAACTCTGCAGATTCTTCCAGGGGTCAGAGGATCTGTAGCTGGAAATCCAGCAGAGATAAAGTGTTGGAAAGCTTGTGGAGGAACTACAGGGGCTTTGTTCAGATAAGGGCTGTGAGTTTGACCTCAAAATTAGCCAGAAAAATTTCTAAGCCCCTGCCTAATTTGTTTTGCTGCTGTTTTAAGTCCTCCCCCCCTCAATTCTGGTATTAATTTTGCACAAACTTTGATCAGGTGAGAGCTACTTCAGCAGAGTACCATAAACCTGTGAGCACCCCTGATGTGGAGAAAACCGAATGCATTGCATTCTTAACCAGGAAAATTTAAAGCCACTGACTACAAATCCAAGCATGAAATGATCCAAAATGAAACTCTATCTCATGTGACCTTTCCTCCTTCATCTAAATTTAGCCCTCAAGTACACAGATGCATTTTGCTGTGCCCTTGCACCCAAGGACAGGACTTAGCCTAGAGCATCCAGGCAAAGCACTCTCCAGCACTCAGGCAGTAATAGATTGCAGAACTGTACTCTCAGTGCAGTGGTAAAATTGCAGTCTAAGACTGAGGCTTCTTTTCATGGGCACAAAACACTACACAAACATTGGAAGCACTTTGTGGTGTCAGGCTGCTGGCACAAAACTTTTCTTTTTAAGCATAGGGATGATTTTCCCCCTGTCTATGGAATATTTATTAGTTTGCAGATTGCTAATTAACTGGGATGAGTGCATTTAGATTAATGCTACAATTTAGCTATTAAAATGTGTTTAAAATTTGCTTTCTAAAGTTTGTTGCAGCTGAACTGTGTACTAAACAGTGGCAGCCAGGCCTTGGAAACATTTACCGTGATTTTGATTCGTTTTAGTTTTAGATTTCGTCTGAGTTTTAGCTTGTCTTCGTGTGCTGTGTGCCCTTAAACCAGTCATGGACTTTGAAAGAGTTGGGACTTTTGAGTGGTGTTCCATATATTGTGATGTCCAGCTGAATCTTAAGTGTCCAATATTAGGGAATCCACCACTTCCCTCAGGAGTTTATTCAAACACCTGATTGTTTTATTGTGAAAATTTTCCTCATATCTCCAATCAGAGTCTCCCAGGATTAACTTGTGCCCATCACCTCCTGTCTTTTGCACATGATTCCTCATACAAAGGGAGTGTCCATCTTCTTTATAAGACACACTTTAAACACTCTTCATGTGTAAATGTTCTTCCTGTTTCGACTGTAATCCTGGAATTTTTTCCTCCTATTTTATGTAAACATTCTTTAACTTTCTTTTCTAATCCAGGTAGTCTTTCATGTAATAGTTTCTAATGCAGATCCTATCTACCCCCAGCTTTTTAAACTGCTGCTGTAACCATTCCCAGTTTCTTTTTTTTTCTTCTGTGTTTTTTCTTTTTAAACCCCAGACCTTGTGACCCAAAAATTCACCTTCAGCTTTTGTTGCCTTGAGAGGTAACAAAACCTGGCTTTCCTCTGTTTATTTTGAATTCATTCCTCTCCTCCTATTCTGGTGATTTTTAAGGAAARGCAAATCAGTGTTCTGGGATTACTTTGCAATATCTGTATATCCTTCTGACATTGTTAATCCTTCTGCTCTTGTCTTGTTCAGATATCACCCTACTTATTCCATTTTTTTTATTTTATAATGTCCTAAACCTTGCATAATTTAAATAACTGAGTCTTTTCCTTATCAATCTTGCCAGCTACAGTCTAAAACAATTTTGTTTAGCCCATTTCTTATGTCTGGACTTGTATCTTTATTCTCAGGTGYTTTCAAGTAGAAGTTGCAAAAATAGTTTTTGTTCTGGATGAAAAAAATAGCAAATAGAAGCATGTTTGAATTTCTTTTTGTGTGTGACTGGAACTTTGGTCATTTTTATCTCCTGAAGGAAATCTCTGCCTCTTGCCTTCATGAACCTCCAATCTTCTTCAGTAATTTGGTCTGGTAAAGTGATGGCAGGTCGTAGCTGTCAAGGGGRAAATGATTGCTTGGTTTATAAGGGCATAAGCTTTTAAAAGTGTTTTAATAGCAGGAGAAAGATTTTGAAATGGTCTCTGTATTAAAGGGCAAATGAGGTTGATAGTGGCTTGTGGTATTAAACAGATAGGCTGCTTCATCTTGTGCACGTTGAAATTCTATTTCAGTGGAGCAGATTTGGTTAAAATGTGAAATAAACAGGCTTGATAATCACAAAGGTTTGGATCTTCATTCTCTGAGACATCCATGGTAGTGACAAACCCTTTGTTGACTCTCAGAAGCTTGACACAGAGTATAGGAAGGCATGCAGCTTTTGAACAGGGTAATCTGGGTTTGCTGCACCCTTTTGACAGATCTGTCATACACCTGACATGGACTCTAACAGCACTGACAATCTAATAAATCAGTCATGGGTAATGCATGCTGAAAGMTGCTTCAGGGAAAAAAAAGAAAGGGAAAAGGCAGGAACCTGAGAGCAAATCAGGAGCAGGTTTCTTTCTTCYCATGGCTGTAAGGCAAACTGATTAAAAGTCTCTGTGTCCTCTTAGTAAACTCATTGTAAGCTRTTGCCATCTTCCTGATGTAGTACAAATGCCAGCAAGTTGCATGTCTAGATTGCAATTATTTCTAAACAAAAGGGAAAGAAATCCAGSCAGGCAGCAAATACATCATCTGGGAAATTGGCTGATTCCATCCACAACACTGTCATGACAGAAGGGTAAAATTTCAAGAGCAGTTAGGATCAAAGAAATTTGACAAAATTATGATCATCAGGATAAAAGTTCTTTCTGGTTCAGACTGAGAGTTTGTCAAGCTAGAGTTCTTCCTTGGAGCCACTTTCCAGTTTTAATAGAGAGGCTTCTCCAAGCCAGGTTAGCTGCAGAGTTTGGGAAGATGTGGAGTCACCTGTCAAACTGGAAAGTAATAACAGAACTGGGTCTGACACAGAGAAGAGAGAGAAAGATGGAATTCTTTGAACTCTGAAGGGGTCAACTAAGATGTCAGTTTGGAACTGAGTTGCCTGGGACTCAGGCAGAGGCAGAAAAGACAGGCAATTTGTGTCTTAGTTTAGGAGCAGAGACAGAACACATCCTCTTAGGTATGGGAGTGGGCATGGAGAGAASACAGGCACAGGCTGTGCTGCTGGAGCCAGACTTCACCTCTGCAGGAGGAGCTCCTGCACCTCTGCTGACTGTGCAGGGCCTGGAGCTTTGATAAAARAACAGCACAGAGCATCTGTGTGTTCCTCTTCCTGGGAGAAACTGGCTAAAACCTCCCAAACCTCAGCAGAAATAGATAGGCAGCAGTCTAGAGGACAGAGGAATATTTGTGTCATGAAAAGCAGAGACCTTCTTACTGTCCAAACCTGCCCCTGAGCTCCTGTTCTCAGGCACAGATACAACTTGTTCTGAATAATGATCATTAATTTTGCATGTGGCAGCTCCTACCTGGAGCTCCTGAGCATGAATTGGTTTGCCCAAGTATAAACAGTAATCTTAGAGGTACATAGTGTTATGCATATTTTGTATAATCTGGTAAGTCCTGCTCCTTTCACAAATGATATTAATGTTAAAAAATTAATTGAGCATAAAGATGTAGTATAAGTTCCACAGAGCATATCATTAGCTACAGCTTTTGTAGCTAAATAATTAAAAAGGAAAATAATTCCATGCAGAATTCCATGTTCCTTTATTGATGTACATGTATTATTGCACAGATTTTGTCATTTGGGATGTATTGGACTTGGCAGATCCCCTCAAATTGTCATCAGCTTGAAATGAGCTCGAAACTTTCCTCATGTCAATCCGTCCCAGCTGCTGTGTCAGTGATCCATGGGGAGCAGGGTGTTCTGGCAGGAGGGCTGAGCATTAAATACACACATAGAGACTATGCTCCTCTCCCTATGGGTGGTCYCCCTCAGTCACAATTAGTGGCTTCTGCTGTTGTACTTATTTGTGGATAAATCAAGCAATGAGATCTGCAGGCACCACATTTCTGATGCATAACTGCTTATTTTAAAAAGAGTGAAGGTGTTGTATCTMTCTGTGCTACAGGGAGAACATGCACTTCTTTAAACTTAAATAGCACTTCATAACATGAGAGAAAAAAAACCTTTCAAAATTCAATGGTACTTTCCCATATGAAGCTGAATAACATGGCTATTTTTCCATTAAAAATGTTTTGGTTTTTTTTTTTTTTTACTTCAGAGCAATTTCTACTTTGAGCTGAGGTTTTGTGCTGATGCACCCTGGTGATGCACATAGGTGCATACCTACCTGTGTTTAATTGAGCTTGTAACCTGTCCCATCTCTTTGGCAAAGGTTAACAGTGGCCAAGTAGTCCCCACCAAAATAACTTCTTTCTATGTTTTGCAGTCTCCTGCTTTCCAGGCAGAAAAAGTGTAGGGGGCACTTTTTGACTTGAAAACAACACAAACAGGAAATCCTGAAAGAACAGAGGCAGTGACTTGATGTTTAAACATCCACATGAATGAATATTATGAGCCATGGATGAGTTAAAACTGCCAATTACTGTGCTCTAAAAGGGTTTATATTAAGCAAAAACCCCCTTCTGCCTAATGGTTCTGTTTGCTGTTCCCATAAAAAAAGGTCATGATTTATTGTRCCCTATTTATTCTGGGTTTAATAAGATTTTGAAATGATTCTTCAGCAAACAAAGAATATTGGAAGTCATAATGACAATTAGAAGTTAGAACTTGGTAACTCATAACTTCAAGTAACTCTACTGAGCTGGTGCAATTTTGTGGTAAAATGCAGTTACTGAGGCTTCTGCCTTCAGCTCTTTGCTGTATTTTTGAACACATAGTAGACTAGTGGCTTAGAGGACAAGTTTAGAAAAAAAAGACCTTTWTTTTCTCCAAGAAAATGTCCCTATTGGGTAGCTTTCAATAAGGTGTATGAAATCCTAAAGAATAGTTCTTCTCTTATCCAATAGCTTGTTTAAAACATTATCAGGGAGCAAACTGATTGTCACATCTGGGGAGTTTTTAGCAGAGTATATTGAACAATCAAGGGAAACAAATCAGTTAAGTGCTGAGAGAAGGGAGAGTGCCAAATTCATCCTTCAGAAAGGAGAGTTACACTGACATGGCCTGTGAGCCAAAGCAACTGTAGGTTACCCATAGTTTGGTATCAGATACTGGGGTGTTGCTATTTATTAACAATTGTTTCTCTTTTCTAACCACACATGAGCAATCCTCAGTGACCCAGAACCGTTTTTGAACTGTCTAAAAATAGATGGGGTGGGAGGTTGTCTCAAATAGTCCCTTCTAGAAATACAGTGAGAGACTGCAAGGTGTGGAAAGCTGCTTTAGATTTTCAAATCCAATCTTGGCACGCAGTTTTGATCATTAGCATTGTCTCTGGTAGGCAGGCAAAGTAATAGAAATCTTTTTTATTGATTGGGACTGTACTTGAAGAAAGGTGTAATTGCCACCCTAAATTTAATCTTGTAGATACACATCGGGTGCCAATGTTCTCTTTTAGCATTAACATCTTCCTGGAACTGCTAAAAAACTTCATTAGCATTGCTGATTGTGGGCTAGATCAGTGTGTATTAGTAAAATRTAGGAAGGATTTTTGAAGTCTGGTCCTTCTAAGTGTTTGTAGGAAACTTTCAAGGAGTGTTGAGCATAATTAGCTTTTTTTAAGCTTTTGTATTTGGGATAGTGTTTACATTGGAGCAGTTGGTAACATAAAATGAAACATCTGAAATAAATAATAGAATATCATCTATTGGAGAACAGAATACATAGACTTAATAAAAAATTGCTGTATTAGTTAAATGTGGGGGGAAAATGCTACTCTTAGAAGCAGGGCAAAAGGAAGGATGAGTGTTTCAGTGAATTATAGTAGCTAAAGTTTTTCCAGGCTATTTTAAAGACTTAATTTGAAGTATTCAAGCATGTCACAGTCAGGCTTTTTTATTATAAATTGACAGCAAGGGTCAGATAGAATATTACACCCAGTCACTGTTACAGTCCTGGAGGTACAATCAAAAAATCCTTGCTTGTATCCTTGTTCCCCTAAGTTCCTTCAGGAAGAATGAGGGAATATCAAAACTCCTGTACTCCTCAATCAAAGCATCAAAGACTTCAGTCTGTATTTGCCCTGAATCTTCCAGTGAGGCAAACARAAGGAGAGAGTGGATACCCAGGATGTTTAGGATTTACCTTACTGAGCCTGAGTTGTCCAAGGTGACAGTTTAGGACTCTTTTTTTCCAATTGAATTTGTACTTGCTGTTTTTCTTCCCTTCTTCACACTCCTTTGTCCTCCCCCCCATTTTTCCACATCAGTACCTCTGCTCGTGATGAAACACATGGTCAGTGGTGGGTGAGACAATGGCAGGTTTCTGTAAATCTGAATTTTGTAGATTCAGCTGCAAATTTCTGAGCCCACCTAGAYTTTCCTGTATTTCACCAATGGTATGATTAGAAAGATGGTTTTCTAAAGTACTTCCAGGGATTTAGGCTGTTTGGCTCCATGGGGCTGTGTGTGACCTCGGCATATCAATGGTTGACTGACCCAGGAATAGGCTTTGTTTCCCAAGGTGTTGCATTGATACCTCCCCAAATAAATGCTTTATTAAGAACTCAGAAAATGAAAGCATTTGGCTTTAGCAGTTACTCAGCAGAAGGACACTGAGTTTGTGTTGCTTAAACATGCCTGAGGTCTTTCCACTGGTAGTCACTGAAATATCTCAGTAAAATCAAGATCTTATTTAATCATTTTTCTCTAGACTGTGGGTAAACACACATGTGTATTAAAAATCCAAAAAAATTAGGGAATTCATTTGTGCCATCAAATTTTAATGAGAGCAGAATAACATGGCACTAAATTGTTATAATAAAGTGTTCTGTACCATTGTAAAATGTTGTTGTCGGGGCAGTGGTGACGGTGTCACTGCAGCCGCAGGTCATAAATTGGAGTCTTGTCATAGACAGATTTGAAAATAAATGTTGGTTTATTGACATAAGAGAAAGATTTTGGCTTTTTCCTTTATTCCTGTGTGTGGTTATATAAGGATAAAAGGGAGAGAACTGGCAATTTCTTCACACTGCATCTTCCCAAACGAAAAATGTGCTCGGTCAGATTATCAATACCCAAATGATTGTCTTCATTGTCCTGCTGTTCTCTTTATCCTATTGGGAGCTGCAAAAAAGAAACGAGGATTCAGCTGCTGATGGGACAACAGAAGAAAGAGCCTCATGCATGGGGTGTCATGTAAGAAATATTACATGCAGTAGTTYAAAAGATTTATTGTAGTCGCTGTATTTTCTTTGGAATTGATGTAATTCTGGCAAAAACACAATCCACCTCTTTTTTCCCCCACCCCCGCTCTTGACTTAGCTAACCAAAGGTTTTATTAACCTGGGAATGAAGAACATGTTTTTGAAAGGGCTTAAGCAGTGGGATGATGAATGGAACTGTTCCCAAAGCATGCACGTGGAGTGCCATCACRGAGCTGGGGCTGGTTTCTGCTCCATCGCCCCAACAGGAAAATAGCAATATTGCTGGAATCATTCTGCTTAGGCTCCATTATTTGCGGTGGTGCTTGACAGTTATGGAGTTGGAATTCAATTTCTTTCATCTAAAGCAGGTGTGCCTTGGAAAAAAAAAAAAAAAATCACTCTGCCACTTCAGTGTAAGGCAGGGAGATTGTTGGCTCCTTGCCTGAAAGCGTTTCAGGGCACTTATCCCATTTTCATACAGCAGAAGTTGTCCATGAATATCATCCCATTTTAAATACACCAGTGAATTTGCTTTATCCCAAAGCAAGATAATAGATGATATGAAAAGCTTTATTTTATGCTGGCATATACATTTGAGAACCTGCTCTGAAGGGCATTTTTATAGAAATCTCTATTACTGAGCACATAAAGAGGTTGATGGTATTTTATTATTCAGGACAAGAAGAAAGGTGTTTCTTAATCTTGATATATCTGTATTTGATATGACAGGTTAACCTTGATATTAGCATCATGTATCCGAATTTTTCCTTCCCGGTTTGACTCTAGAATAGCCTTCTTTACTTTTGGATAGTGAGGCTTCCAGGCACTATTTGTGAATAGTACATGGCACATTTATTTTATATTAAAAGACTCCTACAAGAGCCTACTGGGATTTAGACAGGCTTAGTTAGAATAAGGGTTTCAGGAAAAAAAAAGTGTATAACATCTGGAAGAGTTATATATGTTTATTGAGGTGAAATAAAAATTTATGTGTATGTCATATCACATAGTTCCATGTATGTATATACACATTTAGACTGAAATGTCTATCTGGATTTTAGATGYGCATATTTTTATGTGYAAGTTTATATCTGTATAYATAAATATATGTATATAAATGCACAAGTAGTCTGACCAGCAGACATGTGCAGCTTGATGTTTCTTGTATTTGACTTTCCCTTTCTAATCTCATATTAATTCCATTTGCTTGTCAAATAATTTACAAAGAGACAAGCTGTATTTTCAGAAAACTCCACAGGTGACTGACTTGTRCATTGACTGATGCTGAATGCAGCTTGGAGAACTTGAGCACCCTTGATTTGTGGTTTAATGTCTCTTAATGTATAAATGAACTAGGTAATAGTGATGTGAAGGTCACTAGCTGCAGCAAAGGATTGCCTTATTATGAGAAATAGTTTATTAAAGACACTGTGTATTTYCAGGCTGTACTGAGATCAATAGTGTGTTTAATCTTTGGGAGGTGCTCACTGGGTTCATTCCTAGGGAATAGCTGGCCAGTTACTCCTCCATTCACTGATTCRTTCCAGAGTTAAAAATAACTTATAGAAAATGCACCTTTTCTTAATTAGAATTAATTAGTACTAATAAAATCAAAACAAAATTAWTTTGTAATTAAATTAATTAAAATTTAATTAATTAAAATTAATTAATGGCAGTTGTTTTGTGCAACAGGCTGTACTTCTCAGTACCTCTCTGCCTTAGAAGAAATATTCAAGAGATGGGCAAGTTTAGCACATGAATATTTAACTTCTTACTGGGAAAATACACCATCATGATAGCTTGTAATGTAGTATTATGTACCATTTATATCTAACTAGATAACGTTGATTAGCTTAAATTAATTCTGTTGGCTTAATTAATGCTATTAGTTTAATCCATTTAGGAAGGCAAAAACAACAAGGAAATCGTGATGCTATCAGTTAGGACAACAGATCCAGTATCAGTTTCAACTTCCCCCAAAAATTCCCTGCTGCACAAATGCTGCAGTGCTTGTCCCAGTCTCTGGTGGGACTAATGCCAAAGTTTTTAACTGTGCTCCCACTGGAAATGAGGTTTGTTTAGCCTGTTTTGCTTGGGTCACCCCTTGCAGCCCTGSACAAATGTGCTCTAATGGCAGGTTTGAATGTAAAAGTCAGCACGAGCATTTGTCTTCATGTCTGCCGTGGAACTTGCTAAATTATCTGGATCTCTCCGAGTCAATACRAATTAAAAATACGCACAAGGTTTCTAAGAGAGTGATTGCTACTCCAGCAAGTTCATTAGCCTTCTGAGGAATGCTGTTGGCAGGCTTTGTTTAGCAGAAGTCCAAAACAAAGTAAACCAAAAATGTCACAGAATGAATTGCAAATCAATTGGCARTATAAATGTGAGAAATAGGATGTAGATGATGAATAATTTAGGGAAATGTATATTGTTCCTCCAGGAATCCTAACTGCACAAATGGGAACAATGCTAAAGATTACAGCAGAGAAAGGGGAATAAGTTGATTAAACAAATTTGGGCCATGCAGCTTTTCCAAATACACTGGCAAAACCAGACTCCAGGCACTATTTATCCTGTGGAAAGATAAAAGAAAGAAAGAAAGGAAAAAAAAAGAGTTTTTCAGTGGGGCCTTTTTTTTCCCCCCCAGCTCTCTGCTTCTATCCACATCAGACAATTTGACTGGATTTGTGACCTTTTTAAGTATTTCCACAGTAAATAATTCTCACCCTGCCAATGCTTGGTGCAAAGAAAAGAAAAAAAACAGGACAGGGAGGATGGAACTAGATGATTTTTAAGGTCCCTTCCAACCTGAACCATTCTGTGAGTCCATGATTCTATTTCCGTAGTGTTTTCAGTCTGTACTCTGAAAAAAAAATGCTGGAAATTAATATTTCACTCTAATTTTATGAGAATAAGTTGAAGACCAAAAATCAAGTTTAAAGGAGGAAATCAGTGTCCTGAACTGGATAAGAAGCAATTCCTTGCATTCTCTTCCCCAGTTAAGTTCAGGTGCAGTCACCTAGAGCATCCCTTGTCAGCTGCTGCTGAAGGGAGGGAAGAGGCTGCTCCTCTCCAATTTAATCCAGGTTTTTCTGAGAAATTTCACGTGTCACTGCTGCTGTGTTGTTCCCATTATTTGAAGATTCAYAACAGAAACAGAGCAAAGCCTGAGTTTTAACTCCCATGGCAGAAAGCAGTGGTAAATCCAGCAGGGAGGAGAGAAGGTTGCAGATGACACAGTCAGGGCTGATGTGCTCAGTGCCTCTTCTTGACTCTTCCCAGGAAGGTTAAATGTGACAAAAGGTTTGACATGACCAGAATTATCAAGGGAACATGAATGAAAGGGAGAATAGGGAAGGAGCTGAGTGTTTAGATTCTGAAAAGCCAGATTTAATGTCTGTTTACAAGGTTAAATGGCTGGGCAATAAAGTGGGATTTGCATTTATGGCATGCTATCTGCTGTGTACTAACTCCCCATATGGAACATCTCAGCAAATAAGAGGGTCTTTGCACGAAGCAGCTTGTCCAAGTCAAGAGATCCTCAGAGTTGCCCCAGCATTTTTAAAGCTGCAGTTTCTAAACCAGCAGAGATTTGCTCTGAGAACTCCCAAAGGGTATAAATAGTGCCAATAAGCATAGTACATATCTTTAGATGAGAAAAAATAAGAAGGAAAAACAAGGGAATGACAGCCAAAGATTCAGACRAAGTTGGTGTCTGGGGAGATGCTAACATAAATTATTAAACAATCAATTTATAAGCTCCTCGAGCTTAGKGAGGGAAGAAGTCACTCTGCCCACAAAGAACAGATGTTTTTCACTTTAGGGAGGTTTCTGATATGACTCAGACAGTCATGCCAGTAAGTATGATTCATAATAAATCAGTAAGGAGCAAGGCCTGTTTGAGAAAATATTATCAAAGGAATAATTTTATCAATAGTCTGTAGGTCCTGATTTTTCTGCTATTCACCACTTTCCTTAAGGTCTCAGGCAATGAGATGTCACATTTTTGAACGATGTCACATTTTTGAACAATGTCACACTTGGAGGCAGGCAGGCTTAGAATTAAAAATCTTTTTGATAAATGGGTGAAACAGCTTGAAATCCATAAGACAAAATTAAGCAAAGATGATAAAGATGGTGCTTCCAGAGGAAAAGTCAACTGCACCAATGCTAAATGGGAAATAAGGGATAAGGTGTCAGGGCTGTGGGAAAGGCAGGACTTGTGCAGGGCTGTGGCAGAAAAATGTAATTCTCTTTCTTTAAATGTACTAATCAGAGACAGGAGCCACTTGGGGAGGCAGCTGCTGGTGTGCAGCCACAGCACACTAGGAAGGACATGGGGAAACTGGAGTTTAGACAGAGAACAGGGTTTGCATCTTGGGTGGTTTGGCTCAGGAAAATGGGGTAAAATCAGGCAGCAGAGAGACTCGAGTTTCCTTTGGATGTGTRAATGCTGCCACTGACAGAGCTGAGCTAACTTTTCCCTGTGCCCACCAAGGTGGCACCAAGAAATATCAGTTTTACTCACAGCAGACTTTCTGTTCAATGTTAGGAAAGTCCAACCTGTGCTCTGATAATGTAAATACTTGAACAATTGCTCTGATAARCTGTGAGGATTCCATGACTGATGGGCTTGGAGAGGTTGATTAAAGCTTAAACACATTGTTCACTTACCCCCAATCCAGTGTGATAAATGAACTCTTGGGAGGGTTTTCACCCCTGGTTCTTTACAGAAGTGTGGGTGTGTGTACAGGTTACTATAATCCATGCTAGTAAGTTTGCTTTTCATTTCCATAGCTCTCATAATTTTGGCTTTTTGGAGGAGTAGCTCATTTGCTTTCATATACCATAAGCCATTTAATTTGTATTAGGCACCATGAAACCAATAATTTTAATTACTAACTGAATTTAGCTTTCAGCAAGGCTCACAGATTGAAGGAAAGCTGTTAAGTCCCTTTTCTTCAGAATATTTCCTTTTCCACATCAAAGCAACACATGTCCAGATCAGAGCAGCCTATCAGGGTTTCTGCAGAATAAGCCCTGGAACTGAAGAGTRCTTCAGTCTTAAAAACTGAGAGATGAATCATTGCTAGAGAGACACGTGTTTGTACATGTCACTGGTGACTTGGCATTTTGGACATACTTAATTTGCAAAGTCTTTTTCTACTTTCTTTTTCTGTCAGGACTGATTTTGTGGAAAAGGAAACGCTAATAATTATTATTATTTAATATTTTCTTCTAAGTGTAATAGACCTCCCCTTCATTTCTGAAATGACAAACATCATACTTTGCACATTCACAGCTAGAATAAATCTTTAAAGCAGTCCTGGTAATCTTGGCCTGATGGATCCAAAAGGGCAGCTCTTGACCTAGGAAGGGAAGTCTCCTGAATGGAAGCACCTGCAGAGAATAATTCCAGTTTATCTTGTCATATCCCTACCTTCTTTTAGACTTCTTSCATTAATTATTTGAGAAAATGTGCACCTCACTCTCCTAGGCTATGGCCAACCTGCTGAATAGGTTTTTTTTATCTAGAAAATCACATCACTTACTCATCTACATCAGATGATTTCAGTATTGATGTAGGAGCTGTAGTTTAGTAGGAGAATGTACTTGTTAAAAAAGTCTATACAGAACTTTAATTGAGATATTAAATTCTAATTATCATTAACAAAATTAAGTGACCAGCTGAATAAAGCTTCATTATTTCTCTTAATAGTTATGTAATTGAAATGRAAATACATTGATTTTTGCCCCTGGCCTTCCAGTACAGGTAAATGATGGGGCAGCCTCCTGTTGTGAGAGCTGGAGATTGGGGCAGCCTGATGGGAATAGTGTTTGTGGGATGGGCAGGGGCTGTGGCTGAACAAAAACCCAAACTGTTTTGTGTTAGTGGTGATGCAGGGCATGRACTGGACTCTAAGACCTGCACTGGTGTGATGGTCAGGTCAGGCCCAGCTGCCAGATGTGCYATAGCCTTGCAAAATTCTGGTATTCAGACATGTCTTATTGAGGGTAAGGCATAAAAAAGGAAAAATAAAATCTAGAACATGAATACAGGCCTGGTTTGCAGCTGAGCAGTCATTAAACTTCTTTTTGAATATAATAGAACCTTTTTTACATCTTCCCTAAGGTTAACAAGGCTTTAATAATTTATCTGTAAATGATTTCAGGTTACACCTGGTTATTTTTGTTGTTATCATGAGGATCAGTGGGTTTGGGCCTTACTTTCTTCTCCCATGCTGAACCAGCAGAGCCACTTCTGCAAGCACAGACATTTGGTCTGRTGCATCTGCTTCCAAACTGACACTTTTGCTCACAAAGTGCTACAAATGAGAGATAAAGTTCTTTAGAAATGCACTTATTCTAACTCTCATAATCAGAATGTGACTATTTAGAAACATGGAAAATTAAAAATGTCTTGTCACAGGCTTCTGATGCCTCTGTGTTTCTTATGTTTACAATTTTTGGTTTTTCCCTTTTTTTCCTCAATGATGGGGGAATGAGAAGACTGACAAAGTAATGACCTTGGCTCAGCKGGAAATGGAATCAGTACAAGGCCTAATTTTGAAAGCCAGGATTGTGGGCATTGATGGTTGGGCAAGATTTGTGCCAAAACTGATTCTCTTTTGTTCCAATTAAAATAAATAACAGCTGTTAAAAGAGCTGACCTCGAGCTGAGATGAAAGAATACATTAAATGTGTACTCCCAAAGGTGATGCTATCACAATAAATAAATAAATAGGAGRTTTTGGTGAACTTCACACTTTACACCTCTGGAAACCAAATGAGAACATGTGATTTCATGGTCATAGAGAATCAGTAATAAGCTACTTATTCCAAGGAAAAAGAAAATCAGAGAAGTGTTTTATCTAGAGTGCCACTGCATTTATAAAGGCCCATCAATTTGAAGATAGTATGTTAACAAAAGAATCAGTGTTCTATTATTTTTTAAGAGAGGAAAAAAGCAATTAGTCAAATTTCAGCKGGTTTTTCATCCTCATTAGCAGTTTCCATTGTTATGACATTGTTTTGGCATAGAGGAAAAAGAACAGCCAATTCAGAGGGCACCAATTCAAGAAGAACACACATGTCACAGTATTTTAATTAGATCTCATGAGCTAAACCTCCYATAAATATTGCCAGAATATTGTATCCTAGTTACAGGCAGTCAAACTAAATGCCTTTAAACTGGTCAGATGTGACTCAACAAGTGGTTTCTTGCATTTTCTTGTGTGGCAGAGGAGTACAGGAAGCTGCCAACCATGCACCATTAGGACAGAGCTGAAAATAAAGTAGACACAAGTCTGTGACCAATCTCCTTTATGATGGAGCAGAATGTTCCACTAGATCTGAATGAATTTGCTGCATTCCCAGGTGAATTTTTCTTTTTCCTACAGAAAATCAACTTAAAATGTTTAAAGGGCTGAAGGATCAAATTCCTCAGTTTCAGTTTGTTGCACTTAGGTTCTGTTTCTGACACAGATTTAAATTTTTGCAAAGTCTTTGTGTTCAGATCTGAAGTCTCAGAGATAAACCAGGGCCAACTTCTTTAGGAAACACATTGTGGCATCCCAAGAGAAAACTGTATGTGATAATATTATTAGACAAAGAATTGTGTATATTTCAATTATTTTTTTGATAGAAATCTGGGCTGGAGAAAAATGAAAGCTGATTTTCCTTTTGTCTTGGTAGCAGATAAAATAGGAACAGGGTAATGCAAAGAGAAGTGGATTTTCTGCAGATCCCTATAGCATCTGGGGATGTTCTGGTACACATGGGCATTAGATGAGGAACTAGGATTTCTTTTCTGTCTGTGGTTTTCCTGATTCTCAGTGAATGCAAATAAATTTTAAGAAGGGAAAATATTTCCTCCTTTTTTTTCCATCCTTTTCTTCCTATCTCTCCCTGTCCAGCCCCCAGCTTCTTTCTGTAGTGCTCAGAAAAACAAGAGCTCAGTTAGGAGAAAAGTTAAAAACATTTTGGAGGAAAATTGGAATTGACATGGCAGAGGATAATAACAGAGCTGAAGTTCAAATGAATATTTCATAAATGTATTTACAAGGGATGCTAAGCCACTAAACACTAAAAATGACACCAGCTATGTATGCATTATCCTGTACAGATTCAGCAAAGTCATTTAACAAGCTAAGCTTATGTTAAAATTATAATCAATAAATGCCAATTACAGAAAGAGTTTTATCCCTGCATTTTAAAAGAACAGAGCTATAATTTGCATGCAAACGACATTCTTCTCAAAATGATTTGGTTTTTTTTTTTAAGGTTTGGAAGGGTTACAGAGGGAAGCTTGAAGAAATCCTGCCTGGGATGTTGTTCAAGGCAGAGAGAGAGAATGGGAAGAATATTGAGGAAATTATAAAGCCATAAGCTTGACACTTATAACATGCAAATAAAGAGAAGTTATTCTGAAGGGCAATGAGGAGCCAGTATGGGTTCAATAATATTAGAACAGAAGACAGCAGCATGAATTTTAATGATGAACATCCTTCACAASTATAACCTTCTTATACTTTATAATTAATTGTTAGAATTATACCTTGATCCTGCATTCAGAGCCTTGAACAACAGACYTGTACCCTGGCCAGAAGCCTTCTGGCTTTACTGGGTTGTGTTTTGGGTGTATYTGTCAGGGAGATCAGATTCTCAGATGTTCATTTCTTTGGCCTAATGTTCCTTTCTGAGCTCAAGAGAGAGAGAGATGTGAGTTACCAGCATGGGAGGCAAGGGGAAGCCACAGACATGGAGCTTTAAACTGAGATGGAACAGGAAGGAAATTACTGATGGGAAGACATGGTGACCCTGGGATATAATTTCTTTCTTTTCAGAAAGGCAAGTTTTTGGATATTTTTGCAGCCGTGAAAGCTCAGAACAGAGTCAGACAAAAAGGCTTCTAATGGAAGAACCCTCATTTATAAGAGCTGCTCTTTTCTGTAGTTGAGACACGCTGAATATTTCAAATCACCTTTTTTAACCTGTTCTTCCAAAAGGTTATTTCCCTACATTTGCAGTACAGGGTGAAAMTTGACCATTATTCCTTAAACCATGCCCCTCAAAGTCATAGGTATTTATCAAGGGTAACGTGTGTATTCCAGCATACACCTTATTTGTTGGGACAAATGACCTATTTTATCGATTCTCTTTCACAAGCCATTCTGTTCAGTTACAGATGAGTGGGGAAGAAAACTACTCTTTTGACTGACCTCTTTATTTGCAGTCTGATAAAGGAGGACTGTGGTGTTTTATCCATTATCAATGTCTACTGAAAGTCCCTTTTGCTCTTGCCAAGTTCCCTGGTTGCAGCCACGGACCAGTGACGCTGTAAATAAACTTTCCTGCACAGATGTCTCTGGAATGTCAATGTGAGTTTGACTGATTGTAGCATTAAGGAATCATAATTCACTGCATGACATGGATATGCAAATCCATTGTGCATTGTTGCAAAAGAGGCAGAGTTTTTGCCTGTGTGATTGCACCTCCAAAATATAGCAGAGCTGTTCCAAATTAGTTATAAGCTCCTTAACATACAGTGGATACCTCTGATATTACAGCCCATTTTAGCTCTCTGAGGCATTTTCAAAATATTTTAGACACAAATTATTCTGCCTTAGATATTGCCAATCTCCATTGCAGTAGAATGGGAAATCTGTTCTAGGACTCTCAATGGATTTGTCCGCTGAAAGGCTAAAGTCTTTTGGGTTATCCCTTGTGACAGAGATCTGTGTCTTTGTTCCTGGTGAAAGGTGACAAGAAAATCTGAGACATCAGTATTTGAGGCTGTAAATAGTTAAATTATTAGGGGACCTAAAAGTAGGTTTAATTTAATGCCATATGGCAGCTACTGCTTTCTTTATCTTACATGTGAATGTTTTGCTCTGTTGTTTAGTACCCAAAGCCTGTAGTTGAAGTGGTGCAAATCTAGGTTGAATTCAACCTTGCTGACACTACAGTGGAACACAGAATTTGGGAATACACATCTAAGCAAGAGGGGGGTGCTGAGCTCAGGGAAACCTCAGGAGCTTAAACGAGACAAAGCAGTTTTGCACAGGGGAGTGGAGTGATGAACCAAAGAGCTCCTTGCCAGAAACTCACGGGTTCTGGCAGAGCCTGTGGGTTTGGCCCACTGTCCCTGTGCTGCTGGGAGATGGGACAGAGGCCAAAGCAGTACAAGAGCAACAAAAAGAGTCACCAGGGGTTGGTTTCAGCCCTCTGTGCTGCTGCAGCTGGAGCTGAGGAGAAGGTGAGCAAGGGAGGCATTCAGGAGGATTTTTATGTTGAGACAGATAAATACATTTGCTTCATTGAGCGCAGGGTTTGAGGGAATAGCTTCCCATTAAAACATGAAATGTGACTTACTTTCAGGGTTACACTTCTATGCAAAACTTTATACCTAACATCTGTGAGGATGAAGACTTTGCTGTTCCCCTGCCTTGCCCCTGCCTCACTGTGAATACCCTGGAGCAACATTGTCAGACCTCACCATCTGCTCTCTGACAATAGTCTTCTCTATTTCTCTTCAAAAAGCCAGAAATTTGGGGTTGCTGTGGGACCTGGGAGTTTCAGCCAGATCCTTTTGGACAAAAAAAAAGAGGATGATTTAAACTCCCTCTATGGGAAGAAATAGTAAAACCAGAATGACTAGCAAATGAAGGGATTTGGAGCAAAGTTTCAAAGGTTAGATAAATCTATAAAACATTACCTGGGCTTGTGTGCCTGCATAGAACAGCAGAAATWGTTAATGTTGTCTTACTTGCCTTTCACAGGAGCAAGCACGATTTGTTTATTTGYTTTATAAACTGAGTCAAGAATATGCCATC
The DNA here is from genome assembly GCA_902810485.1 of Alauda arvensis. NCBI lineage: Eukaryota > Metazoa > Chordata > Aves > Passeriformes > Alaudidae > Alauda > Alauda arvensis. The sequence continues at coordinate 2,461,742 of CADDXX010000054.1, read as the reverse complement.
AATAACTTTAAACATTCCCATGTTTGAACTAGAAGGCAGCTGGCACAAAGAAACAATTACACAGCCATTGGGAGTTAGCTGACAAAAGATTTTCATAAGTAATTATGCTCYGTGATTGTGAGGGGAAAGGAAGATAAAGGAGATAATGCCCTTTAAARGGGATAATGCCTTGATATTTTCCTCATACCCTTTTGCTGTAAAGCTAATGGCAGACACAAACTGAAGTGACCCTGGATGTAACTGGCAGTTACAGATCTCTTCCCATTCCAGGTCTTCCAACCTCCCCAAATGCAAATACTTCCAGCCACCTTGGTCAATCTGAACAAGGAAAATTTACAGGGTCAGGCTCTAAGGTTAGCAGACACACAGAATTTCTGTGCTTAATGCCACTTTATAGAGAATGGGTACTGCATTTCCTTTTCTCCTTGACCTCTCCCTTTTACCTTGTATTTCAAATTATTTCATTTAAGAAGTACTTAATTTGTCTGACACGTTGATGTCAGCATCCATGCGAGAAAAAGATGTGTCAGGCCTCATGTTGAATCTAGAAATGTCTTTAAAAGTACCASTTTTACTGGCACCATAGGGAAGTTCTGACAAATAAGAGGAAGAATTTAGGTGCTAATCACATTATGGTTGACTTGTACACGTAATAGAATCATGGAATCTTTTAGGTTGGAAAAGACCTTTAAGATCAGGGAGTCCAAGCATAAACCTAACACAATATACACACAGCAGAAAGTCCAGTGTGCAAAAAAATCTGTGGTGGTTGCAAAGCTGCAGGAATGAAGGGAGCACTCACGGGTCTGGCAGAGCATTCCCAGCCATCCTCCGGAGCACTGGCAGATGTTGGGACCGACACACTCCCCTCCATTGAGACATYTCTGCAGGCAAACAGCTGGACAGGTGGACATGAAACAAGTGAGAGGATGTATGTGATGTCTCTGTGTGTTCTAGAGCTGTCTGAGAGGTGACCTGCTAGGCTTTATTCCACATCACAGAATCACAGAATTTTTTGSTTGGAAGAGACCTTCAAGATCATCRAGTCCAACCCATGTTCCAACAYCTCAACTAGATCATGGCACCSAGTGCCACATCCAGKCTTTWTTTAAACACATCCAGGGTTGGTGACTCYACCACCTCCCTGGGCAGATGGTTSCAGTATTTAACCMCTCTTTCYGTRAAAAACTTCYTCCTTAAATCCAGCCTGAATCTCCCYTGGYGCAGCTTGAGRCTGTGTCCTCTTGTTCTGKCTGTTGTTGCCCGGAGAAAGAGACCAAACCCCAGCTGACCACAACCACCCTTCAGGAAGTTGAAGAGAGTGATAAGGTCACCTCTGAGTCTCCTTTTCTCCAGGCTAAACAACCCCAGCTCCCTCAGTTGTTCTTCATAYGGCTTGTGTTCTAAGCCCCTCACCAGCCTCGTTGCTCTCCTCTGGACACGCTCAAGCCTCTCAACGTCCTTCTTAAACTGAGGGGCCCAGAACTGGACATGSCTGACTTCCAAAGGAATGGGTGTGTTCTGTGCATCTCATCATCAGCATGCAGGATTCTTTGATATTTTCTTCTAAAGAAATGTATCTTTGATAACTGTCTGCTAAGAGGCTTGGCATTTCTACTGCTTAGYTCATCATCAGCTAAGAAAAATCTCTCTATGATACATTCATGCATGTTTATATGCCTACTGCATGCTCCATGTAAAAAACAAATATTTCCATAGCAAAATTTAATATWTTTATTGCATATGTTATTTGTTCAGAGATCCTGAAAGAGTGAGTGCATGATCTGGTGTGTATGCATGAGAGACACTTCCTTCCTTCAGCATTTCTGAATAAATTATTATTATTATTATAAATTCAAACCTCTGGTTCTGAAATCATGTTTACCAGCAGAACCCAAAGGGTAAAAAGCCAATATTTTAATCTGGTTTGCATACAGTATGTCATCTTGATTATAAATTTATTCAGTTTATCTGTCAACTTCATGGTAATGAATGGCCATGTAYGGAAAAATATTCCTTGAAAATATTTTAGGGTGAGAGGTTTTTTTTTTTAATTACATTTTTATGTAACTGTAGTCAGAGTTACAGAGTAAGAACACGTCATTCTCCAAATTATGCACCRATGACCTTGAGGGTCCATCACTTTGGAAAGCTTTATAGCAGGCTTYAGATAGTTCTGTACTTTGAAATACATGACATTTCTCTGAAGAATTATAACAAAATATGTGAAGCTTTTAAAACATAAAATCAATGCTTCAAGTTTAATACTATAAAAATGAATTTCCATAACAAGATGTATAACAGAGCTGCATGAAGCAGAACCAGGGTTCCCCCACACTGCTCTTTCTCCTCTGCAAGCATCAAGTGTTTATAGCATTTTGTATTACCTGCACTTCAAGCTGCTTTTCTTAAAACTAGCAAAAGTAGCAAAACAGATTCTATGTTGGTTTTTAGTGTTAGAAGATTGCAGATTGGTGCCTAATTAATAGMAAGTGTTTGATGGGAGCTTACGTTTGCTGCAGTGCTTTCCCCTCCAGCCGGACGGGCAGTCACAGACGTTTGGGTGGACRCATCTCCCCCCGTTCATGCACCTGGGCTCACAGACACCTGCAGGAACACAGCACAGGCACAACGTGGGAGCTGGGAAGTGAGGGAAGGCTTTAGTGGAGGCTCACTTGCTTCCTCCCTGCAGAAGGTTAGTTGGCTTGTAATTAAAAAAACCAGAAAAGTAATTTGGAGTTGAGGATCTGAAACACAGAGGYTTGATAGGTGCCATAAATGCTGGTGGGAAATGCTGTGCTGTGAGTGGAAACTCTTTGGTGGAATCTCCAGCAGGAGCTGCCTCACCAAACCTCAGAGAGGCTGATTACAAAGATTCTCAGAAAAGCAAGTGGACAGGCTARAGATTGTGAGAGCTTTCACTTCCAAATGGGAAAATCCCTCCTTCATGTTCTCAGATGTTAATTTGGGTAAAAAAAGCCTTGACGAGGATGGATTGTTTTCACACAGGTTTGGGTTTGATTTTGCATTCAACCAAGCATAAATCCTAAAAATCTATTCTTCCATTGCCCTTTTGAACCATTWCTTGTTAAAGTACTTACCTTTTTACTTTATTCTTTTATACAAATGAGATGTGAGAGCTGAGTTATTCTTTCAAACACAAGAAGCCAGATGGGCTTTTTTTTGTTGATTTCATTAAAAATTGAATAGCTAGTTTTTGTGTCTCTGATTAAGCTGTATTTATCAGCGTTTTTTTAGAACATCCAGCATTAAAACTTCGCATTTCTGAGAACTCAAACATCTCCCTGGTTTGATGTRGGGAGATGCTGTAGGTAGGCACCCGAATTCCTCCTGCCCTGTCTCTCCTTGCCTGTTAAGGTGAGTGTAGGAAGCACCCATCAGAAGCAGGGTAATTCAGGAACATGGCAGTGCCAGTGTGGTGGGAGTGGGAATGATTTGCGTTTTACATGGAAGGAGGCATTGGATAATTGGGTGGAGTACAAAAAGCCGTGTAACACAGCAAGTGGCTGGMCTGGGGTGGCAGAGCCAAGTCAGGAGGAGTTTGGCAGCCAAGGTGTGAGCACACGTTTGTGCCCAAAGGCTCCTGCCACGTTCAGAGCTTTACAGGCACAGTGGAAGTGCCAGTGACTCCTTCCCATCCGCGGTGATCGGTTCCTCCCTGCCCGCAGGGATGGGTGGCTGTGGGACACCCAGCTCCTTCTCAGCAGGGATGGGTGGCTGTGGGACACCCAGCTCCTCCTCAGCAGGGATGGGTGGCTGTGGGACACCCAGCTCCTCCTCAGCAGGGAGCAGCCGAGGGGCTGACAGCCAAAACACGGCAGTGCCTCCATCAGCCTCGGGGCTGTGCTGCCTTTCAGCACATCAGCAGCACATCAGCAGCACGAACAGAACGGGAGTGCTGATGCTGCAGCAATCCTGCCGAGTTTTCACTGCATACAGGGCTCTGAATGACCACAGTTCCCCCCCAGACCTCTCCTGGAAGAGGTGGGAACCTGAAAAGAGCCTCAAAATAGGGATGGCTACTAAAAGACAGCATGCAAAAATGCTGTTGCTTTTATTTGAAGGGGGAATAACCTTCTGTTCCTCTCTCAGGGATGATCAGGCATTTATAAGTAGGTAGATTTAGGCTCCCTAATTATTCCTCTGATGTGGTGAAATATTGCTTTTGTGGCACTTTGTGTGCTGGTCTCTCCCTTCAGTCCAGATGCTGCTGCMCTGGCAGCTTTCAGAGCTGTACTGCTGCTCTTGCTTGGCTGCTACATTTGCATTTCGTTCTGTGCCAAGCCTCCTGGATCCCTCAGCATCATGACCTGCCCTTAGGCAGGGCAGGCATGGCYGTGATTATAGGGGCTGCTTGGACCCCAGCCCTCAAACTGTCATCCTCCATTTCCTTCTTTCTCCACCTCTCCTGATCCATGCTGGAGTCTTGGCCTCTGCTTGCTGAGGCTAACAGGGATCTGCAGTTCTTGCTGAGCTGTTAAAAAAATGCTGCAACCACTGGTTAAAATGTAGATGAGTTCAAAGGGTCATGGCATCCATAACTCTGAAATCATTTAATCTCTTCTTTTCCCTCTTCCTTTTTCTCTCCCCTTTGATCTCACATCTCCAATAAGAGATTTTTGATCCCCAGTCTTACATTGTGTTGTATTTGACTTCATWTTTCAATTATAAAACAGCTCAGACATTCAGAATTTAGAAAAGATGAGCCCAAACCATGAAGTTTCATTCTAGATTTGAAATCACTTTGTGCTTTTTGATATTCATGGACCAYAGTGTCCCCAGCACTAACCTGCTCTCCTAAAATCAGTTGAAAATCTAAAGATTTTGTTTTGAGATCGTATGAAACTTGGACAATATCTTCCCACCACCTCTTAGAAAGTAAAAGCAAGAAAAGGTAATGAGGACAGCAGCATTTGTTCAGATGGATATGTCACTTTTTTTTTCTTTTTTTTTTTTTTTCCATTTCCTGTATATTTTTAACCTTATGCAAACAATCAAATTCCCATTGTTTTAAATTTTTTTTGTACTGTCAGCAGACTCAGCTGCAGGGAGTCAAATCAGTAATTCAGCAAAGGTTTCAGCAACATTTGAGGTCCAGTCTTGATCTGAATAAAACACACAAGTTCAAATGGACTTTCAGCTTTCCATTTCTCCTTTTTTTTTGTTCAGTTGCCTTCCAAATGACCAAGTAGCTATGAAAATATAGCATGAACTGCCTTTATTAACTATGGCATCTCTAATTTCAGTGATGAATCCAAAGAAGTTCCATTCGAAGTGAACAAATAGAAGTCAGTACCAAACCTATCTTGAACTGGAGGAACACTTCYACCTCCCTGCCCTTCAGGGAAGAAACTCTTTTTGCCAAGGAATTCACAAGCACCTTCAGTAAATGAATGCAGTGTTATCTCTCCTCTTTTCCTTYCTGACATCTCCACCTTGTCCTCCCTTTCTTTAACTTTCTTAAACACAACTCCATCTCAATGCCCATCAGGCAGACCTCAGCATTTGTTAATGATAAGTAGTTTGGATCCTTTCTAGTCCCACTCCTTGGCCTCTGTGGAGGAGTTCCAATTTCAAAATAGCAAACAAAAATGTTCGAGCCTCTCACAGGAAAACTAAATAAATTATCAGACACTAGGAGAGCAAATCAAATTATTGCAATCCTCCCAGGTACTGGCATGACTTTGAAAAGACRCACTCATTTCTTTTCTGCCCTCCTCTTAAGAAAGCCCTGGCATCTTGACCCAGAGACAGCATTGGTTGGGTAAGTTTTCCATCTCTCTTGGGGACTAGTCCTAACGCCATGGATATAAACACATCTTCCCTTTGTTGCAGTTAGGTGGGGTGTATCACTGGGAGTAGGGGGGCTCCTGTGCTATCCCCAGATCCTGGGTGCCAGCTTGCTGGCAGTCACTGAGTATCACTAAAGCCTTCATCGTTCCCTGGCTGCCASTGCTGGCATTTCCATGCTCTTCAGCAGGAACCAAAGCACAGAATTTCAYATGCAATGGTGTTACTTGAATCTGTAATGTGCTACAAATCTGTAAARCCACCACTTACAGCTCAGAAGCACTTCCATGGTCTCATGTTTCCCTGAATTGTGGGTTAGATAATGCTGAAGGTGGTACTGCAGGTTGAAGAAGTGTGGTCCTGTGTTGTATTTCASATGAGGGGTGATTTTGGTAAGGTAACAAGCAGCTGCAGGTGTTGAAATAAAGCATGGGTGCTGCACAGAACATCCCAAAAATGTGCTCAGTCCTCCCACGTGCTGAAAGGCATTCACAGCTTGCTGAGTTTTCTGCTTAATGCAGCAGCTATTTCTCTTCTATGGCTTTAATGCATTTTGACCTTACAGTCACCTAAAATTTCCTGTGACCCTTTTCATAGCTTATCCCCTCTAGGCTCACTTGACCCAGTGAAGTGCTTCTTGCAAGTCTTTTTATCAACCTCTGTGAAGCTCCATTCCAAACTCTTCAGCCCTAAAATCTTTAAGGCAGTCAGACCTTCTGCTTTGGCAGCCAAGGCAAGGAATTTGCCTGCAGAATAAATATTTCTGGAGATTATTAAAACCTCCCAGCACCTGAAATGTTGTGTGTGAAGTGAAGCCTGTCCTCCTGGTGTGAGTACCACCAGCCATGGGCACCCACAATTTCAGTGACTTCTGCTGCCAGCCTTTGTTCCCATTGATCTACAGTAACATTCCTACTAAAATGTACAGAGTATGAAACAAAATATTTCTGTAGTGCAAAGCCAGAGGGGACTGGGGGCAAAGTTAAGCACTGGACATGCTTTGCTGGGCTGTGGATGCTTAAATTGACTCTGTTGAAGGGTGATGCTATTAACCAGCAGAATCTGCTGGCCAGATGCAGTGATCAGACACAGCCAGACATGTCCTCCTGATTTCCACTGCTTCTGTGGATCATCAGACAAAAACTTTCCTAGTTTAACCTGAGCCTCCTTTAGACAAAATGACCTCATARCACCTTTTCTCACTGGAAGGAGATAATAAGTAGTGAAAAGCTTTTCGTTTTGTTCAAGTAAGATGTATCACCACCCTCATAAAGTCAAAAGAAAAAAGAGATGGAATATTACACCATGGCCCTTAGAAGAAAGAGATCCCCTGCAATGTTTCAGGAGCTGAAACATCCATGTCATTTCCTGGCCATGAGACTGCAGAGACTRTTTCCTTCTGAATCAAAAATTACCTGTCATCACGTATCCTGAGCCATGGCTCTGATGAGGAGACAGTGCATCAAGTTGCAGTGCTGGTCAGAAGATGTAGTTTTCAAAATAGCTTTTTTTTCTTTTTTTCCTTTTTTTTCCTTTTTTTTTTTCCACTGTGGAAGCTGAGTAAATTGACCTGCTTCTGGGTGCATCCTGCCTTTGGATGAGAGAAAATAGCCTCGAGCAGTAACATCTGTGTGGGCCAGCTAAGGCAATGCATCAGGCTGTGTCTTGCTGACAAAGAGCACAGAAATGCAGCCAAAAGAACACCTACTGGTAGATACATACTTCAACTTATCCCTTAAGTCACCATCCCTGTGCTGACAGTTCTGGGTGATTCACAGGAATTGCTTTTATATCTGCCTGGTGTTGGTTTTGAACTGATGACTTCTCTGTGGGTCCAGTGCATATTTCACCTTGTYCTATTGCTCTTTTGTGGAGCAGGGAGCTTGATCAGCCTCAGGTTTGTTTTTTCTGTGGGTACATGTTGTGTTAGTGTTTGTTTCCTCCTTGCTGCTTGCTGGTTCCCTTGATTTGGTGTGACATTCTCAAAAGCAAAGAGCTGCAGCTGGGGAGATGCAACCCAGTATGGACACAGAGCATGGGACAGATTTAAAAACATCACTGACTGGTCCTGTCAGGAAAATACACCTGCCAGAAGTTGAGCTGTGGACAAAAAGTAAATGTGAAAGAAGTGGATTTTGTGTTAAAGCTGGCACTTCTAGCCCTTTCAAGTGTTCRTAGGTAAAATATATCACCTACTGATAAAACAAAATGAACGTGGRGAGGCTCTGTGCCAGGAATGGCACYATCATGACACTGCAGCCTTAAAGTGTAGGGATGCTGTTGATCCTTTTCACAGGACATGAACTGSAAGGTCAGACCAGCAGTTTCACAGAAGAGCACAGTTCAATTGATTGACTGGAAGAAGGTTCTCCATCTCTCTGGGTGCATTATGCACCCAAGCAGCACTGCCCAGATGAAACATTATCCTGACTGCAGAAAGGGAACAACTGCCTGGATGCTTCTAGGCTCCAAATAAAGATTAGGTCYTGCTGAGTGATCTTCAATCCTTTAAAATAAAAAACAAAAAATATCCCCAAATGGGTGTGCTGTGGCCAGAAAAGATATTTCTAACAAAGGGCACCATTGTTTGGATTCTACTGGCAGAAACTAGTGGAGGTAAAAAAATGTCATTCACCCCTTTAGAGGGTAAAACTGATGCTCARCAGATCATTAGCGAGATGGATGTACCAATATATCTGCTGCTGTGAAGGTCCCAAATGCACACAGCTCTGAAAAACACGTTATGGATTCGGGACAGCAGCAATTTCTAGTCCCCTTTTCTCTGCTTCCAAGGGCAGTGAGGACATAGTTTTGCCCATGCTGAGTTTTAGGCACATATGTTTTTCCACAGCTTGATTTTGTCTGAAATTCGTCATCTGTGGTGATTTGGGTTCGTGAATAAAGAAATAACTTTCTCTGCAAGCTCTGTCTGAGTAACCTCGGATGTGTGATCCACTGAATGCCAGTAATTATAGCCACAGATTAAATTTTAGGGAGAAAGAATACTTGTCATGTAAGAAAATTGCAAATTTTGTGCAATGCTCTAAAATTTGGATCCTTATCCATATCAAACTACCAATCATTTTGAGGTCTGCTCATCCCTATTTCTCGCTTCACATACCTCTGGCAGAGATGCAAAGCACTTCTTCAATAAATTACCTTTCTCAATAGTAAAAAATAATCTGGTAGAAAYCTCTGAGGGATGCAGTGCGGGAGAACAAATTACTACAAGACACAGAGGGAGCTGTAAATGTAATTGTGATGGTTGTGGTGACAGTTTGCATTTCTAATATATTCACTTTACCACAGAGCTCTAGCAATAAGAGTTAGTTTGCATGACCCAGCACACATTTCAGAAGAAAAAATGGTCAGAAAAATAGCAAACCATATAGATAGCAGTGCAGTGTCAGTGCTTTGCCTAATTATGTCTGGGTCTTYGTTCTGATGTGTACTCTGATATACTTATGGGGCCTTTTAGAGATRTTAAAGCAGGAAATAAATCTAATTTAGTTATTAGTTCAGTAAAAATGAGAAAAATAATTACTGCTCTATGGAAAAGCTACTGAGCTGCTAGGCTGCACTCCTAGAGTCAGTGTGTGGTGCACTGCATTCCTGTTTGCTGTCATGGTGCTCTCAGCAGCTGATAACRTTTTCTGTCAGCTAAGGAGGATCCTGTTCTCTCCATCTGTCCATCCAAAAGATCCCCTGGGAGTGAGTGGTAGGCAAGAGTCCTCAGGAAACCAGTGAGGGGATTGTCACTGCAATACAGGCAACACTCTCCTTGGACTGAAATGTCTCTCCCTCTTGGTCTCATGATCTTCATTTTGCCTGTTGCCAGGTGTGTCATTTCAGGATAGCTGTGGAGCACTTCAGCATCTCTCAGAATGAAGCCACCATAAACAAAATAAGCACGTGTAGGTGCACATTTTGGATGTTTGGGGAGTATTCTGCTAGGGGCCGTGAGATTTTGAGATCATTAGTAAATCCTTTTTCTCATTTGCCGACTGGTTTTAGTCTGATTGCAACACTGTTAATTTGAAAAAGGCTACAGCTCTACTTTATTCTCATCTTTGCAACTGTTAGTGTATAATTAATGTGGGGAATTGCAAAGCATACTCTCAGCACAGGTCGTATTCCCAACTTGTTAGGGGCTTGAGTTTGGTAACATTTTCTCTTCATTGAAAAATGCTCTGTGTTTTATTAGGTCAGTGAACCATTCCAGGCTGTGTATAAATTGTTCTGTTGAGCTGCTTTCTTGTCATGCCTGACTGAGGAGGACTCATACACAACAGTTCCTCCTCTGCTGATTGTTTTTGCAGCTCTGTGCTTGAGGATTGGGCACATTCTCCTTGCCCTGAGTGGGCYAAGGCACTGCCTGTGCTTGGTGCAATTTGGTTCATTTTCATCTGCGCAAAAGAAAAGGGAGATTCAAGYCTCAGGACAAGGAGAGCAGCCACAGGCTGCAGTGATCTGGCTGATAACCCAGCCAAAAAAGTAAGGACCTGCTCAGGAAGTTTGGAATAGGACTGCTGCCTGCCCTGGCACTGCACTGATCTGTTCATCACCCTGTTATTATCTGCCTCAGATAATATTATCTGCTTGAGCTTACATGGAAATCACTGCTGGAGAGGATTGTCTTGCCTGTGTCTTTTTGTGGATAAATACACAACATTAATCTCCATGACCATCTGTCTTCTGGGCTTTTCAAGCAATAGATCCATTGCTCCTTTTTCAAGAAATGTGTAAAAAATATTTTAATCAAAAAACAGATCCCCAAAATGTTGTTTCTTAAATCAATTASTGGGCAAAAAGCACTTATTCTCGTGCAAAAATCCACTGCAAAGGGAGATACAGTAATTCAGGAATCTCTTTTCTTTTGCTTTAGGCATATTTTACATACAGCAGATCTGGCACATTTCTTCAGTGCATTTAAGATACAGGTAAAGAAYATTAAAATTTAGATGTTCTACTCTAGTAAAATTCATGCTGTAGTCTGGGAATGTTCTGCTTATGGAATGAATAAAAAATTTAATAAGGTTTTCGGGCTTATTTATGAAATACATTCAGTTCTCACCCAGATGCATTCTTGTTCCCTTCCTGAAAAATAAATTTAGACAGATGCATGTGCTCAAACCCCCTATTAAAATAAATCAGCTACATATATATGAAAAAATCTGGTTGTTAAGAACGGCCGACTAATGGTTTTGTCACAAACCCTTAGTGAGAGTGAGCAGTGAGGAGCTCTGCTCTGAGAGCACACCAAAAGCCAGGKTGTGCCCTGAGTCACTGTCTCCTGTTGGGACTCACAGCTCTCCCTGTCCCCTCCAGGCAAGATCCATGTTTTGTTCAGCTGAATAGGAAAGGCAGCAGTAGCCTGGCTTTTTTGGGGTTTTTTGGTTCATCTTCTGTTGCATTTCCTGCCCAGAGGAGGAGGGTGACATCTAATATGAACCTATTCTGTTATATAGAATGGAAAATGAAGTGAGGACTGAGACCAGGTTTCCTTTTCTCCAGACTGGGCACCAACCAAGGGACAAGYCAGCCTACAAACCTTTGTACTTTTGTTGCACAGATAATGCTTTGAACAGGAASTTACAGGCCTGTTTGCTATGAGCAGCTGCTCATTTACTTCCAAACACCCACTGTTCAAGCAGATTTGCTGTCCAGGAATCTTAGACAAACACTTGTTGCTTTTAAGCACATCCTTGCCTTATGGAAAGCAAGTCTGATGTAAAKATCTCATCCATTTGGATGAGAGATGTGGTTTGTTCCCTGCTTGTTTGTGTGGGAGGGTTTGCTGGACCTTTGGCTTGCAAACTGGCTGATTTTTGATAGCTTAAGTCAATCTGGCTACTCAGTGAAGACATTCCAGAGAATATATCACACAGTGTCAGGATGACAACTCGGTGGGAGTCTGATTTGTTGAGCAGTAAAACTTCCTGCTTATGCAGCTGGCGAGGCAGTAATGTACAGAAACATTCCATGGGAAGGCTGGAATGTGGGAAATCAGTGACTTTCACAATATGACATTGCTTAGCAAAAAGCTGCCTTTGAAGCTCGGTGTTCACATTTCCAATTAGTTTGCCTCCAGCTCTCATGCAAGGAAAGTCCTCATGCTACCGGGAAGGGAAAAGAAAGGAGGAGGGAAGAGGAGCAAGCMGAGCTGGAATGACTGTGAGCTATATTGCACACTGTGAATTGGCTATAAATCCTGGCTGCAGGAATTACTGAAATGGAGAAATAGTTATCTCCTAACTCTGAGATCCAATCTGCAAAGCCCCAGCGTCAGTGCAATGATTAATGCGATACAAAGTTGTCATGATTGAGCCCGACAAAACAAAACAGATGCACACGGAAATTTGTTCTCACTTTGAAATGGGGACTCAACCCCAGCTCTCTGGCTGTGAGGTAGTGCCAAAAGAAGGGCTGAGGTCAGGCTCCAGGTGTGCCTGGAGCGCTGGAAAAGGCGGGAGGAGGATGCTGTTATCCCRTGACCTCTGCTTGCCGATGAGCTCCAGAGGGAGCTGTGGCTCGCTTTTTTTTTTCTGCTCAGAGATGCGCTCACAAGAAGCAGAGGAAAGGATAAATGTGGTGCCGTGAATCCCTCTTCTCCTCCCCTTCATTCCAACCTTTCAAAAGAAAACTCCGCTTTTATGGGCTTTCATATTTAAAGGTTGTTTGTCGAGCAGTCCTATGAAAATACGTGTAGTAAATAAAGGAAACCTACTGAGTTGTTTTTGTTTATAGTTTTTGTAAGGATGCAGTAGATAGCAGTCAGAACCCTGCTTTAAAGCCTCCTGAAAAGCAGTGACATCCCAGGATTGTTAAAGCTTTGTTTTTCAAAAGGGAATTCAAACCACTGCACAAACAGTTCTTCTTTAGCATCTGAGTGTGTGTGTCGGATGCAAAGTTGATCCAGAAATATATTTTATTTTGAGGCGCTGCCAGCATTTGCCTCTTCCCTCTCAACAAGACTGATTATACTGGAAACAATCCTTCTCAAGTGAGGAGGATACGAGTTGTAGATTGCTGAGGCACAACCACACATCTCCCTGTCAGCGCTGCCACCCGCACGCCCAGGGTGTGGGAGTCTGCTTTGCATMATCACCAGGCTCTTCTTGCAGCAGGCAGCCAATCAGACCTCGCTGATTTACACTTTTTGGGGTGTTAGAGTAATTTTTATTTAGATACAAAACACAAACTTTCAGGCTGAATGCCTTTCTCCACACACTCAGGAAGAAAGGAGAGCAAGCTTGAGTAAAAAAGACGTGGTGCCACCACTCTGTCCTGCAGGTTTTTGGCTGTCATGCAGTGTTAGAAATTCTAAACTGTACAGGGGTGAAACTAAAAATCACAAGGCAGAAATTCCAAACTGTACAGGGATGAAAGTGAAAATCCTGAGCCACAGTTCTATGTATTTAAAATAGGCCAATAGCCTGTTTCGGTTCTGTTCAAAAATAACCTGCTTTTGATGGGTTGTGTGGCTTTTAGTTTTAATTATCTCCTTCAACTGAGAATCTGAGCCTGCCAAAATGAAATAGAAGCTTTTTTTTTCTCTGTCCATGCAGGTGAGATTTTAAGAAGGAAAGAAATTCTGAAAGCAGTGAAAACAATATCAACGTAATAAATGATGACAACATTGAATAAGCTGCCAATTTGTCTGCAGTAGYATTAAGCTTACTCACTCTTTTGTGATAGGTTTTATTAGTCAGGTAATAATCCACCCCAAATTTCTAAGATTAGAAAGAGATAGGAATTGATAGACTCAGTGTAAGTACATAGCAAAGCTGATTTGCTGTCAGACGTGTTTGAAATTACYAGAAGTGTAAAAGTACATAAGGATACAGCAATTTCATATTCAGAGTACACAGAACAACTAAACAGTGATGAAMTCCTTGTAAAGGATTTTTTTTTCTCTCAGAATTGTCACATTCATCACTATGGCTAAGCCCCACATTTCTCAGCGTGGGGTCACCTGGCAGCAGCAGGGGACACCACTGAGCTGTCATTTGGGCCACAGGTTCACTTTTAGCAGTCTCTCTGACATTGTCCTGGTGATTTGGAAAGGGGACATGATGCAGTGTTAAACTTCCAGTAAACTTTCACATCTGATCACAGCTTTGCTATCATGATATGTGTATTTTTTTCCTCGCTCTTTGTGTGGATTTTACAACTCTGTACAAGCTGAAATGTCCTGTGCAACTCAGGGAGCAGCTACCCTACATGGAATCCTTAAAGCCTGACAGAAAAGATGCTCAAAACTAGGAAAAAAGCAGAAATCTGCTGTTTTTTCCTGATTCCTTCTTGCCATACCCTTCCCAGGAAGGTGAGCAGAAGCACWGCACTCCCAGCTGGATTTCTGAGCACTCACACACACATGGGGCTGTGTCACCTCTGCACAGTCAGCTATCCCAGGTGGCCTCAGGATTATCAAAATTAACTTGATAAATGTATAAATACAGATATGTTTACTGCTAGTGACACTGCAGTCTGAGCTGCATGATACTCAGCTCGTTTTGGAATTTCAAATGGATATTATGATAGTTTTCACATCTTTTATTTAAGAAAAAAAGGGGTTGGGTAGTGGGAATTCTGCATGCTAGGGATTTATTCTCCTCGTTTTCATTTGTCTGTGTGTCAGTGAGTTAGAACATGTGCCTGTGTTTACACTTTCAGCCTTTCCTTGTATGCCACACACACTGTCTAATCCCCCAATCCAGGCCATGCCTGATAAAGATGATATGAAATCATGCCTAAAAAAAGGGGGGAGATGTGTTCTGCTTCTGAACTCTGAGAGGTTTATGGGGCAGAGAGCAGCCTCCCACTGCTGGAAGCACTGSTTTTCTCATTTTTGTGTGGAGGAAAGTTTGCAAAGGTCAGCTGAGAGTGACTTCTGCTGTCAGGCTGACTTCTGCAGGCTTCTGCTCCAGAGGAGCTGCAAAATGTGGAACCTCTGCCAGAGGAGAGAGAAGTTATTCTATTTAACAACAAGAAGAAGACATACAGCTCTAAGAGAAACTGYATGTTATAAAATCTTGTGAATTAACTACTTCTTTTGATGGCTCTTGATACTTGTCCCACGTGCTCTTGATTTTAAGCAAGAAAAAAGAAACATTAYTCAACATTTTTCACCAATTAGCAGTCAGTGGCCAGTAAGAATCAGYAAAAAGTAGTGTTTTCCTTCCACTTGATTTTCTCTTCATTCATCACACTCACAGGCCCTTTATTTAAGTTTTTRTAACACTAGGCTAAATAAACCAGACAAAATAGCAGTTATTGGAATAGAATGAAGGCTTGGATCAGACAGAAATGTTTACATCATCTCCAAAAACRTTTTTGCAGAAGATTGTACCAAGATGGACRACAAAACCCCAGAAACTTTWGGAAAGTGGAAAGAAACCTGCTGTGAGTTGGTGGAGTTTGCAGGATTCCAGGGAGTGCTTTGCCAGGCTGCAATCATCATCAGCGCGCTTCCCTTTGATCTGCCTGGAGATGTGGCAGGGTGTTTAAAGCTGGAAACAGCACTTCTCTAATGTTCTCTAACCTCAAAAACAGGATGCCAAACATAAGGTTTTTTCCTCCTTTTTTCTCCCTCCAGCACATTCCTGCCAGAACAGACTATTCAATYGTGCACTGTGCGTCACGACCCTCCCTGCTGAAGGAGGGGAGAGAGGCAGTGTGGGGAATCAGAGGGCTCTTGTTGCTGCAGGGAATTTTTTTACTGGCTTTTTTTCCCTCTGTGTGTGTGAGAGACATAAAATGCTCTGGAAATGTACAGATTCTTCCTGCCAAGAATGGTTGTTTTCACAGCTCCCCTCTTGCCAATTTCAAACTGATTAAGAAATAATATAGAAAAAAAAAAAAAGTTTTCACGTACATATCCTAAACTCCCTGGCTGACAAATATTGTTGAGCAATTGAGTCTGTAAAAGTGCCAAAATAACCTATTTCCCCAGAAGAACTGAAGAATCAAATATTAATACTTATGGTAAAAAGGGAGTTTTCAGTGACAAGAACAAATTCAAGTATAAAATGCTGTTAACCAATTACCTTAATTAAGCTGGAACTATCTAGTTCTAATATTCTTAAGGATCTTAGTCAGCTTCTCAGCCTTTGGCTTTAATTTTTTYCCCCAAAAAAATCTTTCATGCAAAATAATTAATTAATCTCCAAATACGAATGATACTCATTTTGAACGCATGAAATATTTAGAGAGGATTCCAGCCAAATGTTCTSCTCCCAACTTCAACTCGACTCACTCTCATTAACAAGTTGGTTTTGGGTATAACATAGAGCTCTATGGGCTCTGATAGAAATACAGGCTAAATGTAAAAAAGAGAAAAGCTGTTTAGGAGTCAGAGAACTGTTGGGAAGCAAAGGGAAATGTGTAACTCACTTTTCTGGCACCTCCTTCCAGTGTAGCCCTGGGCACAGGAGCAGACGTTGGTCCGGACACAGTGACCACCGTTCTTACAGGGGGGAATGCAAACAGCTGGGGAGAGGAAAGGAAATGTTCTGTGAGCCAAAATCCCATGGGGRATCAACACTGCCCAAACACTCCTTATTTAGGTGCCTCTGTTTGGACAGCAGCTCACAGAGGTATTTTCTTTAGCTGGGGTAGGGAAGGTGTCTCCCTAAAGGGTGATTTGGGCAGTTGCCTGGATGGAGGCTCTGGTTCTGTGTTGTTTGGGGAAAAAATGTGGGACATGGTTCCCAGCACCTGAGGGTCTCTTAGATACTTGCAGTTAAGAGGTCAGAATGTTCCCAATGGTGTCAGATTTTTAAGTCTCTCCCAAAGGGCTTCCTCCCCATGAAATACAGATCAGTGTCTGACATTTGCCAGCTTGGCCTTGGTGCTGTTTCTTCCCCCTTTCTCAAAAGAAGCAGAAGGAAGGGCTTTGCTTTCCTTCAGCATCCATCCATTATATCCTCCTATCAATTCCATATCCCATGAAAGAAGATACTTATTTTCAAGTTTTAGCTTGTCTAAACCAGAACATTTAAGAGCAAAAATTTCAGATCACTTAGATGTTGAAAATCACCTTCTRTGTTCAAGAGCAAGACCATCAAGTTACAGTCTGTATGATTTTCACTTTCTCCTTCTACCCCAACATCATAAAAACAAAGAGTTTCCAGCAAGCTCCATTTGCAATTAGATTTTTCTGTGTGAATCACTCACTTGCAAAAATATACCTCAGTATCATATTCATCTAGGAGGACCAGGGAAACAAAAGGGAGAGAGTAAGAGCAAAGAACTTTTAATGTTGAAGTAGTTTTGGTAATAAGGGTGCATTTATATCCCAGATTCAGGAGGAGTTACTAGATCCTACCACATATTGAAATATTACCTATTGAAAAGAGAAAAGTCAATGGTCTTAGCACAGGGGTCTTGCAGCTGCTTGGGCCCTGGGTTCTGTTTCTTGTATGTTCTGCCTGAGATAGTGGGTCATTAAAGGACTCATTCATTTGACTTCTGCAGCACAGAGGGAGTCTGAAGCCCAGGATACTCTTAGCCTCAATTTACAGCTAGGACAGGGATTCAAAATCAGGTCCTGCTCAATCAGAGCAATATTGGATCAGATTTCTAAGCAAGGATCTGATGAAGTCCTACACAAGTCTCCACAACACTTCAGGGTGGTCAAGTAGGTGACATTGTGAGCCCCATTTGGAGGTAAATGATCACCTGGCTCTGTGTATATATACTGTGTATATATATCTATATACAGTGTGTATATATATATATACTGTATATACACTGTACAGTATAGTACACCCCACAGGGCACCAAAATGAACAGAGGACTGCCATGCTTTAACAGTTAATTGAATAGTTGCTAATGAGTGATATCACTGACTCAGGTAGTTTTAGTTACCATTAGTGGCATCACCAATAAATAAGTTCTTCTTCCCAAATACCATCAGGAACAGTAAAATGTGGATTTATGACAGACTMAACAACAAAGGAGCTCACATAGCTATGACAAGGAGAGTCTCTGGATATATTTCATGTGGGGGTAGGTAAAGTTAGAGGTGATATTTATATTTTGAGCCTGGGCCCTTTATCAAATTGATAAATAGAATTTTTTTACCTCTCTGGCACTGTGGCCCATAGAAGCCAGAAGGACAGGAGCACACGTTTGGCCGGACACAGACTCCTCCATTCAGGCACACAGGATTGCACACAGCTGGATGGCAATGTAAGACAACTTTGTGAGTCTCTGATAATGTTGAACTTATTGTAGGCACTCTTTTACTGCTGCACATGTCATTAGAATAAATATTTCTAGTGATACTGTGGAAAGTTCAATGCAGCCCTTGCAGGTCAGTTGTGCTGCAGCTTTTATTTGTGGCTGACACAGTGGGAGTTTTCAGTGGTATTTTAGCATAGCTTGGGAGATGAAATAGGCTATAATTTAATGTAATAATTTAATTTATTTCGGCTGTATTCCTTTGATTCGCACAGTTCATTTATTTCTATTCCAGCATTCACACYAAGCACAATC
Source organism: Alauda arvensis (assembly GCA_902810485.1). Lineage (NCBI taxonomy): Eukaryota > Metazoa > Chordata > Aves > Passeriformes > Alaudidae > Alauda > Alauda arvensis. The sequence goes on along the minus strand of CADDXX010000054.1, from coordinate 2,443,430 downwards.
CCAAGGTAGTAAATGTAGTCAAATAAAATACACCCTGGATAACCTGGAGATGAGATATTAATTGTTTGCTGCTTTGTCTGCATTCAGCAGAGCATTGTGGCATTTCCATGGACTTGAATAGGTGTGCACCAAAAAACCTGTTTGTTCTGCCTCATTTAAATGCCAGTTCCCACGACACATTGGCTCATTCATCACCAACAAAGCCACTGGCTGGGCTCCCTTTGCCTCTTTGTGTATCTGTTATTACTCTAGATGATACAACAAGCATTAGGAATTAAAAGCTGTCTTGCATATTTCTATGTGGCAAGTACCAGACTGTTAAAAAAAAAAAAAAGCCTATTAGAATTTGAAATGGATTTAGACTGGAAGTCAGTGTGTGAAGAATGAAGAATTTGATAAAGTTTTTATTGTAAAGAGACACTTTAAACCAGCCTTTTTCCTTCTGTTCCCTTTGTCTTTCAGTATATTACAGAATAGCCCATTAAATAAATTAAATGCATTTAAACTTAAATAAATTAAGGGTCACTAAAATGTTTCAGATGAACTAAAGAAGAAATAAAATGTCAATTTGGAAAGAGAAAAAAAAAAAGTGAAATCACAATCTAGATGAGAGGCTTTTCTGACTGAGGAGCAGTCACTTATGAAGTCAAAATGGATTTAATTCACTGCTCAAGGGGAATTTGGTTTAGCCCTCTCATTGTCCTGGCTAGTTCACAGATGYCCATAATTTTGCCAGTCTATCAGTGTTTATATTTCCAGTGCTAAAGCCCTCTTTTTTTTTTCATTTTCATACCTGTATTCTTCCTGAGATTCCTATCATAACAACTTGAGGTGGGAAACCCCAGCAGTGCCCACGAAATACTCTGTGCAATGCACACTAAGCAGTGCCAGAGAGGTGAGTCTGGCAGCCTCTCACCAAAGCTGTCAGCAGACAGAAAAACATCCTGCTGCTGTTATTCTGCTCTGCAAGTTACTGCTACTGTTGCTTCTTGTCAGTCCTCCTCTTGTGATGATGCTGTTTAAAGCCACCCCAAAATAAAATTGCAGGACTCCTTGAGAAGGAAAAGCAGAGGTAATGGGAACCAGAATAGCAGTGACAATCCCAGTCATTTCCTGAGGATCATAGCTGGGCTGATTTATGTGTCCTCAGTAGGTCTGTCATTTTAACACTTACAGGAAGAGCAGTCTCCAGGAGATGGAGATTAAAATGACATCTCTCACCTTCCAGGAAAGGTAATGTAGGCTGAAGGTGTCTCAGTCATTTAATATTCACCGTGGCAGAGGAAGACTGCCTCTGGAGCCTTGAGGTCTGGCACTAATTCAGGTAGTCCTGGTCTCTTAATATTTCACTATTTTGCATGCCTTGTCCCAGGTGAGTGCTGTAGTTTCTGTGCCTTTGGAGAAAATATCCACCCCAGCTTTTAGGACTTGGATCCTGAGAGAGAGGTCTGAGCTATGTCAGTTTAAAACTTCTAGCCCTGACTAGAAATAAGCACCTAGTTCCAGTCCACACCTTGTCATTTTGCACTGATGGGTGGAGGTGGCTTTTTTCCTGAGCTCCCACACTCCTGTGGCTGCTTTTCGTAGGTGCTCTGCAAGTGAGAGATGCAGGCAGGAGGAGCAGTGTGAATTCTGGCAGCACAGCGTGCTGAGAATTCGCTCCAGAATCACACAAGCTCAAAAAGCTGCAAAAAGATTTCGTTTGTAGGTTCCCTCTGTAAAACCCTGAGACTTAGGTAAACATCTAAACTTAGGAATACTTACATAAACATCTAAACTTATGAATAGTTACATAACTATACATAACTGCATGAGAGTTACAAAACTCAAGGCCTTCTGAGGTTTTTGCCCTTTGGTCTCCTCTTCTTTAGGTTTTAATTCTTTAAGCAGCAATTCCCAGTCTGAGCACGGAGCTGTGTAGGAACCCCAGGGATTTTGGGCAGCAAGGGGCAGGATCARTCATTGGCAGCCACTCACCTGTCTCACAAGAGGGGCTGCTCCACCCGTGCCTGCACTGGCACTCATCTGGTGACACACAGACCCCCCCGTTGTGACAGTGCCTGCTGCACACCACTGCAAAACACACAAAACATCAAAACCTCTCATCACTAACACCACTGAAGATCCTAAAGCTGCCCTACTAACTGATAGTGTTAGTCCAGGAGGTAAACTGAGGGTGGGATCTGTCCCTCTCCTTGATTTGCTTTCTCTATTAGAAGGCAAACACCTAAAATTCCTTGCTTTTTAAATATTCCTGCTTCTCAGCTTCATAGATAAAATTATATTCCTCTCAAGGGCAACGTGATATTTAAATAAGCAGCGAGGTCAGTAATGATGGAAGTGCATGTGTGTTGCTGATATGGAAGGGTTTGAAGGCTGATTTTCTGATATTCTCTGCATTGAACCTCATTTTATACTGGTATTGYAGAGCAGCATTACTCCTAATGGGTATGGCTGGTATTTTGTGTTCTCAAAATTAGCATCACTACATTCACCTCACAATCCTAAATTTCATAAATATTACTATAAATAACACGCACTTTTTTTTTTCTCCTTTTATTTATTTTTGTTTTTCAAGAAGCAATTTTAATAAGAAAACATTGATTTAGATGTGCATATTTTTACATAATACAACAATGCTGCTGGTAAATATATGCCCTGAAATAGCTGCTTCAATGTGTTACCCTTTGTATTCAATAATCATTTTAAGGGGGGAATATAGGGGAAAAAAAAAAGATTAAAATGTTGTTTTGTTTTTTTTTTCCTCTTGTAATTTTCTGCTAATTGAAACATGTAACGAGGAGAGCCTGAGTGGGTTCATACATACTTGTTTCACACCGAGGYCCCACAAATCCATAAGCACAGGAGCAGGTGTTGTGAGGCAGACAGGTTCCTCCGTGCTCACAGGGCGGCTCACACCGTGCTGCAGGAGTGACACATGAGGAGCAAAATGCAGTTCAAATCTTACATCCCCTTGTTGTGAGCACAGCACAGGTTACCTCTTCCCCCATCCCATTTTATTAATCCAGAGAGTAATTTGGCTGAGGAAAACACTGCAGGAGAGCAGTGGGCATCACATTTGCATGACAGCACTAATGAGCAGCTGTATGAAGTCTGCAAGGGAATGGTTTTAACATAATCRTGTTTAACTTCTGAACATGCACATTTTTAAGCAGATTTTTTTGAAGGCTAGTGATGGATGAAGTACGAATGTAGTTACAACTCAAGACCTGGCCCATCCCTATCTACAAATTTGCTTTGTTGGATGGTCAGTAGGCCTTAACAGGTGTCAGAACTCACAATAAGGCAGAGATTAAGTGTTTCTTCCTTATAGAAAAGAGTTGTGTGTGRATTTGTCAGCAAAATGGCAAACATTTAAGCAAAAATGTTAATATTTAATGAGTAGCATGAGCTCTGCAGGCAAAGCAGCAAATTAGATAGAGATTCCTTGACTTGTTGCAGTATGCAGTGTAATTCTGTGGAAGAAAGAGGATGAGTGTGGGAAGGACTACAGCTCTTGAAATAGGCTATTTGCTGAAGGCATGCTTGTTTTTCAAATGTTGATAATCTTGAATCTGAAAGCTTTATTGTACAGGGAGCCTGGAAATTTTGGACCTTTAAACCTAAGATCTAAGGCAGGTACCTGACAATTCTGTTATAAGAGGTAATTGCTTAAGGAAAACTCGAAAGAGAAGGAGGAAGATCACTGAAGGGACAAAATGGTCACAGAAGGGACAGGATGACCACTGACACTCAAAGGAGAAGCTCTGTGGCAGGAGCAGAGCAAGAAATGTGTGTCAGAGGCACCTCATGCCTCTGGAAAAGAAAAAAAAAAAAATAAAGGCACCTCACATAGCAGAATGAAAAATCTCTTCCCTTGTGTGTGGGAAGTGAATACAGAGACAAATGTTGTACTTTGGCTCACTTCACTGGCAGAGTTTTGTCTTTTATGAAGGATATGAAGCTAAGCAAGGTTATTCCAAGGAAAAAAGCAAAATGAAGCTAACGAGACCTGAAACAAAGCATCCTTCATTTTAAGTATTGTTACAAGGCAAGRGAACCTTAATGCACCACATTTTGTTCTGAAAGCTGGAAAGTGGGCTATGGAAATGGAAAGCTAAATGAAGGACTAATTCTTGGGGAGCCACATAATTTAAATGCAGTTATTGTGTTGAAGACCTCCTCACCTCTTGTGATTGTCACCAAGCCATGGAATGTGAACTTTGCCATTCAAAAAAAAATGAAAGAAATAATGAAAGCCCTCACACACTTTCCAGTAGCAGTAAAAAAAGACAAACTCCAAGAAGGTGCCTTTAAACAAACAATTTTGACACAAATAGCATTGAAGAAATGTATTTGGTATTTAACAGTGAAATTTTCATTATATAACTTTAGGATTTGACCTTCCTGAGAATAGAAAACTTGCAAGGTGTGTTTTAGACCCATACTCATTTACACCATACTGTATATGCTGAGAATGTCAATTAACCTAAATTTAGTTTTGATTGGATGGGCTATAAGGTTTAGACATTTGCAAATCAAGATGTGCTTAGTTGAAATTCCAGGTATACATCTGTGGAAAAAGCAAAAAAGAAAGAAAAAGAAGGGATGAACCCAAATTGTCTTTGCCTGGGCAACTAAATAGATTTAGATAGTTCAGATAAGGTATTAGGACGAAATTATTAGCTGTGAAGAAGATAAGACACTGGCACAGAGTGGCCAGAGAAGCTCCATCCTTGGAAGTGTCCAAGRCCAGGTTGGATGGGGCTTGGAGCCACCTGGGATAGTGATTTGTTTGCAATTAGAAATTAAAAGCAGGTAGAAATGGTTAATAAGGTAAGGAGGGGTACAAAACCTGGGGAAAAATGTGCCCCTCTTTTAAAAGTACATTAAATGTGATTGTCTTTCCCGTGGGCTGATGGTTGCATAAAGCCTCCAGGTGCCCAAGTGCTGTGCCAAGCACGGTGACATTCAGGCACATTCCGCTTTATTTCAGCGTGGTTTGTGTGCAGCACTTAAAGCAAGCGTGTCCGTGTGAAGAGAACTCYTTCCATCTGGCCTTTGCACATTCTGAGATGCATCTGAACTGTCAGGAAAGAACATGGTATTTTGGATATTAAAACACTTAGCTCTTACCGTGACATTTAACAGCAAAATGCTCAAAACTGTTCTATTACTGGTGAGGAGCAAARGATAAAAACTGAACACTGGCTCCTCTGTGAGAGTGAGAATAATATTCACTTAAAAGACATTTCCCACTGTAATAGAGATATACTGCTTATGTCAAATTCTTTTCCCAAACTTCTATCTTTCATCTTCTGAAATGAATATTTTTTTTTCCATGTGCATTTGCTAAATTGTGGAAAGGTATTGCGGTGTTTTTATACTAAGCGTTTTTGGATAGGAAAAAATAGCAGCAAAGAGGAAAACATTGCTGCAAATGGTCAATCTTGCTGTCAAGTGTACGTATGTTTATGTTTACAATTTAAAATCTGGAGGTGGAAATGGAGAAGTGCATTATTGTTTTCTTTGAAAAGGCTTTTTGGGAAATATCCCCAAACTTCTATTTTCCATTAAAATGAGATCATCCAGTTTTTTATAAGTTTCTCTGCTATAACTTCAGGGGCACTCAGGAGTACCAGATGCTGTGCTGTTCCCCTGATTTTCCACAGCCTGATCAGCAAATGTCTTCCAGGACAGAGTTATTGCTTGGCATCTCCACAGTGAGTAACTCCCTGTGCCATCCACAYGGGAGGCCCTGGCTCTGTGCAAACCAAGCCAGGCTTGGAGCTGTGRGAGCACTGCCTGCTTAGAATTTAGCACAAAGTCAGATCAGGACAGACTTCCCTGAAGGGGAGCCTAGTCTACCTTTGTTTCTTTGTACATTATTTATTTCCTTTTAAAGATACRTTAACCTGACTTCTTAAATGTGCAGATGAAGTTTTAATGTGCCCAGCGCAAGGGCGGGGTGAAAAAAAGGGAAAAGAAAATTCCTAGGTTGTTGTTTTTCCTTTTGGAAAGCTGTGAGCTGAAGTGTTTCTTTTGCATGAAAGATGCACRGAGAAATGAAATGAAGCATAGGATTAAAGCATGTGTTACTGCAATTAAATGAACTCATTGCATATTTAAATAGTCCAGCAGATTCTGGAGCCTGGTTGTGAGAGAAATGTCCATCACAGCAACTGGAAGATTAACAAGAGAAAGTTGACTGAATAAATTGGGAACACAAATGCAGACACCAGTGTGGGTTAGGTTGTGAGTTTTGTTTTGTGAAATGTCAGCTGAGTGCTCATCTGCAGCCAAAGAAAACCCAAATAAAGTGGTAGGAATCACTAAGAAAGGAGCAGAGCTCAAAATGCCAGACTTCATWATKGSC
>CADDXX010000054.1:2407114-2437036 GCA_902810485.1 Alauda arvensis | reverse complement strand
CMWTYYWAAWWMCMWKGGCAGGTCTGATCCCTCAGCTCAGMAMAGCTACAATAAAAGTGGAAAAGATGCAGAAAAAGATGCAAGGATAAATTTAAAAAGTTATAGAAGAGTTTTGTACAAAGAACAAGTGAGTATGTGAGGTCCTTGGGAAAAATATGACTTTAGGATAGAAAACTGTGAAATCAGATGTGACCTGGAAAGGGTGAACAGGATAAAGTTCCTTGGTGTTTTAGAGCAGATGATCCATAATTTCTAAGAAGCTATTCCAGACAGTAACTCTACATTTTCCCCACATATTGCCAGACTAATGCAGTTGGCAGCTTTTGGAGATRGGGAAAGGACTTCTGGTTTGATATGGTAGATCTTTTTGGGTGTAAAATGTCAAAAAAACAGAATGTAAGTTACCAAAGTTTTTCCTTGTTTCATGCAGCTGTACATGGTGAAGTCATAATGCTTTCCCAGCTACTCCATCTCTCCTGTTATTTTGAAATTTATTTGGAAAAAAAAAAAAAGGGATGACCAGAAATTTGGGTTAAATTCCCCATGTTTCATCAGTTTTCAGGTCTGGCTCTCTCAGAAAGATGCCCAACAACGATACCCAAAGCAGAATTTATCAAATGGAAAGGAAGTGTTCCACCTTGGGGCACCCTAAGGAGCTCCAGGAGTACAACAGCTGCTCTCAGGCAGTGCCATATGCACAGACCCTGGGGAATGAGCTGAGCCCAGAGAAATGACAGCATTTTTTCCCTTTTCCTTGTCCAATGGAGGCAGCATCTTTACAAKTGATGACCTGTGCACCTTGGCAGAGTGGGGAACAGAGGCAGGGTGACAAGGAACTGCTCTAGGGTGACTACCAACACTAASAAACGTTTCAGAGTCAGCCCCAAATGTGACAAATCACTGCAGCCACTTGTAACACACCAGACAAAAATGCCACAAATGCTCTGATGCAATCCTGTTTGGGCTCATYCTGCATTATTACAGTGCTAGGTTTTTACTCAGCTGGCACATGGAGCTGGAATGTGTAAAGCTCTGCTGGTGCTCTGACACTCTTGCAGTGCTCTTTGGCAGGTGATCTGTGCTGTCCCAAAAACTGCTACAAGGAGACTGTAACAATGCATTGGTTTTTACTGCATATGTCCTTGGAAACAGCACTCAGAGTGAAAATTTGGTGTTTAGCAACCTCCCTCATCACCAGAACAATGCTTGGCTAAGCTTACTCTTAATGCCAAGAGAGCACCTTCTGCAGGAGAAAATGGGGGAGAATCCAGTGGGCTACAACAGGCCTTGCCTCCCCTACTTATTTTTTATTTTTGTAGAGGTGATGCTGACTGCCTCCAAAACACTGCTCTGCAATGAAGCTCTCAAAGCTGGCCTGTTTGCCTGGGAAGTCTTAACATTAGGCTACGAATAAAAGGTTTTATTGCCTTTGTGCAGGAAGCAGAAAGAGCTGTAGAGCCTTGAGGAACTGTTTCATCTCCCCTCACCTGCAGAGTGTGTAGCTGCTGACAGAAGGAAAATAATCTGTAATTCCTCTTACACCAAAGCAGGAGGAGCAAAAGCAGGGTTCTACTTCTGACAGACACCGCAGATGTCAGAAGCAAAGGGAGTGATCCAAATGGAAATTGCTAAAATCCTCTRAAAATGTCTCAGATGTCTGAATATGAGCCAAACACACTGACATTTAGCTGTGTTCTTCCAAGAGAAGGTAGGAGGTTACACCTGATGGTCCCCTGGGGTTTCTTCCATCCTGTGGTCCTGTGAGTTTGTGACCCCCAGTGCAGGGYGACAAAGCAGAGGGAGAGGGCATCCAACTGAACTGGCACAGGGAGAGTTGTCCAGAGGGATAATAACACTAAAGATATGAATGTGTTCTGACATACTTCAGGAGAGATATTAGTTTTTAGGATGCTGCTTATGTTTTTTTTCCTWCTAGTCCTCCAAGCCTGGTTTTGAATCTGCACATTTGGAAAAAAAGAAATTGTATTCYATCATAACATACATACCACTTGGTACAGTACTCCTTATTTTAGATTATTTTCAGACTTTCTTATTAAACAAAGGTCACATTCCCTGAAGAGCCAAAGGTATTAAAACTTGCTATCAGCAGGCTGGCTCTTTTATCTCAAATTTTGATATGAAATAAGATGGTGACAACTATCAATATCATCTGAGTCCCTTGACATTTTTGCTCACTTGCCAAGGATGTTATGTTGAAGCCTGCAGATTTTGCAAATGTTGGTCTCATCTAAGCTTTGATATTTTTTTTTTTGCCCAATATTTGTGCCTCCTGTTCTCAGAAGGCACTCCTGTCTTGAGGGGAGTGGGAGTAGTGTGGGCATCACAAGGTGCTGATAGCTGAGGTTATGACAGGCCTTAATCCAAGAAATTACCCTCATTTTTCAACCTCATTTGTCATGATGAATCACCTTCATCTGACATGGGCAGAGACATCCATGGCTGGAGGTACAATGGCTGCTGTTGACAGCACTGGCTCTGCTCCAGGGTGCAGGTGTGCAGGGAGGCTCAGGATGGAGAAGAAAAGGGAAGGGACAGGCTAATTATTGAGTCAGGTTGTCATGGTTAGTGACAAGAGGCAGAAAAAGGATGTTTGAGCATCGTGTCATCAAGCCCTGAGATGCAGAATGATGTTGGTAATAAAGTATTTCATCCTGAGGACTCTCCAGGGAGATTTTCAGTAATACCAGTAAATATCTCACAAGKAAAAGRCAGAGGCAGATTTACATTTTAAGGTAGATTTATGTTTTAAGGACTATACTGATGGGTCCAGCAAACACACAGCAGCCTTTTGTCCATAATGTAAATATTCTTATATACATGGGTGTGGTCTTTGAGGAGAGGACTTTCTGTGGCCAGAGCTTTGAGCTTCCCAGTAACAGAACCTGTTTGGGGCTTTTCCACCTCTAGGCATAAAACAGAAGTTAAAGACAGACTCCTTTGTGCCAAGTAACTCTAAATCCTTTAGGAAGGGCATTGCAAATAGGCCAAAAAAAAATGAAGTGGCCAAGATTATTGTAACTTTTCCTTGTACATTTTGTACTGTATGTCCAACAGTGCTCACTGCTCTGTGCATGAAGGATGAGAGACCAGACAAGRAAAGAGAGGGGAATGAATGATACAAATCCTTTTGCTTTCTGTGGTAGAAGGCCAGTTAAGAKATCAACTTATCAGAGGGATGTCAGCAAAAGGTGTGATTAATGATAGTAAAGTCAGGGAATTCATTGCTTCAACAAAGTGCATAATCCTATTGTTTTATGGAGGGATTCTCAGGTGCCTAATAAATAACCCAATATACTGTGAAAACCCTTCTGGTGCTGTACATTTCAGATGGCAARTTCAGTTTCATATTTAAGTTATTAGATAGATATTTACAAGTAATTTTAAAGATATTAGAAAAATTAGTTTTTTCCTAGAATGTGTTGGATAGAGAAGCAGAATCAATTTTACTTTTGCTCACAGAAATTTTATGTGGTTTTGAACGTGATGACTTCAGTAGAATGAATCTGGCGTTAAGCGAGATCACAATCTGTCCCTGGTTTTGATAGATTAGATGGTATCAAATAAATATGTCATTTTTGTAAGCAGAAAGAGCTGTTTCAAAGTTACAGGTTTTATTTATTATTTTGAGGTATAATTGGTTTTTAAAATGGAATGGGCCCAAAAATCTCCAAATTTATAATAATTTTTTTTTTTTTTACTTTGGAGAATTATTAGACTTGGGGTTATAAGAGCATTTTAAATAGGCTTTTCTCCCTTACCTTCACATGTAATTCCATCACCAGCATATCCAGGGGGACAAGGACCACATTTGAACTGTCCATCCTCAGCTGGCTCGCACTGCACACCAGCGAAGCACGGCAGACCAGCACACACCGCTTCGTGGTGAGCCCCACYGCTGGATTTTGGCAGCTCCACAGCAGCCCTTGCTCTGCTGGACARCCTCCTGGCTGCTGTGGTGGGTGCTGGAAGCTTTGCTGTGGGAGCAGGGCCTGCTGGGGCACCAACACTCTGGGATGCAGCCCCAAGGGAAGGACCTGACCAGCGCTGAGGGGACGGGAGCTGCGTTGCCGAAGGAGATGCTCTGGGCTGCTCCGTTGGGAAACCCTGGGCTGGTTTGTTCCTCCAGACTGCAACTCGACCAGGCCATTTCCTGGCAGAATAACCATGCCTGGAACGAGTCTGTGGCCTTGCAGAGAATGAGCCTGCCTTTGTGCTGGGATGAGGAGGAACAGGCTGTGCTGTGGTTTCTGTGCGTTGCTGCAAATGGAGAGGGGGGTGGGAGGTGACACTGACAGCTGGGGCTCTGGGCTCTGGCTCCTTGTGCAGAGGGGGTGTGAGTGGGTCACTTCTTTTCTCTAGAAAAAGCTGTTCCTCAGGTGCTGTGAACTCCATGGCAGGTTGTTTTTCTGGTGATGTCTGAGCYTGGGAAGTCTTCCTTTCCATTGTAAGGGATGGGGTGTGAATGACTGTGGGGTTTCTTTCCAGAAGGAATGTAATATCTTGTCTTGGAATTTGGGGTTGGGAAAGAACAGAAAATACATTTCTTGATGCCTTAGATGCATCTTCTTTGTGAGAGCCTCTAGCACCTTCAGTATTTCTTCCAGGAATATCCACGTGGCTTTGGAAAGATCTTGAAACTATGGCAGAAAGAAGATTTATATATTAGCTAAATTTACTGACCCAGACTTAAAAGAAACCACAGTGAACCTTTGGGTTTGRAGCAAACAACAGAACATCAATTCTRGAAGTAWAAGAGTTAACTATCAAATATGCTGTGGGGACATTTATGCCAAGTGACTTAGAAATTCCACGGGGTTGTCTGCTGTGGGTGGCAGCAGCACTGATGTACAGGGAAGTGCAGTGATGACACTCCAAGGCTGGCATTCCTAAACCAAATAAATATATTTTTGGTAGCAAGTCTCAGGGAAGRTCAGGCATTATTTGAGTTGCAGCTCTGGGCTGACATGCAGGGGTTAAATTGCAGCCAAGCAAAAACTTACCATGCTGGTTTCCTAATTTTGGTTCACGCTAGTCCATGAGGTTTTGGTACTAGGCACCTTTTTTTTTTTTGTCGTGAATCTTCCAGTTCTTGACCTCCTGAGCCAAGATTTGCTTCTTATTACCTGGCCATACTGGAATGCTGTGCTGGGAAATGCTCTGCAGGGCAATAACTCAGAGAGTTTGCATTCCAGCTCTTTGAGTCAAGGAGACAGAATGTTGGAGATGGAGAAACACTCAGGGTCAACGTGGCCCTTGGCAGGGCCGTGCCCTGGAGAGGCTCCAGTGCCATCCCACCAGTGGSTGCCTCTGGAATGCTGCTGTAGCCCTGATGGCAAAGGGAAGTTTCAGGAAAGCTTTTAAAGGAGACAAATGGAAGAGCTTTGTTGGTGCTGTGCACAGCTCCCTCCAGACGTCAGGGGCAGCGTGCGAGGGAGGCGGCTGGTTTGTTACTGTCACCCGCTTGTCCCAAAGCCAGACACCTTTTCAGCTGTGTAAGGAGGGATGATAGATGGGCAGAGGGGACTCTGTGAAGGGCCTTGAAAGTGGAGACGAGTAGTTTGAATCAATACTTTCAGGAAGATTAATGGCCATCTGCTGACACTAATGAATGGAAGAGGCTATTTTTAACCGGTTCTGGCACACTCACTCTGTAGGATATGGAATATGTTGGATCCTGAACAAAAACCCTCCCTTGGTTCTGGGGTTAACCCCATGCAGGATGCACCTCTTTCTTTTAAATATAAATATTAATGGCTTTCTAAAAACTCCCCTTGATGGAGATCTTWACCATAGTTAGCAAGGAAAGAGATTGAGATGCTTGGCAAGGGTGAGATGAAAGTTAGGGCATTGACTGGACCAAAGCAAATCTTGGCAGCCAGAGCAGTGTTTATTTGGCTGATAAATAGTGTCATTCTGCTGGCAGCTGATGAGTTTCTATTGCCCTGAAGCACAGTGTTTTGGAGATTTACAATGGCACTGGATAGAGCTGTGGCCATCAGCAGGTAAATACATGGTATTTAGTGGAGCAGAAGGCAAATACATGGATTTCAGTATCCAGAGTAAGGCTGGTGAATGATGAGGGACACAGAATGGAAAAAGAGAGGTGATGAAGCAGGAGGACGTCAGCAAAAAGAGGATAGGAGAAGTCAAAGGATTTTTAAAAATGAATGAATGAGAGAAAGATGATAGAAATATCTCCACAGAAAATTATCAGYAGTAGATGATCATTATAGTCTTTAGAAAATTTGATTCAGGGACCAGAAATCAACAGGAATGACAGTGAAGGGCTGAATGACCTCTCTGACAAATTTCCAAAATGAGCCCTGATTATAGCTTTGAGCTCCTTCCACCGTGTCATAATTAAATGGGTTTTCCTCCCAATTAAATTTGAGTAACTAGGAAAGGGATCAGACTGACTACCTGAGAAAGGGAAATCTTTTATTTCTTTAGCAGATGATAGAGGTGAGATATCCATTCTTCAAATAAATTTTTTCTTTCCCTGTACAGGGGAGCATATTTTTTGGAGTATTTCTGTGATAAGGTAATTTTTACATCTCAGATATTACCAATGAAGAGCAGTGACACATTTTTGTTAGTTATTCATTATGATATATACTGATAAAGGTCCTTCAGCTGCTCTGTAGAGGTGACTAAACTTTATAAGTTGTTGGTGTCATTCAAGGGCGCTGACCAGAGTGTCCTCTCAGCTTTCATTGTTTCAGATTTTTGCTTATATTGATAGTGCTCAATTTAGTTCAGATAAGAACACGATAGATTTTTTTTCTGGAATACCTGAAAATTTCTTTCTGCAACCTCCCAAGTATCTAAATAAGCCAAAACAAAGAAAACAAACCAAAAGAAGGCAGGCTCAGTTGTCTGTAGTCAGCAGCTTTCTCAAATCCTGCATTACTTCAATTTATTTTCCTTGCTGTTGATCGATATCTTCAAATGTATAACCCATTATCAATGCAAACTGAGTGTGTGACTCTGTTTTTCCCTGCTATGCCAGTATGATTGCATATTGGACCAGGTGAAATCACCAAGAAAACCCAACAGGGCAAAGTGCTCAAGGTTATGAGRTGGAACAAACCCACATTTTCACTACCTGCCAGTATTTCTGCCCACACTAATGGGGAAATGTGGGATAATTGAGTTTATTTTTCACAGAAGTGGATAAGAGACTGAGATGCTGCTGCTCTGCTCCAGCTGTGCACGGCAGGACCTCTGTTCTTATTGATGGACTGCCCCACTGTAAGCAGAGCATCATTCCTGTATGGAGCAGGTCCCAAAAAGACAGATTCCTCTGTTGTCCCCCATCTGGGGAACATTAGAGCAAGGGTGACAGAGAGCAAATGTCTGAGACACAGGTTTCACATCCCTCATCCAGCTCAACACCAGGACACTTCCCATCCACRTGGGGCAGGAGTCCCCCAGGCTGTGACCCTCCAGCCTCTGGTTCTGCAGGGTTTCACACTGAGCTCACAAATCAGAACTGTCACTACCAGCCCCTGGTTCTCCAGTGCCATCACGGTGCTGCTGAGGCACAGCAAATCTGTGCTTGAAGAGGATYGAGATCATTCCAAAGGGAATAAAAATGACTAAAGCTGGTGGAAACAGCCATTCACAGAGAAAGTGCTCAGCATCTCTTAAACCCAGGGTGAGACATCAATATTCTGAAACAGAAAAGAAATCTAATATATTTTTTCTCTTCTCAGTGTATGGTTTGGTTGGTTGGAGTTTGTTTTTTTTTCACATTTACAGTCTTTCAGAAAAAGATCAGCTCCCAACTTGGATTAAGAGAAGTCATGTCCCCTTCTGACCCCAGCTGTTTCTGCTCCCAGTGAAGCAGCACACATCTCACACCCTGCCTAGAACAGGCTGCAGCAGGCTGGTTACCACATTCCTTGGTGCTGTTCCCCCACATCTTTGCTGGGCTTACACTTACACACCTTCACACTGCTCTTCCCAAGCCATGTGCCTTGGAGACTGCCCCATCCTGACCCAAACTGGCAGCTGACACTTCAAACACTTGGTTAAACTGCCTGCAGATAYCAATATTTATCACCTTTCCACTGCCACACTTCTCTTTGCAGCTATTAGAGTTAGAAACTTACCTTTTGGTTTTAAATAGGAGTGTAACTTTTTATTTATGTAGTCACAGTCATTAGACTTGAGCATCACCATGTAACCTCAAGTGCTTCTCTCTCTTTTTCATCTAATAAAATGACCCAAACCAGTTTACTCTTCCCCTTCTCCTTAACAAACTCCTCTGGCTGTGGCCACTTCTGCCTGTCACTTCAGAGGATTATGGGCACCTTTAATTCTGCTCGAGTTACAACTCCTTCAGAATTCTGTGAACAGTTTAAGGATTCATTATTAACACAATCCAATAAATTTACAATTTGTGTAGTTTTAGAGCTATTAACATTTAGTAGTACCTGCTGTCCAGCMCATTTCTCATTCAGAAGAATGTTGGCAGAGAAATGCTCTTTTGACATATTACACTGTGTGGGTCATCATTTAAAATTTGAAACATCTACCAGCACATAAATCTTATTTAAAATGTCAAGAGAGAACAGAAAAATTACWCTGGTCTAAGAAGTCTTGTTACCAGAGTGCTAAGGATATTCCCATTTCCCTCTGCATGTTTCCATGTTAATATTTTTTTTCTGTATTTACTGAGTGAGAAAAGGGAAACAAGARCAGCTGTCAATGGGATGCTCCAGGGAAATTCTGGTTTTTTCATCAATTCTTAGTTTCCTCTTTTATATTATTATGTTCTGGCATTACTTTCTTCTCTACTCAGAGTGTGTTTAATGCCTAAATCTCTTGTTTTGCCATCCAGACATACCCTAATGTCTGCCCTCTCCTAAATATGCAGTAATATAGTTTTGGTTCTCCCTTCCTTCCTCTTAAGCATCCAGAAATTCCCCACATTAGATGCTTGGATGAAATTCCCAGCCACCATATCCCTTCTCCTACTATCACAACCAGTAACTCCTAGAATAAATTCCTCACCACCTTTGAGTAAGATACAGCTTCAACTTCCCAAGTTTTACAAAGAGTTACTTCCAGGATTAATTTTGTAGCAACAAAAGCATTTTAAAGGCTCATTTTGACTGTGATAGTAGTGTAAGTTTAGATGGGAGCTTAATTTTTGACCTAATGGTTGTTTGTTTGTTTTCATGTAAAAAAGTGGAAAACCAAATGTGTTATAAACCTGGTGTGCCTCACATTCACACAGCTCAGCACAGGGCAAAGCAGCCACATGACTCTATCAATTTGTACAGGAGTATTCAGTCCTTGTGCTCTCAAACCRCCACTTYTRTGATGGGTAAATTTACTCTCTTGATGCTTTAATGATGAAATTAAAAGGTGAACATCTAGTTCACTGTCCCTGAGCTCTTTCAGCCTGATAGAAAATGAGATTGTGCCACTGATGTTGCTGTCTGGTGAGCAATTTTCTTCCCCTTCACCTACCAAAATCATGAGCAAGGGAGAATAGTCTGTGGACTTTGCATCACTCAGCCACTTCTGATTAYAGCAACTCCTCTGCTTCAGACTCTGTTTGCCAATGTGGCTGCAGCTGCACACACACAATTCTCYAACACCATTCAGAATTTGCAAGGCAAATTTGCCTTGTGTCAATGAAATACAAAGTCATTCTGCTCTAACAGAACACTTTTGGGGAGCAGAAAACCTGGGATCTTCAGTCAGCTCACCCACTAAACCTTGTTTATGAGTCTTCCTGTGTTCAGAGTCAATGATTCCCACAAATGCAAGGGGGTCTGGACTCTGCTGTCAAGGAGGTTCTTTTTCAGTTCTGGGGTGTTGAAAACCTATGTGAGCATACAAGAAAATATTACCTGAGTGTGAAGCAGTGAGTTTGCTCATGTCACCTTAAAGGTCATTTATAATTTTTGCATCACTGTGCAGTTCATTTGCTTCAAGGTTTTCAGAACAATATCATTGACATCTCAATTCATTAACTGCTGTCTTTAAAGAAAATGGGGATTCTGAGAYGGCTGGAAAGAAACAGTTCATGAACATACAAATGATATTATTGACTACTTGACAAAGTTTTCAGTCTTATCTAAGATATGTCAAGGAATAAAGATTATCCCTTTCATACTGAACAAATACAAAACAATTGTTAGAAATATTTTGCTAAGGTATAGCTCCTTTTTTATAGGGAATATTTTTCTATTTGCAAAACTTTTTCAATAGAAAGCATTGYGATTTAGAGTTTAAGGAACAAAAAAACCTTTCCTGAGATTTTAAGAGATTTGAAGATTAAAGAGTAATTATGAAGATTACATGACAGAAGMAACTAAGAAGAACAAAGAGTTGGGGCACTAATACTGCCTTAGTTTGTATTCATTTAAGCCAGATTTCTCATAGGTTTAAGTGATCAGCTCCTGTTTTGGTCTCCTGGGTAGATAAGAGTAGTATTAGGCCATGAGCTGGAGCCCTAGAATGATACTTGAGTCTGAAACTGATAAAACAGCTTTAAATATGGAATTTATCCTAATGCATTACATTYCCCCCTATTATGTGGATCTGCTTTCCAAGTAAGATTCTTGGGACAGGCATAGAGCAGGAAGGTGAGTCACACAATTACAGAAAGATGGGTTGTTTGAAGAAAACAATGTATTTTGAACACTGGGTTTTCAGACTCTGTTTGTWGGGGGCTTTTCTTTATTTCTTTTGTGATTTCTTTTCTGTACATTTTCAATACAAATTTTACCATCAGGGTCACCAGAGACAGCATGTTTAAAATGGGGTGAGAATTACTGATTGCAAAGATATGAGCATGCTCCCCACACATGGATTTTTTCCCCTCTCTATCAACAGTTTCCTTTATCAGTATCTTTTTTTTTTCTATTTTTTTTTGGATTGCCTGTGGAGGTTTATAAACCCACTATGTTTTTACAAACAATGTTTTCTCAAACACCTCTTCTACCTTCCAGTTTGTTTCAAGGTTTAATTGAAAACTTCCCTCATGTGGGTTGGGAAGAACTCCGAATGTTTGATGTGCTCTCACCCCTGGCACAGGAGCCGTGCTCCTCTCACTGCTTTGTTGCCAGATCTCTTTCTGTGCTCTTTGTATTCCTTGGGTCTCACCCCTTCTCTGCTGCTGCTCTCAGAAGTGCTCTTCCTGTGCTTCTCCCTGAATACCCAGCCAAGAAAACAGGAAGCAGAGGAGAAGTGTGGTYGTGTTTCAAAACACCCTGGATCACCCACTTAATCCCCTCGTAGCTGTTTTATCACCCTTCCTTCCATTATCCCTTGTCCATCTCTCAGGTCTGAACTTTTACCTCTCCTCCTTTGTGYTCTGCCTCCTCCAATTATCAGAGCCTGGAGCTGCATTATTTCAGCAGCTACAAAAAATGGTGTTAAAACAGAGTTCATGGAACCAAATTATATTTTCTATTCAAGAATTGACAGTATGTTTTACTTCTCAGAACTGAGATGGATGGAAAAATTAATAGAAACTGTGTTCTTATCTGATGATGCCTCATGGGTCTTCAGCTCTCTCATGGCATGAACAGGTTGATAGATATATACAAAATAGGCTAAATTGAGGCAGATCATTTCTGAAGCATCCCTGTCTAATTCTCTGAAATATCTATGTASAATCCTTTAAAAGAGTAATAATAGATTATAAAAAAATTCATTTTTTAAAAAGAAAAGCCATAATATTTATTCAAAGAAAAAAATAGCTGAAATACTTCAAAGTGTTTCAGCAAAGAAATAGCAAAGAATRAATTACTGAAATACTTCTTTTATTCAATTCAAGAAATAAATGGTCTAAAACAATAATTATGTTGTTTGGGGCTGTAAACATATAAAAATTGAGTTATTTTGCATATGAAAGCYAAGACACAAAATGAACTATGCCTTACTGGGAACCAGTATTTAAAAATCATGTTGGCATGTATAAATACTCCCAATGAAATTATGCTTTCATGGAATTCTCCACAATTTCGCTGATTATGTTGATAAATACCTATATTTTCTTCCCAATTTAGGAAATAAAAGGCAAGGAATTACAGCAATAAAATTTCAGATTATATGGCACAGAAGAACTTGGCTACTTCTCTTTGAGAAAACAAAGGTTGGACCAGGTATCCTTTGAGGTCCCTTCCAACACTGTTATTCTGATTCTCTGAAATCCCACATCTCATATATTATCAGCATGGGGGATGATTTTCTGCTCCTTCCAGAGGAACAGTTGCCTCGTGTTAGCTATAGGCTGTTGCTGCACCCCTTCAGGAATGAATCAACCTTATTCATGGGAATATCTGGGGCAAAATTCACATGATTTGGCAGGGACATCCCCTGGTTCTTCAAGAAAGTATTGTGAAGTGGATGCTACTATGTCTTTATATACCTGTTCAAAACCAGTAAGATTTAGGAACTGGTTCTAAATTTGTCCTGACCATGATAAGTCTCTATATTTCTATTTTTTCGTATTTTTATCCCCTTGTACTGTGTAGTGTTTTGTGTTGCTCACTAGTCCTTTCTCTTCAAATCTTTCTTTGCTTTATCCCTTAGTGGAAAGGCTCTTGTGCTGCTTTAATGGGGCCAGGACATTGGTCCAGTCTGAGTTACTTCCAGTCCTAAAGAGGCCTTTAAGTGCCTTTAACAAAGCAGCAATCTTGTCAAATTTGTGCAAACAGGGTTGGCTCCCTTTAAAAGCTGTGTGCTATTATAGCTGGATGATTAAATGAGCCTAGAAATTCTAAGAGAAGATAATCTTGCTCTGCTCTGTCAATGTAAAAAAGTACTGAGCCTGTRTCCTGTGTAGATTATTTGTTGGAGACTGAGTTGTTATTATCACTTAAAAGTCATGATGGCCCAGTGATTGCTTAAGCAAAAGGTGGCACATTCTTGATGGGAGAGAAATGTAATCTGTACTTGATATTCTGATTGAATGTAAATATTATTCATGGCTTATAGCTGAGTCCTCTTCCCTAGTGGTTTTATGGCTTGGGCTTCATTGGTCTTCTATTGCTGAGCTACATCATTTCCTAAATATATCATCTGTATTGGAAGCACTTAACAAGTTCTGGATTGACAGAGTGTATGGATCAGTGRAGCTGGAGACCATTTATCTTCTAAATTATCTAAACATATTCTTCCCACTGTGCCTACTTTGGTTGTTATGTTTGGGTCATAGCAAATACTGTACAGGTCTCTTGGTATTTTTTTGAAAATACTTAATATTTTATGAGGCATCCTTAAGGAGGAGAAAGACATCAGAARGACTCTCTCTGATTCCCTTTCTGTCTTGACAAGTACAGGAGTGGGTTTCCAGTGGCAATTACAAACTCAGAGGGCAGGAAWGGGTCAGAGCTTATGTCCAAAATGCCAGGCTGATCCAGGCCTCATGTGGAGATTACTGGAATGCCATTTGCAAAACTACACTTTCATATGACCAAATTTATATGGAATGTCTTTGTGTGACATTYCTAACCCCACTTCAGCTGCCCTTTCATCACATATCCCTTGAAGGAGACATCAAAACTGGTCCATCTGAAAAAAATGTGCATTTTGTCCTGAAACACACTGAGACAGTGTTCATGAAAGGGATCAGCAACTCCCACCATGCATTCCAAAGATGAACTGTGTGTGGACAGAGTTTCCATGGCCTGAGTCAGACCTAGGAGCTGGAAGCCATTGGCACTCAATGCTTCCCAGATTTGGAGCCCACAGGCAGAGCTGAGAGCTATTACCACACAGAGGCAAACCAGAATATCCCTTATTATTTGTTTAGTGTTTCTGTTTTGCTTTTGCAATGGTCTCAGGCAACTTCACAGCTCATGGCTGCAGCATCCACATCCCTGCCTTCACGTGGGCCTTGTCACTCGTTGCATAAACCATGTCAGGATGGGTGAGTTACTCTTTGCAAAGCACTCTCTGAATGCTGAACAGTGCTTTTCTTTTATCTACACCTATTGCTGCACACAGATCTCGTRTTTAAAAGTCCTGTGTGTGATGTGTCTGCCTTAACAGGGGTTTTTGGTGTCTTCCAGGAACTGTGCTCACTCAGCTCACTCYGTTAGGGTAATGCTCATTCAGTGGAGTCACTTATGATTTACCCTGGGGTAAGTGAGACTGGAATCTGGGCCTTGATCTTCTTAATGCAAATTCATCAATTCTGTTAGATAAAAGATGAAAGGAATCTATTACATTCTTCAGTCATCTCTTGAAACAAAATCATTTGATTGTAAGAAGTCCCCACTCCTGCAGTTTGCTCCAGACATGAAACCTTGGGTTAGAGACCRAAGCTCTTACTGGAGATATTTATTTTTCATGGATAATGATTAATGATGAGTGTTAATAATGACAGAAGTGACTTCCAAGTTAAAATTTAAGAATGTAGAACTTAAGGTGACTATGTTCCTCTGGTGTTTGGCTGAGCAGTATGTGTGTAAAGACACACATTTTCCTTTACTTCAAAACCTTTTATTCTCCTTTTAAATCCACACCTTGATGTCGATCTGACAGTGGTGCAAATGAGAAGGTGACAGAGGTCTCTCTGATGTAAAATCAAAGTGAATTCAGATGCACAGTGCAGATACTGGAGGAGTGTGAGGCACAGAGCACGTAAACATAACAAATAGCTGCACATGCAAAAGTACAGCAAGTGCCAAATGTCTACAATGCTGCAAATTAACTGCTATGACAGGAGATCTCGCAGTGGTGTTCTGAATGGGAAAGCAGAACTCGATTACAGAGATCATAAAATCACCCTCTCCCTTGATCTTCAGCTGCCTAAACCAGGAGAGGCAGGAAGAGCTGGCTCTGAACAAACAATTTTTTACGGGTGATGGATATGGCACTGCTTTGTACAGTAAAATTGCTGATTTACTAATAGTTAAAAAATAAATCCTTTGTGATGACACCAACCTCTCTAACCTGCTAAAGGAAGTGCAAACAGATGGGTATCTGTGTGACTGTGAGTGATGAAASCAGTCTGCAGAAATACCCACAGCGCCTGCCGAGAGCTGATACTGCAGCGTGCAGGAACATCACCAGCATCCCCATTAGGATATATTCATTTTCTTTGTGCCAAGAATATGACCAATGGTACTGAGTGGTTTGATTTAATAGATCTGCCTCTTCTGGCAAAAAAGCTACAGATATTTTATACAGAAGTGAAATGTGCCCAGGGAAACCTGGACAGATTTAAATTCCTTAGGCWTTCCTCTTTATTGCAATGCCAGCAGACTTAAGGGACTTTTGACCCTACTAGTAAATTTTTAAATAAATGTAGGATACCTGCTTTATGGSTCTGAAAGGGACAGTAATAGCTTTTTGTTTCTGATAGGAGACTCTGTTAAAAAAAATAATAGAAATTTCCCTTTATATGTGATATTCCATCCTGGCTTTTCCCTWAGACTGCTCTGATGTACTTCAAGAGAAATTGCAACCAAGTCTGGTCGGTTTAAAGTGGTACAAATTACAGATAAGCCAGGTAAAATATGCAAGTGAGAACAGAATGAGGYCCTGCATTTTTAGAGCAGATAAATGTAGCTCAGAAACTTATTTTTAGAGTTACATAGTTTGCAGTAAGTCAAGCACTTCAAGAGATGAACACCCATCACATATCAATGCTGAGGAAATGGTACTTTGTTGATTATAAATCAAAACTGAAGGACTTTTTGGGTGCAGCTCATCAAACACTGACTTAGGAAAGAATTTTCTTCTGGAATATTTTTCTCCTCAAAGGCAGTTGGGTAATTTTTGTGGTTTCAGTATGAAGAAATACTTATCCTTTAATCCTTAAATCACTGCAATTSAGTATAATTTCATGTCAAAAGCAGCCAATAAAAGTACAAAATAGGGATTAGCAGGAGTATTTTTAGATTAAAATTACTAGAGTTGGAAAGAAGTGGCACATAATCTCAGTACCTTCACAAGCACTGTAGCAAGCTGAAGAGGATTTGTTCTGTTTCATTTGAAGACKGATGGCATAAGTTACAAGGGAGAGAAGTTATTATTCCAACAGGGAGGATTTCACAATAATCATAATCCACAACTGTACATAAATTTAATTGAGAGTTAATTCTTTTTTGTCCAATGTCTTTTAGTCATCAATGTTACACAACTCTTCTGCTTCTACTGGCAAAGCACTTGGGAAGGAAAGTTAAACCCATCATTTTGGCCATAAATTAGGACACTGATACAGCTGCAACAATTGCTTTCTAAGTATGAAAACAAATGACTACTCTCATTTAACCTTGAGGCATACAATTCTCATTGCTTATACTGTGATATCATTCACAGGAGTGAATGTAAGGTTCTGTTGGAACAAAAAAAGTAATTCCTCTTCATTCCCTTCCTGAAGTGTTCAACCTGGCATCATTTGCAGCATGARGTCCTGGCTCAGTTTGCATATTCAAGAGGAAAATGTACACCAATCCCTGTGCCTCTGGTACACAGCTCACTTTTGGAGGAAGCATGTACTTGTTTCACATCCTGATACCTGGGATATTTCTTAAATCTTTGCCTAGAGTTGTATATGACAGGTATGAATCACAGCAAATGGCAGCTTCCCTCTGCATTCCCCTTTCTGGAACACAGACAAATCTATTGTTTAATGTTTATATAAGCACAGTGTAAGTGTGYCTGATTTACTGTCCCAATACCTGCAGCTGTAGAATGCCTGTTCTACTCAACAGCATTTAAAGGACCTTTGGGGTGCACAATGTGTATCCCATTRTCCCATTAATGACAAGGCACAGCTTTGGGCAATAGCAGAAAAAGTTATTTATATGCACAATGATTTTTTTTTCTTCCTCAACCACTTTTACAGCTTCCCCAAGTTATAGAAGAGTCAATAGCTGGCTTAGTGGTGCTGGCAGACTAAGTAATACTTTGTACCTACTCATTGCTAGGGAGAGAAAAATGCTGAGTTTATTTTTGTGACCTTTATATTCTGAGAACTGACTAAAATCAATTTATAGCTCGAGAGATTGGATGATACCTACACTAAGCAGTGAAATTGCTTCCACTTTGAGAGAGTGTGTTAAAATGTAAGAGCAAGGTACCAATCACTGATTTGGATACAGAATGGGAAGTGAAGGGGGGTCGGTCAGCTGTAGGAGGTCAGGGAACAATTTGGCAGGTTCCAAGGCACTCTGTCTTGAATACTTAGGAAAACGATTTCAAGGAACTGAACCTGGCAACTGCTGTTATTAGGGAATAAACATGACTGCTCCTGGCAGTGCAGTGTGTGCAGTAAAATGGGGACAATCATCCAGACTGCCCCTATAGAACCATACATTGAATTGTGGGAATATCACTGAGAGAGAGCAGGAGCAGATGACAGCAGTGCCTTTGCCACTTTGTGCCTGAGGTCAGGACCCAGCTTTTCTTTCACCACAGCAGAAGACCTCTTTTTAATGAGGCCTTCTCTTCAGTCCTCAGAGATTAACAGGAACAGCTGATTTTCAGAGCTCCCCAAGGAAGATTATGGCTCAGGCTATGAACAATACTATAGAAATTCTTTAATTATCTGTTGCCTTCAGTTGTTGGTATAGTTGTTCTTGCACAGCACTTTGTTTATTATTGCCTTCACAGGTCACTTTGCAGAACAGATGCCTTGCAGCAGAAGTAGGAAAGAAGGAGGGCTGAGTGATACTGGCATGTGTCATGTTCTGATCTTTCTGAGGAGGAAACGAGTCCTGCATTCCTGTGCCAGTGCTGTGGCAGAAATACAGACGTGCTGATTCATACCCCTGAACAGGTCCTGACATGAAGAATTCCCCCTAGCAGCAAAGGAGGTGGTTAATCTATTGGATTTCAGCTCATGGAGCCAGGTATTCCTGACACAAGTCCTGCCAGCTGCTCCTCAGGTGAGAGTGACAGAACGCAGCCGCCAGTATTTGACTCCAGAGCGCAGTGATGCCATGCTAGCTCACACCCCCTCACAGCCTTTCCGTGCAAAAACCTTTTGAAAATCATAAAGAATAGGAAGTACCTGGTCTGGGGGCTTTGGTACAGATCCGACCATTCCCAGAAAACCCAGCAGGGCAGCGGCCACAGAGGTACCCGACGTGAGGGGGCTTGCGGTCAAAGCACGGCGCTCCGGGGAAGCACGGCCTGCTGGCACAGCTGGGCACGGGTGCTGCACGGCCAAAAACAAGGTCCAGCACCTCATTAATAATCTATCAGATAAAAATCATATCTAATATTTAGCAGTGACTGCCTGAGCCCTGCTATAATGCTTTATAACTGCTTTTATTCTTTTAAGGTCTAATTAAYGCAAAACGTTCCCAAACCTTGAGCCAAGCGTGAGAATGTCCTGTAGGCACGGTGGAACAGAACAGCTGTTTCTCATTAAAGCAAGATTTATTAGTCCTCTAATTACGTGTTTTCAAGTTTATTACTCGGAGTTGTTTGGCATTTATCATGTAAAATATAGAAACTGTGATTTTCAGTGTAAGTGAAAGATTAACTGAGTGAGAAAAGGTATTATTTGATGTCTTTTTGGTCTTGYATAATTGGAAGGTAATTATCAAACATTACAGCACCTATACCTTACTTTTGAAATTACACTGTGAAGTACATATGTTTCTGATCTGGAAATCATCCTTAATGTGTCAAACCTTGTGTTACAGGAAACCTCTTTAATTATCTCAGGACTGTGTGCAAAATTTAACACTCTGGYAATATATAATATTTTACCACTTATGATGTCACTGAATAGCAAGTGTATATTAACTGCCTGGGAAGTATTTAATAGTGTCAAGGCAGAGAACAGATGATGAATACAATCTTAATGATGATTGTAGATCTTTTTTAATTGCTTCCAGTGAGGTCTCCATCATGATTCTCAAGTATTTGCTGCATTATTCTTGCACTTTACCTGCAGGATCATGAGATAGGACACCTGCAGGAGGCAAGTTCTGCTCAGGGGTTGGCTGGCCTGGTACAGATATTAAATAAAAAGAAGGTAAGAAGAAAAAACCATTTTATTTTACATATGCCTCTACACAACAGATGTGACCAATCTCAAAWTTTTGCTGCCTGTTTTCACTGGAAAATCAATTAAAATTGCAGCACTCATTAGGGCAGGACCAACATGAGCATTGTGCAGGTGCACAGCCATGTCAGAGAGTGCTGCACCTCTGGGAAAAGCTGCTGCCACAGGCAAGTTCATTCCTCAAGCTGATCTTCACTTATGCATAAAACTCAGTAGCAATTCAGTGGCTGCCTGTTAAATACTGAAATAAAACACCAGCACCACTTGGTCATGACAAGCTGGCATAAGCTGCCACTTTTATCATCGTGCTTTCCATTGATCACTACAATTTGGAGTGGTTTTGTCCTACCTCAGAAGTGGTGTGATTCCTAATTAAATCTGACCATTCTGACTGTTATTGTTGTACTGCCTCCCTTTCATGTCAAATGGTTTAGCAGCAATCCACAGTCTGATGTATTAAGAGTGGTTTTTTTCTAACTCAATTTTTCTTGTGTTGTAGACAGCTAGTTTGTATTTACTGTTAAAGTGTTAAAATTAATGATTTCTGAATACATAAACTGCCCCAGATGAAAAAGATTTCACATCCTTGTATACCTACCGTGTCTATCACTTATGYTAAAATTCTTAATTACAGGAGAATCCTTTGCCTCTAAGGATTGCAGTGGCTGCTTAACCTCAGTCCTGCTCAATTCACCTTTGCCATTGCTTAAAGCTTCTGTAACGTCAGCAGCAAGCACAGCTGTGGAAAATATCACAGAGACAAGAAACAAGGTGTGAGAGCTGAGCTGTGATTGATGATCAAGAGCCACAGCAACAGCAAATCAGGCAACCTGGCACAAGTTGACTCTGGAAGCCAACAAGCAAATAAAGGCAGATCAGGTGRGTCCAGCTGCTGACACTCAGCAAAGCTTCAACCAAGTACAGGAAAAGTGATGATGCTCAAGCTTTCTGAACTGGAGGTYTTAATGTGCACTGTGGTTTTTCCTTGGGCTCAGGGCACTTGGAAAGCCTCAGGTCAGGCAGTGTTTGGCAGCACTGCTCCTTGGAGGGGGATGCTGCACCTCACCCTGGGAGCTGTGCTCTGCCTGAGCTTTGCCTCTCCTCTCTGAAACTCTGGTGAGTGTGTCTGTTCAGTCAGTTCAGCTGCCAGCTTTGTGTGGGTCAAAATACCTGTAAAAAGTGCACGTGGATGCAGTGAGGAGACTCTGAAAAATGGGATTTTTCTGCATAACTTGAAGGTAATGAATTAGGGGTAAAGTCTATGTTGATAGTGCTGCAAGTTAAACAATTATTGCCTTGGGTCTCTTGAATATTCTCAGAACCTGAAACTCTGACTCCTTATGTATATTAAACAATGCAATGAGTTGTTGTTCACTTTAGGAGGTGTAGAACTACTTCAGTCCTCCTTCCCTTTATATTCACTTAAGCAAGGGAAGCATGAACAAGAATGTTAAGTCTGTGAATCAGAGCTAAAAGAAAAGAATTTCTGTCCTATCCTAGGTGAACAAATAAACCCCCAGGTTTATTCCTGCTAATAAATGTGCATTTCAGAAACAGATTTTTTTTTTCCGTAATGAAAAAATGCAAAGTAAGAAATGTTATGTATTTCAAAAGCACATTATTTGGTATATCCTTCCTTTGTGGGTCAAATTAACCACTAAAATATGCATTTGTGAAACAGATGCAGAATCACTTTGAAATAACCAATGTGGCCAAATGGTACAGCACAGAAAATTTCATATACAGATGTTTGGCAATATGATTGAAAGGGTGTTTGGTAAATATGGCAAAAGCAGTGCTGCTGGTGCCAGGGTCCTGCAGTTACCGCTCAGTCTGTTTACAAGGGATATTTTTTTTCCCTTTCTGTAGTCAATATGAGGAAATGTTAATGGCTGCACAGTAAATACCTGCATCTTTCACTTCTTGGATTTCTTTGGCAATACCAACAAACAAGTAAAAAAGTCTTTAAGTGTTGATTTATCTCTGTCTGGTTAAAAAGATATTTTGGAGAAGGCTTTTGTCTGTGTGACTGAAACAAGCAGAGTGTGTGTGAGTCACACCAAGTGCACTGGGAAGGTCTCAGAGGACAAAGTCACTGTACGTCCCCCATAAAGAGTCTGTTGTTCTAAAAGCAAATATTGAGCACATCTAAAACTGTTCATGGCCCTTTTCTTCACTGGGTGGGATCTGAGGAATGACTTCATGCCAAGCATCTCTGAGCTGTGTCCCCTAATGAAAACACCCTGGAAACAGAGGTGAAAGGGTGGAAAGGATTGGCACACTGACCTTTCTCTTACTCTCCTACCAGCTGCCACCTAAAGCAAAAATCAGCCCTAGAGGTGCTCCCCAAATACTCATGGATGTGCATTTAGGAGTGAAATAGTGAATCTGCAGTCTCCTTGGCAGATTATCTATCTGTACATTTCTTGTATGCTATGGTGTTCATTCTCTGCCAGAATTAAAAATAGCAGAGCAATTTGCAAATATCCCCATTAATACAACATGACATGAGTCTGTTTTGTACATTTAAGGGCCTGTGCTTGAAATGAGTGGCAAAATATTCAATTAGGGATAATAGTAGTAGAATTGAACTTATTTCCTTCCCTCTTTCACCCCCCATCTATTCAAATCAATCTTGTAAAACACTTACATTTGCAAGTTTTACCATTTCCCTCCATCCCAGTGGGGCAAACTCCACATGCATAAGATCCAAAGGTATTCATACAAGACACTCCAGGAAAACAAAGACTCTCTTCRCATTCATTCTTGTCTTCCTGACAAGTGAGCCCTGTGGCAAAGCAAAGGGGAAGTTAATAATCAGGAAAGGTTCCCTGTTTCTAGTTCAGCTCAAATGTTGAAGCAGACAAAAGCTCACTTCCCAGCTGCAAACTCATTACAGGCTATGTCACTCATGTTCCAGCCAAATTCCCCACTGTCTCACTTAAACCTGCTTTTATCACACTGTTTATTACTGTTGTTATTGGCACCAGAAGTGTTGAATTTGAGGCTCCTGCTCATGGAGAGCTGTGCATGTTAAATGAAAATGCACATAAATKAAATTAATATTGCCCCTGCATTTCGTGTCTTTGCTGCTGCTTTTGTTGTCCTCTTAATGTGAGATCTTTGTCATGTACTGAAGAACCCCGTGAATTTCACCATTTTGGCTCTGGGATATGAGGAGCTGTGTACTGACCTCTGTTGTCGTTTCTGTGTGAACCTCACATGACTGTGAACTAGCCTGGTGCAGTCTGCTTGAAGGCAAACCTTACAAAATGGATCATATTTTTAAAAACAACCCCAGTTTTTCTATTTAAAATCAGAATTTGAAGAAACATGAGCCACAGTACTGGTATTCAGAGGATAGGCTGCCACAGGATCTGAATCCAAAACAATATCCCTTGACTATTGCTGATTTTAGATCCCTTAAAAATCCCTTAACTGATATTGAAATTCAAAACTTCGAGTGATTTAATGAATACTTCTAGGGGAGGGTGACCCAAAAGATATAATTACTGTCTGAACAGCAATGAAGCAATCAAATATAATGTTGTTGAAAACTGCTCCAGGGTTCAGGTGCTGCTGTCTCTGTTTGGCCACAGCTGGTCACAGGGTGCACAGCCCTGAGGGCAGTCTCAAAGGAGCCCAGACCACTTCTATTAATGCAGGGATATACAGGGAGACTGGGACAGCTTCTGGAGAATCCAGGGACATGCCTCAAGACATAGGACCAGGTTCTGAAAGGTTTGAGCCATATCAGATATCCAGCTTTATCGTGACAAAATAGAAAGGAATCTTCTTTTCTTTTTTTCCTTGTTTAAAAAAGAAATTTGTCACAGAGGAATGAATTGCAGGATGATAAAAACAGAGCATTAAGCATAATTATTTATCTCCTACTATGTAATCTCTCATTGCTTCAGCACTGCAAACAGCTTCCACTGGTCCTTTYTAGTTAAAATAGCATCTCAATGTAGAAAACTCAGATTGAAGCCTCTTTGTAGATTGAGCTGCCTCAAAAGCCAGTGACATCACCTTCCCAGCCTGCTTCTTCTTGAGGAAAAAAAGAACAGCAGCACAAAAGCCACATCTCTTTTCCTGTGGCATCTCAAGCTAATTTGTTATGCTTTTCRTGCTTTTGCTTCATTTATTGAAACTGGGCATCACACAGTGTTGCAGGGCTAGRCTTACCTTTTTCCTTCCCTGGTTAAATTTTGGCTGACTGTTTATATATCACTATTCAATTATCACATTCCTGGCATCAGGCTGGTTTTTTCTGATGCTGATTTSTGGTGATGCATTGGGAAATTATTAGACATCACATGGAAAGTATTGAATGAGCAGCCCTCTGATTAGATTAGTAATTACTTTCTTTCTCTGAGTATCATACGAAGACTAAACGTGCTGCCATAAACAATGACAGTAGGATCAAAGTTCCCAGTTGCAGTACAACAGTCACTTCTCCCTTGGTCCCTCTCATACTCTCCTTCTCATGTTTAAATACTCTATTTTCACTGCAAAGGGCTGTCTTTCAAATCTCAAAGAAAAGGGCATTACAGAAATCAAAGGAACWCCATAAATAACAAGATAAAATTTGGTCCTTGGCTGATTTTTGTGATGTAAAGGTGAAACTATGCAAGCACTGATTTTCACACAGAGAGGTTTAATCTTAAACAGTGCCTGACCAATTTGGACATAATGATAATCCTGATTATTCCGAGGATAAGTGTTTGCAAAGACTGAAACTTGGCTGAATGGTGCTGAAGAAGCAGCAGAAATGGACAGGAAACTGTCTGCACCAAGAAGTGTCAATTATTCTGTTTACATGACCTCCTGTGCACTGTAGCACAGGGGAGTCTCTACTGTCTTGGCACT
Organism: Alauda arvensis; assembly: GCA_902810485.1. NCBI lineage: Eukaryota > Metazoa > Chordata > Aves > Passeriformes > Alaudidae > Alauda > Alauda arvensis. Next base: position 2,413,149 of record CADDXX010000054.1, on the reverse strand, counting down.
GCTACAGTACAAATAAAARTAATAGGAATAGAAGTTCATCAAGTTCCAAGGCTGAACCATCTGTTTGTGTGCCAGCTGCATTTCTCCATCCCTGCATGGGAAGTTGTTTGAGAAAATAAAGTCCTTTCATGCCTCCATAGGAGCTGACCACCTACAGATGCAAAGAAAGATTTTTTGACTGTGTTCACATTAAGTTGACTGTAAAGGAACAGAAAAATCCCATTTAGGGTCCCTGTGGTTATTAGAAACCATTAACAAATCCTGGGAGTTTCTTCAGTTTCCTGAAATATGAAATTAAATTATTGTTCCATCTTGCTCCCCATCCCACCCCCAACTCTGTACTAATCACTTGTGTRTGGGGGAAGGAATAATGATGAGTTCTGCTCTCAGGTGGGTGATGTTCTTGCTTTCTGTGGCCAAAAGAATAAACAACAGGGATCCTTGTTACCTTGTTGACAATGCAGATGAAAAATGAACGAGCTTTGAACACTCAGAGATCCAGTAATAATTCTGGAATCAGCTTTCTCTCAGTTTTTCTACTGGCTTTTCTCCCTGCCTTGTTGCCATTCTTCCATTTTACCCTCACACTGATGCAGCTGAGTTGCTGCTTCCCTTGCAGGGGTGTTTGGGAAGCTCTCACAACTTCACTTCTTGTTTCTGCTGCCTSTTTGCTGTCATTTGTAAAGATTTGATGGTGAAGTGGTGCTGTCACTTGAGCTGCACAGCATTGCCTTCTCATTAGATTATTGATGGTTTTCTGGGGAATTGAGGCATAAACACAGCATCAAGAATGAGCTTTTATTGTTGTCACCRAACCTGCCCTGAAGTAAAATCATCTGCTTCCCAGCTGGCTTGCAGCTCCACTTGTTTATAATTTTTCACCTGCTATTAAAACTTTGAGATGTATTCCTTTTTCACTCAATCATATTTTATTTTCTTTCGTTGCTTGTGTTTTTGCATTTTGGGAAGAAGAGGGAAGAGCAGCTAAACCCTTGCACTGTTATTTAACTTGCAAGAACTAAAGGTGCAGGAAAGCCTGGTTTTTCTCTGGCCATCAAGGTGCTGTGTGTCTCTCCAGTCAGCAGGTCCACCAAAGTTATTAACTCATGGAATTATATATATTTTTTAATTTAATCCAATTCCTTACAGGCAATCAAAACTTTTTCTCATTGTATATCTCCATAAATTACACCATTAAAAGTTTCACATTTTTCTTGTGCTCATAGGAATTTTTTTTCAGGGCATTAAAGACATTCTGCAAATGTTTGGTTGGCTTAGGGATTTTTATATTTTGATCAAACTTCTATATTAGAACTTTATTCTCCATGCTCAGGCTTGTCCTTGCCTCAGTGGAGTCTCTGGTGGTGTAAAGACTTTGGACAGCAGCAGGCTTTGGCYATTAGGTGGCATTACCTGGAGTCAGCACAGATTAAGTGTCACAGATCTTCTAGGCCACTTTTGTGGACTTCTGAGTGATTTTTGGTTTTCATTTCTGCTGGAATTTTATAGAAATGAAATCTGGGCTTGCAGTCCCACGTAAAGCAATAAAGGTTTCATGAGCTGCTGACAGGCAGGAAGGGTCCCTTGCTCACTGAGTAAAATCTGTTTGTTCACTGCTTTTGTTTAAAAATGAGGGGTTTTCTGTATAGATATGTAATAAGCAGTAATAATTATGTGTATTTGATGTTGCTTCTACTTTATTTTTCAAACCTGGCAGCAACCAACCTTATGGGTCTCACGAATATGAACAGAGCAGGGTGATCATCTTTCTTCCCTCAATTTCTTAAAATCACATTTTGGCCAGCTGTTCTGGTTTTAGCTTGGATAGAATTTTAAAACCAGGGCACCAGCCTTGRAGAGTTTGAAGGGTTAGATTTTGTTTCATTATCATGTCTGACAACTCACTGGGCTTGTGATTTTCTAATGCTTAAATTTAATGAAGCTTCRAGCAGGACTAAAGGACAATTTATTTTTCCATGTTTTCCACATCTACTTCTTCCTAAACCTGAGAAACCTCATTTAATCCGAGTTCTTCCCTCAGCTTAATTAAGTGAAATCCTGTCAAGTGCAAAAGGGCCCTGGATCTTTGCCTTTTCTCTCTTTCACTCAGTCTTCTAACTCATCTCATGGATGGACAAATCTGAGGGAAATGAGCAGGAAGCAGCAGAGATCTGTGAGGTTCACATCCTGCTTGAGTGATCATTTCAGGACAACAGAGCTTTGGGTCATTTTTCCTTATCATTAGAGAGAGATATGTAATTTCTCCATGTYTAAAGCTAAGCCAGGGCAGCAGAAGAGCAGGGTTATGTTTGCAGTCCATTTGGCAGAGGTTGAGCTCGTTCTACACTCAAAAAACCCTGCAGCTCACTGTGGTTAAACCAAAGGTGCAGAGGGGTGTTACCTCCCAAACCAGGGGGGCATTTGCAAAAGTAGCCCTCCACGCTGTCCACGCAGGTTCCACTGCCACAGGGGTTTGATTTGCAGTCCCTGATGTCTTCCTGGCAGAATTCCCCATCAAATCCATTCGGGCACAAGCACAGGTATTCMCCAAGGCCTGGAGGGTATTTGATATTGGTGACACAAGTGCCACCACTGAGGCAGCTGCAGGGCTTCACTCCAACCTGGGGAAGGCAGAAGGGAATTGTGGTGAGATTCCTCTGAATAATCACAGCTGGGAGGTGTATTGTTACCCTGTAGGAAAGGCAGAGATTTGTACTGCAAACATGTTATCCAGTGTTATGGAAACTTATTTCTAACCAATTTCCTTTGTCTAGATAGATGGTCTTATACTCTCTGTACTTATTTATTTGACTGAGAGCTCGACTTCAAAGGGATTTCTTTTCTCATCATTTAGGGGCACATTCTGACTTCTTATAAGAAAAAAACCCCAACCTTATTTGCTATAACAGCGGATTTCACATTGTATCTGAGGGCAGAATTTGTTCCTTATTCTTCAAAGAAGAAAGGAAAAATCTTTTCTCTTTGCCTGCCTGCCCACCTTCCTCTTTCACATTACAAATGGCTCCCAGGCAGGAACATGACTGTGGCATTCCTTATCTGCTCTCTCTCTTCAGGGAAGGGAGATCCATGGTTGTATTTTATGTATGTACAAGAACTGCATTTCTACAGATCCAAAGCYCTGCATTATCTGCCCCAGATAACACGGGTCTAGTCTGAAATATTTCCATTAAAGCCATATCTAGGCTCCAGTTTCCCCTCTGCTGTGTGGGTTCAGCAGATTGGTATTTTGTGGTTTGAATGAGTAAAAATAGGAATCTCTGGGAATAAAAATCTTTTCTTCACAAAGCTGTTCCTATATCAAGAGTCTGCATCCTGCTTTATTAGCTCATCTGATCAGAGGATTAATGTTAGCCTATACAATAAACACAAAGCCATGCACAAGCTCTGCCAAGAAACTTAGAGTGTGGAGTAATGACATAAGAGCAAGACATCCTCTAAAAATATCATTGAGAATGAGTTATAATCTCCCTTTTATAGCTAAAGCCTGGTCYTTTATGTTATATGCTTTTTTTGTGCAATCCAGATGCAGAATGTGAATTTTAAAGCAGATTAATGAACCATTAAAAGGCTCTGCAAGAATGTTCTTTCAAACAGCAATCAATAGCACTCTCTCTTGTTCCCTGTATATATAGTTTCTATGTTCTCAGAGTTATTTATTCCATTAATTGATCATTATTGCTGTGCTGGATATTWTACACTCATGAGGAAATAGCTGAAGCCTTGTTTTTCAGGACAGTAACAAATTATTAGCTATGATGACAATTGCACCATTGACATGACAAACAGGTTTGTTTTGTTTTKCCTTTAAAGAGTCCTTCCCCTTACCTCAATAGAGTATCTGCTCTGTGCATTGCACTCATCTGACACAATGAATTCAAAGGTCTGTGTTTCTTCTGAATCCACTTTCCAGAGGAGAAGGCCAGCAGGAGAGAGCCTGGCATCCCGTGGCCCAGCCTCCAAGATGAATAGCACAGCTGACCCTTCTGGATCCACTGCTATTAGCTGGTAAACAAAATTCTCACCAAGAAATGTCAGCAGCTGGCTGGAGGGGGCCTGGAACACAGGAGGCAGGTTGTCTAAACAGCAAAAATGAAACCATGATTACATAAACTCCAGTTTCTCCCATGTAAAGATGCTCAGAGTGGGTCTTTGAAGAAATGCTCTCAAAGAAAACACACAGATCGTACCCAGAGGCTGGTGGGAGGAAGAGGTTTGGGTGTTAGAGGCAGCAAAGAGCTTTAGCAAAAGAACACCTTTTCCCTCCCCCCTTTTTTTTGTGCCCTATGCTGAATTTTTGTCCCATCCTGCACTTTGATTAATTTTGATGTGCTATCTGATATATGGGAGTAAATCATGCATTATTTCTATAACCTCCCCTAGTCCCAATTCTCCCTAAAACTGTAATTAGTTATATTTCTTTTTATTTGCATGCATATTTAATCTACCTACCATCCATCCATTTAAACATAAGTAAAATAAATCCCAAAATGCTGAATGACAAATGAATTGGGCGGGGAGCTCAGAAGGAAAAATAAATGGTAACTTTTCCATTGAGCAGGCTCTCCTGCCTTTACCCATGAGGAGCAATTAAATGAGCAGTTTGAGTGAATTCAGTTGGACATTTCATCAGGAACAAAGGTGTTTTCAGTGCCAGCAGAGATACATCAGTGGTGCTGAGGCTGCCCATCCCCAGTGACAGTGCTGTGCATCATGTCACCATTGGCACTGCTATTTCTGGGGTTGCTGTTTGCATTCAGCATTTCCTTAATGAAGATAAAGCCCCCTAATTTTACAAGGCCAGTTAACAGCAGAAGATAAATGCTACCTGAAGATACTTTCAATGTACGTGGTAAGGAGGACAAGGTAGATAAAATGATTACATTTTATAATTAGAAACCAAGGAAGAGTAGGATCAGATGAGTGCCCTGAGGTGACAGCAGCTCTTTTCAGTGCCAGAAATTTCTTCTCCGTCTCCTCAGCCTCCTCAGTCTCAAGGCATCTTTCCTCTTCAGCCAGTAGTGCAAATTGACAGGTATTGATATTTAAAGGAMTCTTCTCACAATGTAATTTGACCATAGTTATGTTTAACTTAAAGCACATCTCTAACACCAAGGATTAATTTCAAGCCATGCTCTAACATTATGAACTATATATGTGTTCTCATTAAGGGCTCCTTGCATTATGCTCATGGGAAATCATCATTAGGGTTTTTTTTTTGTGGTGCATATAATTTTTACCCAACTTTGCTTTCCATAGCAGGGGTTAGATGATACAATTATTTAAATATGTGTCTCCTTTATTGCTGCTGTGCTATGAGAGCTTTCTAAAATGCTTGTCCAGCAGATTGTCCTGGCATAACTGCTGAAAGCTTCCATCTATTCATTTACCTTTTATTTCCCAAACACTAAAGCCATGGAGCCCATAAAAGTTGTGCCCAAAGTAATCAATGAAATATTGATGCAGGGTATGCATTTATGGATAAACACAAAGGTGTTAACTGAATGGATGGTAAGTGGAAGTGGTAGGCACAAAATAGCATAAAATCAGATGTTCTGAGAGGAGTCTGTGGAGGAGTGTTTCTAATCCTACAGAGGTCTGCTTGCCATCCAGTAAATATATATATATATATATATGTACATTCTCCCTATTACTGCAGAACTTTTAAAGAAGTTTTCACACTTTTGAAAAACAGGTCTGACAAACCCTTTCTTCTCATTATTTTTAAATTTTGACATCATTTCAAAGTGAACCGTGGTATGTTTCAGAGTTCCCAAATCACTTCTAGTTTTATAAATTTCAAAAGAAACGCAGTTTTTACTTTTTAAACCATTTCTTGAATTTTAAAATTGAGCTCTCTTGGTATTGGTAATGAGTCTGTCTGTGTAACACTCAGGATCAGCTCATCCCTAGGGATGCTGCTGCTCTGGCCAGCACAATGGAAGGCCAGGCTGGAGGTGGCTCTGAGCAGCCTGGTCTAGTGGRAGKKKYCCYKSCCMWKGSMRGGGGKKGGRMMA
>CADDXX010000054.1:2238256-2407106 GCA_902810485.1 Alauda arvensis | reverse complement strand
TTKRRGKCYMWTTYMAAACCCTTCAAAAYKTTSTRTCATTCTATGATTCTATGACAGAAAGGAGGCAAGCTTTGTGAGTCACAGATAATATCCCTCATTGGACTTAAATATTTTTCTRGGGGAAAACACACASCTTTCAARTGTACAGGCTCTTTTTCAGATCTGWCTCACCCTTAGGCATTTTAACTGCTCATCCAAGTGACATCCAAATGGATTTTTAGTTGTCCAACTTTTGGGATGTTATAAAACCCAAACAAACCAAGCAGACTGGTTCTGTGACTCACAATACCTTTCTGTAATGTGTTTGTGTTTACAAAGCCTAAAATGCAGAGAAACTCTTTCTAGAAGCACCACMTGGATTTACATAAAAGCAGTAATAGAACCTTTMTATTGCCCAGATGCAAACATGCTCATGTAAGGGAGGAGATGGCTGTGAGGAGAATGCTGCTGGAAACACGGGTTGTCTGTAAAGTGTGGGGTGAGCAATGGTTGTTGCTTACACTGGGCATGTAGCCATGAAAAAGCTAGGATTTAGYCTTCATCCTTCAGGAGATGCTTCAGAAGGCAGCCTTCTCCATGACCCCTGCCTCGAGGGGCTGCAGAATGAGCCTTTGGGCTCTGTGGCAGTGAAGGGAATGAGAGGCTGATCCCTGTCACTGGGAGTCCCTGCCAAGCCAAGCTCTGTYATGAGGCATTTCATAGGATTTGGCTCAGTGAAAGGAAGCAATTCTTGCAGACTCCAAAAATATATCTGCTAGTGTTTTAAACACAGTATTTCCCCAAATGGCCTCCTTAGAGATTTGTACCTGTGAGATTCTRACAGAGATAACTTTTAGCTGACAGACTTGGGCACTGCATGGGACACTGGCATATCAAATTTAAATTTTCTGGGTTTTTTTTTTTTTTTCATTTATTAATCTGAGAGTTATCAGGTTTCACACAGAACAAGATGCACAGTGAATGCAGTGGAGTCTGCATTTCTGACCAGCGATTCCCATTGCAAACAGTCCCTGTGCACTGCAGAGGACTGATTCAGGTTAGCTAAATGGAGGAATGATAAATTTAATTAAATGAGTCATAAATTCGCAGATAAGTGCTTCTAAATTCTAGAAAAGAGATCCCAGTCTTACTTTCATTAACAGACCAGGTGAACTTAGAGATGTCAGGTTCACAGAGAAGACAAGGGCTTGTAGGGCTTGACTCTCCTTCACCATAGCAAAGTCCATCTATGTTGCATGTATTTTCCTGCCAAAAAAAGAAAAAGGAGATAAAAATGGGGGGGAGGTGGTGGCAATGAACAAAAAAAAAGAATAATAAAGATAAGAAATTAGCAATTAATAATTTCTGGATATTAGCAGAACTTCACTTCTCTCTTGAAAAAAGGAAGCAGCAGCAATTTAAATGTTGGTGCTTTCTGCTTACGGTGAGGAAACTGTGGAAGTTTTCCAGTYCCAGCTTGGAATCCTTGTAGCTTTGAATGTTTTAGCTTAGGCCATGGGGTGTTGCTTTGTCCTGGATGGATGATGGATGCCACAGAATGTGACTTGTCCCATTTCTACTCTCATGAGGTGTATGTGGTAATTAATTCCAGCTGTGGCTGTTAGTATGATGAGTATCAAGGATCCATGAAAGGTGAGCTCCACGAGACTCACAAAACCCAACACTAGACTAAAGCTCCATTTGAAGTTTTGGAATCCTGCTCTTTGTCAGCATTTGCAAAAGCAATGCTATAAAAGCAGAATAAAGAAGTGCATTAGAGTTTGGGCTCCCATGAGGGGGCTGAAGGCAGGAGCTGAGCAGATCCACGGTGCCTTGGTGGGGCAGAACATCCCAAAGGACATTGGTGAGGTGGAGCTCTGTGGGCACAGCAGCCTTTGGGCTGACCTGCTCCCCTCCCTGGGGAGCCCACCAGGGCCAGAGAGGCTGTGGGGGCCCCACGTGGGATGGAGGCACWTGGGTTAGCAAAGAAGGGAACACAGGGACCTAATTAACAGATGCAGTTAAAGATCCATCCCATGGGAAGGTCCTGTGGAGGAGTTAGGCCTTGTTGAGCTGCACAGGCAGGTGGGGCTGTATCTGATCATGCAGATTCCCAGGAAAACATGGAATACTTCTGGGAATGAGGGGGATGTCCTTGCCACAGGGGACAGCCTCACAGAGAAGCTACCAAACACATTATTCCTTTTCCTTCCTTTGTTTTTCTGAGATTGATCCTGTTACTGGCCCTGTGCTTTCTGTCTACTGCTTTACTGGTCCCAAACTTCTTTTGCAAAGCTGCATTAGTCAATATTTTAAATATTATCACTTTAGAGTAATGGGTAAGGTAGAGAAACAAAAAGCATTCTCATAATGGCCACGACATGATAGAACATGACAGATCTCCAGCATTAAAACCTGGATTTAATTAGATTTTATTACATTGYTGTTTTCAAGGGATTGATGCTCTGATGAAAAAAAAAAAAAGAAGCTTTTTTTTTTCTGATGTGTTAAAGTGTGGTACAGGGATGGGCTCCATAAAAGAACACAGAATGTGAATGTGCTGATATAAAATGTCCTCTAATTGAAACACCTTTTCTGAAAGCAATTTAGGTGTTGCAGAATAATGTACAAGGGGTAATTAGACTGTGGTCTGATGCAGTTGGAAGCCTAGTTCAAATATTCCCTTGGAGCATCTTAGAATAGAAATTGCTGTAATCYCTAGAGAACACCATATTGAGAGGCCATCTACATTTCTGAGTTTCAAAAACGTAAGAATAAGGAAAGCCTTTGACAAAAAGGCTTAGCTTTAAGTAAAATGATTCTGACACAATTATTTTCATCTGAAACAAAAGTGGTTTTGCCCTCAGTTGAGTTGTGTTGGGTTTCCCTGCCCTTWTGTCTCTGAGGGCAGTGACAGAGGGACTTTGGGACACCCAGTCAGGGTCAAACTACCACACAGGCCTATAAAGTAACTTCTGTTCATGTACTTACTTGAAAAAAAAAGTGATCTTTTAAAAAATTTTGGTAACTGGTACATGCTTGCAATCAGTGCAGGTTTTAAAACTGYATTTTCTCATTAGCATTAATGAGAACAGTGAGGCAAATTAGTTAAGATGTACCTGATTAATCTTCATTTTATAAAAAAGCAGACTGGTGGCCTCCTATTAATTCATACCTTCCTCAGGGCAGGAAAGCAGGATCAGCACATTCAAATAGCCCACCTAATACTCTCCAAAAATTTTTTTTTAAAGCCCCACTGCAAAGCAGATAATTTRCTTAATGCAGGTCTCTGGAAAGAAGAGAAAGGAAGATCTTTTTAAGGGATATTACACCAATAATTCCACAGGAAAACAGAGGGTTATGGTGCTCTGCAGGCAATTTCTAACATGCTGGCAGTTTAAACTGCAGCTCTTGACTTTTGGTTACGGTTTTGAAACTGTCAAAATACTATATTCTTGTACTTAGCAGTGTTTAATGCAAGCAAGAGTGGTTTGTGTTCTCTCAAGGGTGTTCTCACATGACAAAAAACTGTATAACGTGCATCTCTGTGTACCTCTTGCTAAGGCAGAAAGTGGGAATAGAAATGAAATACCCTCAGCAAACAGGCTGGGAGAGGGAAAATAGCAGAGACACTTCAGAAGCGAAGTGAAGCCTCACAGGGCAGGCTCCTCACTCTTTATTTTACTCCCACTAGCAGCTGCAAAGGATAAATATTGCCAGCCACGGGCTTTCCTGAGGTGTTTGCACGAGGAAGGTCCATCATAAAGCACGCTCTATCAGGTGTTCATACCCCACGTAAACACGGAAAAGAAATAAAACACCGCAGACACGAGGCTGTGAAAGGGAAAAGCAAAGTGCTGGGCTGTGCAGCTGATCTGTGAAATAGCTTTTCCCCTTGCAGAGCAGTTATTACCCACAGCACATCGAAGGGAGGGAGAGGGCTGGGGAAGAGATGAACGATCCGTGCTAAACCTTTATGATCTTTAAATTACCTTTAATTTACAAAGTCCGGTCGGATGGAATTGGCAGAGCTGGCAGACCGCGTCGTACAGGGTCAGCACTCYGGGATTGCTGTACTGGAAGCCATCGTTAGTGATCTAAATGATACAAAAATCATCTTTATAAGTGATAATGTTCCATATGGAGACTGTCTGCTCRTTGTGGAGCATATACCACTGCCCCCTTGAACTGGATGCGTGCCAGCAAGATAAATTAAACCACTTGTGAGTGGCTCTGCGAGCTAACAAATTGCTTAATGCTCCAAACTGGAAACTTTCATTAATAACCAAAAGATCTTTTGGCTCAGCTGGCATTCAGCTTTCTGATTGCTATTAGGTTTTATCCTGGAAGGTTCTTTTTTTTTTTTTTTTCTGATACCCTTATGGAAGCTGTACTCCAGTGCTACAAGGGGGATTTCAAGGAGTTGTGAAACACAATTAACATTTTTGGCTGGAACTCAGAACCACTTTTTTACTAATAGCAAATCACTAAGTAAAATCCTTGGCCTGAAAGTAAAAAAAAAATAAATTATTATATAGGTTTATTTGAAATTAACCTTATAAAATATGCAAGGGTGGGCAATATGAGAGGGAAAGTGTCTACATTAGAGCAGCCACCTGTCCCAGCTCATAATGGGCATGTGTGAGTAATTCAGAAAGCCTTGAACATGGCCTTTTTTATATAAGAATGCTCACACAAYACAGAAGAGTTGGGTACATTTATATTTTAATTTTTCCACAGTAAAAATGAAAAGACACCAAAGTAAGTGTGGCTAAGTGGTCAGCTTTTGAGAAGGCTTTGTGRGATGTCTTGGGTGGTGTGAACCCTAAAAGAGCACCCCAAAGCTGGGGAAGGCCATGCTGYAGACAGTGATGAGAACCAGCAGAACCATTTTGTTAGGTATTTTTCAGGTTCTGTCTTCTCACAGTCAAAATAAAGCTGCTGTTTAACAAATCTAACAGGATTTGGTTTGGATTCATCAGATACCCCTGTGTTTTCTTGCTATTAATAAACAATCCCAGCCCTCCTCCATCTCTCCTGRGACCACAAAGCTGAAACATCCTCAGTCCCTTGGCAGGGGATTTTTTCCAAGATTGAGGCCATAAAGTTTTTGATCAATCAATAAACTCTTTCAGCTCACAGAAAGAATGTTAAGTTAAATTGAACAAATGTAAACAGAAGTACAGAGAGCAAAATACAATAAGTTTCATAAAAAGCAGCAATTATAATTAATTGGTTGAAAATTCATTGAAGATAATAGAGGGAATTCTCCCACAATGTCACATGGGATGGTTCTTAGCTCAAAATGCACAGCTGAGTGTTTGTGTCTGCAGAAACCACCACAAGGAGAAGAACAGGCAGTATTCAAGGATATTYACAATTTCAACTTGTGGAAGTGAAAGAACTTCTTTGGACTATAGAAATTGCCCCAAAAGCTCAGTAAAATTCATTGATCTAGTAAAATTCATTGGTTTAAGGAAAATATTGGACTAATATTGACATATTAGAACTATAGTGTGTTGTACTACAGGTAAAAATGCTTTTAAAAGAAATAAAGAATTTCTCCTGCAGTTTGAGAAAAAACTGAAACAGGCAACCCCCCTGTAGATCTGCTTTTCACTGGAAGACTTTGGCAGCAAGACTTCCATTAAGARTTTATTATTCCTAATGCAATTTAAATTTAATTTMATTTCATTATTTTACCAGAGTGTCCAATGTTGTCTCAATGCTGGTGCACTAATAATGGGTGAAAAAATGGCTAGAGAGGGGAAAATATAGAAAGCTGTAAAATTGCATTAATTGTTCTGTCTGAAGTGAGCATTGTGAGTGAAATGTAACTCCTGTAATTTGGTTTTTTTAATCTTTTTTTGTTTTCCCTACATTCTATTATGAACCTCTTATTTTGGTCTCTTTTTAGAATGGGGCTGGTTTATAGCTATTTTAATTGCTTTTTCATTAGTCATCTTAGTGATGTGGAACAAACATTTTAATAAGAACTGAGCTGAGCAAACCTTAAATTTGTTTGGACTTTAAAAGGCAAAAACCCCACTTAGAGCTGGGCCTTGTTTGCTTGGGCATTGGCATCACCTGGCAAGAGGGARCTGCTTCTGCATAAATGCAAAAGATGGTCAGGAACCCTGTTGCTTCTGCCTCAGGTTTTCCATCCATCAKGGAATGATCTTGGCTATTGGCATCAATCTACACAGACTTTGTAGGAAAGTTTCTAAAACAAAAATGAAAGGTGCAAAACTGTGCTGAGTTCAAATTCAGGTTTTGCCTTGCTGAATTGTTTGTGATTTTTTTTTTTTTTCTATCCTAGACAAATACAGCGACAACAACTTAATGAAAAGSATGAGAGCTGCTTCCCAAATTAGGTAAGTGCCTGCCAAGCTCTTTCACCTCTTCACCCAGGCATCTGCCTGGACAGCTCAAGTCATCTGCTGCCCAAGCATGGGTTTTTATTTTGATATCTCAATTAATTATGCCAAACACCCTGGTGCAGCCACATGTACTTTCTTATCTGTGTTCAGCAGCRTGTCATTGAAACAATGGGCAAAATCTGAAACATGAATGCAAGAGGAGATTAAATGAAATAACACTGAGAAGAGCTCCTGCTCCCCTAATGTTGGTAGTGAAAAAAAGCTGTAGTGAAATTTTTCTGATTCCTTTGAAATTTGATTTGGGAAGGGGGAGAGATTCTGAAAACATTGAACAGTGACATTTCCAGTAAGAATTGTKTTGACTTTTGGTTCTGAAAAATCCTGTAGCTATGTTTTGAAAAGTAGATACATAGATACATAACACAGATCATCAACAAGTCTTATGAATTGCAATAAGCCTTAAGAGGAATTTTCTGGAACATGAATTTTTGAACACCTGTGRAATTAATTGAAAGTAATTTTTTATCTTGAAAAGCTCCATGATTTTGTTCTCTGTGCTGCCATGTAAGGCCAGCTGCCTTTGAAACTGAGCACTGGGCTCTGCCTTCCCAATTTGTTCATCAAAAGATCCACAGGACCACCAGATTCACGTGCAGACGGAGAGGATTTAATTGAGCATTSGCTGCATCAGCCTGGTTCCTCTGCAGGGTTTGAAGGAGAGGGAAAGGGCAGAAAGCTTACAGGTGCAGAGGTTTTCKGGAGCTTTAGTGCATGGAAAGAGTTTTTGTAGCTGTTTTTGAGGGGAAAGAATGAGAAAAAATTGTACAAACCTCCTCAGGGCTGAAAGGAAGCACTTGAACACAATCAGAATTGTAATAGAGCTGTGCTGTGCTGTCCTGGGAGCACTGGAGAAACCTTCCTGTGCACACACCAGGATTTTAGCTGTCCTCTTKGGCCAGGAACACGCAGGGTGTGTCCCTCTCAGATCCTTCCACCATGAAGGCAGCATTTTATCTCACAGCTGGCAGAGTTCARTACCTTTTCTGAGAAATTCTGGAGCTCTGAGCAGAGGACCTTCCCTCCTGGTTCAGCCCTGGTGTGTGAAGGTCYGAGATCCACCCCATCAGCAAACAGTCAGGCTCTGCACCCACAGGCTTTTACCCTAATGCCCTAAACTCCCAAATCCTTATCTTTTTAAAATAAATGACTGCCTAGAAGATGTGCCCTGCCAAACATCTTTCTGTTTCCCCCAGGCCAGTGGCAGCACGTGTCCCCAGCTGGGGTGCAGGACGGGCAGTAACACCGTGGTGAGGGGAGTGTTTTATGTGTTTCATTTTGCATGATGCAATTTTCAGAGCACATCTGCAGTCTCCCTGCAATGGCAATATATTCTTCTCAGCTTCAGAGCCTTTAGAAGATCTCAGTCTTGTGAAAAACCAGTGATGTGCAGAAAATAACCATCCAGGCCGAGAGTGAGACCAAGGGCAGCAGGCACGCAGGGTCAGGAAGGCACTGGTTTCCTGGGGATATTTAGACAATATGAACCAGTTTTTTTAAAAAAAGGGGCTAAAACTGCAGCAGAGAACTCAGAAGAAGCAGATGCTGCACTTGCTTCTTCCTGCAGCCATTCAGACCATGACTGTGACCATGACATCCTGGCTCAAGCTTGCCCAGGAGCCAGCCTGTGCACACACTGCTCACACACCCAGGGAGTCAGAGCTCTCTGACACTTGCTGCATAATCAGGAGTTTGAGCTGGGGTGTTCAGAAATGGAATACTAATGATTAACAATTGATTAGCACAACTGCATCAATCTCAGGTGATTACCTCTGGAAGTGGTTGTAATTTGCCCTTTTGGGTTGGCCACAGACACCCGGGTTTAGCTCATTGTTTTGKTYRGTGGGGTGTTTTTTGTTTTCYCTGCATGACATTACGGGGTGTATTTCTACAGGCATTTTCATTTCTGAAAGGAAGCAAATTGTGCTTTGCATTTTAATTTACCATGACAACTGATTTTTCTCTTTCTAGAACGTTTCTTAGAAACAKAATAAAATTCCTACTTTCACTTGCCATCTTGCGAACGGCTCGTCMCCGGCCACGAAGTGCACAGCCTCTGTGATGTTCAGGAGTGGGATCTGGCAGTCAACAGCCTCAGAGCTCAGAAAATCTGCTTTTGTGCTTTCTTGTTCTCTTGATATCCATTTGCCATCGAGGTGCTGCAGTAAAATAGAGGGAGAGYGCAGAAACTGAAGGCTCCTAAAGAGATTCCTGTTGTCAATGTACGTTTATATTTCTAATCAATAATATAAGGCATTCCTAGGTGGTTTATTTAAAAGGAAACATGCTGTTACTATAGCTACAGTAAAGGGGAAGCCATGCTTAGCTGGGCATGCAGGTRGTCCATTGATTTAGGAAGTGCTGTGGTCTGCACTTGGGATGAGATAGGGTGATGTAATCGAATAAACTCTGTGTTTCCTCCAGGAGCTCAGCAGCCAGCTCGTGGCTCCTTGRAGGTGATGTCAGCTGCTCCTCCTGATCAGCTGCACAAAATATTCCAACTTGGTAAGAGCTTATAGGAGGCACAGCAAATCTCAGCTGTGCCTCATGTGCACGCCAGCACCGACTGGGAGTCAGGCTGAGTGTCTGTTCCGAGGTGGATTTATGAGTTTAATCAAACATTTCATATCTAAGCATGCTGATCCACCAAATAACTCAGTTGCAGCATTGCCTGTGTACAGTTGTTTATGGTAAAATTACAGTGCTAGCATAAGAGATGGGTTTGATGCTCATCAAAACTTCTGGTTTGGTGTTGAAGTATGACTAAGAAAATTCAAATAAGAGCCTCTGTAACTCAGCTGAGGAARCCCTGTATTCAGCCACAAAACTGAGCATTTAAATGTGTTTAGGAAAATAACCAAGTGTRGTGATTCCAGATGTACAAAATGAGAAATAATATTGTGATTTCAGGCTTCAGTGGAGCAGCTGAACCAAACAGGAGTCGAACAAAACTCCACAGAGATAATGAGCAAGAACTCATAGCTGGGAATTTTCAGGGAACCAGTCCTGGAAAGGTCTGAGCCTCTTCTTGTAGCAAACACTTTGGCGAGGGAAAGTAGCACAGATCAGAGCAAAAGATTTCTACATGAACATATCAAAGTTTGACTGCATCATCAATATTTTAGGAGCCAACAGGAGGCTGCTTACAATCAACCTGGTGACCTGGCAGTGCAGGCTGGGAGACTCCTGGAAGCCGAGGCCGAACACGCGGATCCTGCTGCAGGCCGAGGCTCGGACGTCGCAGAGGCCCCCGTTCTCCAAGCCCGTGATTTCCAGAGCTTCCTCTGCAAGGGTGAGAGAGGCACAGAGCTTTAGAGAGCAGCACTTACACGCTGTTCTGTTCTGCTTCAGCAGAGATTTTGTTGTAGCTGTTCCTGCTTGTTGCGGTTTAGTGCTTCTCCTTAGGGTCTTCCCTGCCTCCCTGTGGAGTTCTCTCGCACGCAGAAGCAGCAGTTGTCAGAAGGGGAAGCAGCAAACCTCCATTAAATATTGCCCTGTGCACCCAGTGCTGCTGGATGTATCAGCTCCTGAATCAATTCACTGAAGCTGTGGCTTCGTGTTAAAAGGTCTCCAGGGGTAAAACTTGTGTTGACCTGAGTATCCAGTGGCAATGCATCTGCTGAGCCAGGCAACAAGGGGGGAGCACAGCTGAGAGGACAAGCCCTCATCCCACAGCACAGAGAAACACAGGAACAAGAGATGACCATGCCTCCAGCATCCCTGGAGTGTTAAAAAGCAGGGTAAAAGCTAGTCCTATGTTTTTGTTTTGTTGTTTGTTTTTTCCCCTAAAGTTTTGGTGGCAGTAAAAGGGTCCCCAAAGTAAAGCTTTCTTGTGAGGGTTAAATCATTAATGGTAGCACTCAGCTCTGCACTGTGTCAGCACAAAGGTCATGCACCAGCTAAGTTTCACTTAAATCCTGCACTGAGGCCTTAAGTAGAGCTTAAGTGATGAACAACCTRTGCTGGCCCCCTTACAAGGCTGACTCTCACCCATTACTGTTTTWAAAATGTTTTATGGTTCTCAGGTAAAGTTTCATCTGGGTTCTGTTGTAATTTGGGTATTCACCTTTTAAAATTGCTCATTGCTTTCACAACGGGGTTATTTCTACAGAGGAAAAATGCAAGTCCATTGGATGTCAGAAYTCACATCTTTAATTAAGGAAAAGTATAATTTGGTAGATATTTGCAGCAGCTCTTGGGTAGCACAACACTCAGAATGGCTCCAATATCAGACATCAATAGCAGTMACTCAGGATCATATTTTCATTTATACTGTTTGCAGATCTAGTGGTAGGGAGAAGCCACTAAAAAGACAAGTAACACAAAGCAGAACATTTCCTTCTTGTCTCCTGAACAACATTTACTAGCAGGGGCATGACCAGGAGCCCTGGGAGGGATGTTGCTCACCAGCAGAGTGGAGACCCAGTTGTTATCCCTGCTTAGCTTCCTCTTCCCTGCCCCATTACCACTGCTCTGGCAAAGCAATTTTGCCCATCAATTTTCTYTGAGCTGTAGCTTGGCTAAAACAGAAGCTCTCCATCACCTAATATTTTAATGGTACCTGAGTTCAGCTTTGATTAGAGGGGCAGAATGCCCTGAGCAGAGTTGATAACCTTCACCAGCACCTCGCTGTTCCTTTTGGGCTCTGCCATTTGGGCTGTAATTAGGAAAAATGCTGTTTAAACACTTCCATCCCACCAGATTGCAGCCTGCAACAACAGAGCTGCATGACTCGTGTTTTTCCAGAGAAAAGAAGCAAGGAAAGCAACATAAACATCAAAAATAATGAAAATACTTTTTTTCCCCCTGTACTTCTGAAGTGCATTTAGCTTTTCTTTCAGTTTTTTTTTTTAATTGATTTTATTGCAGCAGTATTACCAACACTGCTGGACACTTTGCAATATTTACAAGAAGAGAAATCGTTTACAGCTTATCAGCTTTCATCAGTTACTGGTGGATTCCTGTAATGTACAAAACTATTAGTCAGATGTGGTGACTGGTTTTGATAAATTGCCTTCTTCTCTGGTTAGTGCATAAAAATTAAAAAAAAAAAAGCTTCATTATGTTTTTCATGAGATTTTAATAGTTAGCCCCACTAGTACTGAGGTGGCTTGGATTGCATTAATGTTTTCATTATCCCTGCAGATTTTCAGGATTCTGGGTAGAATCTCAGAGCCTGGGAAGGAGTGAGGCACAGGAATGTGCTCCTGCAGCCCTTCCTGTTCCACAAAAGCACTCTCAGCTCAGTTGCTTGTTGATTAAACCCCTGCACTTCCCCAAGGGTTTCCTTACATCTTTATGGCCACACTCCAGTGTCAGGGTCAGGACAAGATGACCCAGCCCCAGTGCTTTGCACAGTGACTTGCAGTATCAGCTCAGCATTTTGTATTCCCTCCTCTCAAACCATTCTGTGCACACTTGTCAGGTTTAACCCCAGCCAGGAACTGAATATCACCCAGGCACTTGCTCACTGCCTCTCCTGGCAGGATCAGGGAGATTATCAAAAGGGAGAGAGTGAGAAAATGTGTGAGCTGAGTTAAGGGCAGTTTAGTGGKAGAGAAAAAGAAGAAAATACRGTAGTGATAACAATCATGRTAAAATATTTAGAATATACAAGTGRTGCWCAATGCAATTGCTCACCACTTGCCAAGAGATGCTCAGCCAGTACCTGAGCAGTGATCCCTGGCCAGCTTTCCCCCCAGTTTATGTACTGAGAGTGATGCCATAAGGRATGGGATACCCCTTTGGTCMRTGGGGGTCAGCTGTCACCAKCCTTGGTGTCCTCTCCCAGCTCTCTGTGCACCCCCAGACTACTCACTGGCAGGGCATGAGAACCTGGAAAGTCCTTTCCTTAATATATACAACTAAAAACACCAGTGTCTTACCAACTTGAAGTCTGATGGAAAATAAAAGTAATTCCAATGTCTCTTTCTTTAAAGAAATGGATGCTGGACTTCAGCCTTTGGACCTGAGTATAGGCAGTACACAAATATTGACAAGGACTGTTATTTTTGTTTTTTAAAATGAGCTGTCACRTGTAAYGGGGGTAGGAATTTTAGGCATTTGKTTTTAAAGAGGGTTTCTGTCTGTCTTTGCCTTCTAGTGTTGTGTATTAGCCAGTTTCAACCAAACAAGGGAGGTGAAATCTCCMTGCCATTGGCTTTGGAAAAATCTCCTGGCAGTCCTCAGCTGGGCACTCAAACACCCAGACCCTGTTCTTGCTGGGGGTGCAGGGATCAAGGTTGTGCTTCATTGCTCTGTGGTGGTGGAGGGATGGTTGATAATTCCAGAGATCAGAAGGAAACATTGGAGAGCCGGAAAAACCTCTGTGAAAGAGCTGCAGGTAGTTCAGCTAAAGACTGGGGGGAAGAAGGACAGGAGCAACACAAAGAGCTGGGAAACATCACAAAGCTGAGAGTGAGGGCAGAAGTGCAGATATCCAGAGAAAGTGGAGGTTGTGGAGGCCTGGGGTGGATGTCTGATGTCTGCAGAGGGACAGGTTAGAGAGGAGAGARATCTGTAGGTAATCAGGCAGTTCCTGGAAGGAGCTTGTAAAAAGTGTGATATATTTGAACATTAATATTTTATGTTTAGGGAGTGTGAATGTCAAAATACAACAAAACCCAGGGCAGAACATCCTCCTTCTTTTCTCTGCATGGCCCATAGGCCAAAAATGTGCTTTGACTTTTACTGGTAGATTAAAAACTGAAGCTCAGGGTGGCACCTGGGGCTCAGATGTGTGACAGGGTGCAGCAGTTATGGAGGAGGATTTAAGGAGCTGTGTGTTCACATCCAGTGGCTCAGGCATGGGCATCCCACTGCATTTCCAGTGCCCAGTCTGTACACACAGCAAGAAAACACAAAAGAATGCACCTGGCAGAACGTTGCATTGGGATAGTGATGAACTCTAGGAAATACTGGGGAAAACAAGTTTAAAATCTTGTGGTTTTAATGAAATTGTCTTGAGAGAAAATGGAGAGAAGGGTCTGGAGTTGAAGGTGGAAATCTCAAAGGCCTCCAGACCTCAGGTGACAGAATAAGGGATCTGTCCTCTTTGGTTTGCAATGCTTGTGTTGTGCCCCCCTCAAGGCACAACACCTCCTCTGCCTTCCCTTCCTTCTCCTCCCAGAGAAAATTCCAGTAGGAATTTCCAGAGAAGAACAGTAAATTCAGAGTTGCTGACAGTGCAGTTTCATTCTGTAATCATTTACATGACTCAAACCTGWCAAGGAGCACAGGCTAAATAATAGACTGAACCCCCACACAAATACATGGTTGGTTTTATAGGCATTTTTTTGTAGTGTATTATGTAAATAATATGCACAGCTGTAGAAGTAAAATGAAGACAATTGACACAAAATCAAGAATATTGCAAAACTACACTTATTGAAGTCTTACTGACGGATTGAAATGATTCACGTTGGATTTACACATTTGATTAGAAAAGTATCCCAGCACAAACAAACTTTCTTGTGCAATGTTTGAAAGCTAGACATGAAGCTTTGGGCTGGAGCAGCAGACCTGAAATTGAAACCAGCAAAAATTTTGTTTGAATAAAGAGAAGGGAAGRCCCTGCTTTTCTTAAAGGGGATGATAAATAATCTAAATGAAATAATCAAGAACCAGGTCATAAATGCCAGGTTGGGTTAAATTTTTGCTGAAGTGCAAAAGTAAATGGCTCATGATGCCCAGTTGCCCCTTCCTTGGAATCAGGTAAATTGAACAATTTTCCATGCCACAGCTTGCTGGTGTGGATGTGGGCCCCCAGCTACCATAGGTATGAGAGTTCTATACCAGAGCAAACTGATGCTTAATTATCTCTAGATCTACATACGGAGCAAGTCTGAGTCTGCCTCCATTCAAATGTTTGCACAAATGTTGTATTTCTTTTGTCTATAATGTTGTTTTGGTAATCATAGGCACAATAATCTAATGCATTATCCTGGGATTCGTCCTATCCATGACCCAAAGCTCATTTGATAATCCTCCCTTAGAAAAAACTCCTATCAGCAGCCAGAAGTTTTGCACATCAGTGACCTCCCTGGCTTCTAAATGAAAACTGTGTTTTTTCYTGCTTCCAAACCCAGGTCTCAGAGGAGCAGAGCAGCTGAAGGAGCTGGGTTTGTTTAGTCTGGGGAAAAGGAGGCTCATGGGGAGCATCTCTCTACAACTCCCAGAAAGGAGCTTGTGGCAAGGCGTGGCTTGGTCTCTTCTCCCAACTAGCTAGTGACAGGACAAAGGAAAATGGATTCAAATTGCAGCAGAGGAGGTTTAAATGGGATATTACGAAAACTTTCTGCACTGAAAGGGTGGTCAAGCACTGGWATGGGCTTCCCAGGGAAGTGGGGGAGTCACCATCTCTGGGGGTATTTAAGAGCTGTGTAGATGTGGCACTGGGGACATGGTTCAGTGCTGGGCTTGGTATTGCTGGGTTAACAGTTGGACTCACTGACCTCAGGGAATTTTTTCCAACCTGAACAATTCTGTTTCCATAGCACCAAACTCTAGATCTGTGACCTTTTGCTGGCATGGAGTGAATGTGGTTTTCTGCTTTGAGGGYCTCTGGTATCCAGTGTGGATTGCAGGAATGAGCCCTGGGAGAGTGTGGGGAAAAAGCATTTTGCAAGAATCTCCCAGCATGTGAGAAATGGCCTGGCTCAATTTCACACTGAAAGCATCCATGTGCTGCAACAATATGGTAGATTATTTTTTGCTTTAGAAATCTCACTGTGACATTTTAGGTTTACTTAATCCTTCTATTTTTAAGATGCTTGCTAGCAATGTACTTCAGCAATGGGAAAGAAGAGGATTGTGCTGTTGACAACAGAATATTTCTTCTTTCTCCAGATGGCCTGGAGAAGTGACCTCATGTAAGGTTCTGGCTGTGCATTCCTGGTGCTCACTGGCACACCAAAGCAGGTCTCAGTTTTTGTCCCTCAGTGGCACTTTAGGGCAGAACCCTTGGCAGCATCTTGAGGCTTCCTATGGGTGAGTGCAGCGATGCCATGAAAAGGCATCATCCTGGTGTCATCTTGGTCCTTGTGTCCACCCCAGTGCCAAATTAGTTGGCTTTAGTAATTTTCTCATGTTTAAAGTTACTGGATTAGATTAAATCTGGTTATAACACTGGGGGTTTTGTTCACAATTGGTTGAATGTTCTTTATTGTGAGCTCTTTATACAAACTGAAATGTGATATAAAGGCATTAAAGGTTTGCTCCAAATTTTTKGCTTTAGTCAAATCAGACCTTTGAATGGTTTGCAAGTTTTAATTCTAGTTTATAAACTCTTGTGAATTTGTTGTTTATCTTGTATTTTGCATTGTGAGTATTTGGATAAGGAGGTTGTTTTATCAGGGCTTTTTGTTTTCTTTTGCATTTAACAAGAATTAAGGCTGAAATTTCCTGTGGTACCTGTAAACAGCCTGATGTAAAGAAGTTAKAGGTGTGCTTCTGGGGTGTCTGTCTTTGGTCAGTTTGAATCAGACCTAAATTTTTTTAAACTTCTCTAGCAATTTAATTCTATGTTTTTTGGAAAATGGTTTTGTTTAGCTACATGTTTCAGTGGACTGTTTTCACTGCTTTGCATTAAAGCAAATAAACTAATCTGCAGAAAAGACTTAATCTCCCTGATCTGCTTTGCAGGAATAGTATGGATCACTGAGCATGCAACCTTCCATGCCCCTTATCATGAGGGTTTGATATCCTTTTTAAAATTCATTTTCTATTGACTTTGTAACTGTAAAGCTAATAGTCCTCTTCTTGCTCAGCCAGGTCTGTGCCTCATATGGAAAGAACTGGGACTTAAAACAGTAGATTAAAGCTGGTATTGATGTTTGCCTTTTCAAATGCTTGTTTATTGCATCTGCACCAGCAAAAACTAAAGTAAAACTGCTATGAAAAGAAGAAAGGCTTCAAAACTAGCCAGAGGTTCCCAATCCCTGAGAATTGCCCACAAATATGTTTGATGTGACTGAGGAAAATGTTTCTCTGAGAAGAGTATGTGGGTGTCAGTGAGGATGCATCAGKGGTAGTTAAAAGTTCATGCTGTTTTTCTCTTCTGTTTCTAAACTTTTGATTCTAAWTTTTTCTTTTGTAGATTTTGTAGTTCTTACTAAAACTTTTGTGGCTGGAGGTGTTCATTCCTCTGAAAGAACAAAAGTGCTATTTTCAAAAAGTGACAATTTCTGTGTTCAAAAATTGATGTTTTGACAAGTAATCTCAGAGCWTGATATTTAATCATTATACCTTTTAAAATTATGTCTGCTAATACTGGCTCTGTTTTTAGCCTGAGAAGAATGGATTT
The DNA here is from genome assembly GCA_902810485.1 of Alauda arvensis. Taxonomy (NCBI): domain Eukaryota; kingdom Metazoa; phylum Chordata; class Aves; order Passeriformes; family Alaudidae; genus Alauda; species Alauda arvensis. Next base: position 2,390,387 of record CADDXX010000054.1, on the reverse strand, counting down.
GTGTAAATTYTTATGGCCCAGACCTGATGATACTATAGAATAATTTTCTTCATAKAGGATGCTCCAAGTCTATCCAGCCTGGCCCTGAACACTTCCAGGGATGGRAGATCCACAACTTTTCTGGGCAAYCTGTGCCAGGGCCTCAGTGATGATGAGAACCACTCCTCTGTACATGGCTGGGAGAAGGAAAATGTGTTTTGTAAATAAACACTTAAAAGATATTTCCCCCAGTTTTCTTGCAGTATTAAATAATAAATTGTTTTATTATTTAGAAAAAAGCTGACTAACTGAACCCAGTGTAATCTTGAATTGCATAATATGTATCTTCATATTTRTTCTTTATTTACTTCCCAATATTATTTGGTAAGCTGAGGGAAAAAATTCATAGGTGGAGATAACAGGTCTCCAAAGAAAAGTTTTCATTTTCAAGTTGTATAGAACCTCTTTTATGGAATATTGATATCTTAGTGAGAACTCTTTAATGTCATCTTAAAGGAAATAAGAACATATCCTTAATATCTTTAAGCCCAGTGTAAAGAACACAATCCCAGTGGGATGGGAGCTGTGTATTAAAGTGGGGTTTATGCTGCAATGGTGCACAGAAATCTGCTTGAAATGTTCCCTGCCTTACAGAATTCATTACTGGAGAAAAATGTATTCGATAGAAACAGATGCCCCAGCTTCTAAACTTTGCTGCAAGAACAGGGCCCCACAGCCATCAGTTGTCAAGTGAGCCTGTACTCATGAGAGGGAATGGGGAGGCTACAGGCAGTGGAAAGTTTCAAACCTCCCTCAGTTGGATAGACAGGAAAATTCAACATTGTGGCATGTAAAAGTCAACAATTAGTAAGAGAAAAAGGGAAAAAGAAAAGAACATTTGTGGAAAAGAGACCTGATTTTTGTCTTGATAGTGTAACTTCATCAAAGGGGTAGGAACTGTCATTTTATTAATGCTATGTCCACCAAAGTCAATTGAATTKTTATAATGAAGAGTAGAATTAAGCCAAATGACTCACTATTTGAAAAGAAGAAGAGCTTTTTAAGCAATAATGCAATTTAACATTTTTTACATCAACAGTACGCTGTTTGGTGAGAAAAGTTTAAAACAGTAAGCATGGTTTTTGCTGTTCTCACAAGCACATTTGACTCTTATGAAATCCAATTTTGAAAAATCAATGGAATTGCTGAAGTGTACTGCATCCTCTCTGCCACAGAACATGTTTTGCCATATTAACAAAAAGCTTGGTTGTTTTTCCTTTGTTTACTAACCCAGATGATTTGAGAAAAGGATCAGTTCCTGTGGAAAGGGTCACACATTCTGGTAACTCTGTTTTTGGGGCCCTTGTGGTGCTATTAAATGRAATTCTCCCTTGAAGGTCTGGTCACCACAAGCTGGTCCCAGCCACAGAGAACACCAGCCTTACACTCAGTGAGTAATACTTCTCATTGTAGATGTCCTGGAGATTTAGGAAATGGATTCTATTTCCTTTGAAAAGTCTAAGATGCATTTTTTTACTTTATATGGTCTAATTTATGCAAGGACAGCAGCTATTGAGCCAGTACCCCCTGATGGCTCCCTCTGCATCACATCAGCAGAGCACATATTGAAAATGCCAAAAAGTATTCATTTACTTGACTTCCTAACAGCCCTTACATAATCGTTATGATCTGGAATTTAAAGATCACTGAATTGATTCAAGTGGGAGAAAAATATTTATTTCAGTCAGTATCCTCCCAGACAAAGTCTCCAAAGCAGATTGGAGTTTGACGTAGACAACTGAAATASTCTGTCCCCTTTCACCTGGGGATCCTGAAAAAAATCTAAGTATTTTATTTCTATGTCTTCCTGGTGCTTTGCCTTTGAAAATGAGAATTAAGCTTAAAAATAAAYCACAATTACATAAACAGTGAGATTTCTGTAATGTGTACCTGACCTTGCATTTCTGGTCCGATCAAAACTCTGAGCTTATTCTTCCAAGGGGGAGAAACATTTTCCATTGGAAGACCCAGCCTGAGGAACTGTAATAATTGACCTCATATTTTGCTCATTATATAAATATAATATTTAAAAATATTGCATGGTTTAATTCACATTATTTAATTACAGCACAGGAACAGGACCCAAAGCAGACTGCTGAATTCAGAAAGGTCTGTATAGCCACTCTAAAAATATCAGGGTGTAATCGATGKAGCTGCCGAGGCAGATGGGTCTGGGGGACCTGTGTGGTTGTGGTTCACAGCTCTGAAAATGCAGTTGGGTTCACAGCCACTCTTAATATCACCAATGGAATGYATTGATATGAAAATGGGGTATCTGTAAGTGTGGTAGGTGAGCATTCCCTTCTCACCTTCTCACCATCGTTTTTAGCTCGCTTTGATTTCTTTGCTGGTTAATTTTTCTTTTCTCCCCAGAACTTTCCACAGAGAAATTTAAACTTCAAGTGTCATTACTTCACCGAAACTAATTTGTCCTTATTATTCCTCATTACCTTTTATCTTGTAATTGCTCTTTAGAGCTTCATACAATCTGCATATTACATTGCTCTATGTGTGCTTTACTAGTCCTGATTTTTTTTAATAAGCAACATGGTCAATATATACGAATGGTAAGCACCAACCTGATTTGCTATCTGCTGTAATTGGATTCTGCCTTTAATTACAGGTGGTAATGACATTTTAAGCACCTTATACAGGTGTTGGGGGGGGAGTGGGGGTTATGAAATGTTAAGCAACATTAAGAAATCCTAAGCTTCTGGAGTGCTGCCAAATTTCAGAGGTGCCTTTCAACTCCAAATAGCGATTTTCATGTGAGGATAATTATAGCTCTGGCCACCTGGACTGCTCTTGTTGGAGTCAGGCAGAGCAGAGGAGTAAGCCTATCTGCAAGCCACACTTCTCATCTTCTCTCTTTAATTGTGTTTTCATTTAAAATTACTCCAAATATATTATGGCCTGCATTCTGATTCCTAAAASTACTGCAGGGCCTTCTTTTTGTGTGTTTGCTGGCCAAAACAAGTGGGAGAATATATTGTTATGTATTGGCAGCATAACTGAGGTTGGGTGACCTTGGAAAAGATATTTGAATTATGTTGATGGCCTCCTTGATCTTGGGGGAGTTTTAATTCACATCTATAATTCCAGCCCGAGAAAATTAGACTGAGATTTGTTTCAGAACTGATGGGAAAATACATAGSCAGCAAAAGGGGTTGTCTTCTCCTTCATTACTTATGTAGCTTCTGGAAAATAACTTTTCCCTAGCAATAGCACTTAAAACTCAGCATTTCTGAGACAAACACATATTCTCCTGTTTCTTCTGCCCTGACTTTTTCGAAAGAAAGTGAAAGAGACAGCACTTTTATATGTCCTGCAGGAACCTAATTCAATTCTTAACTTCTCCTCCTTTCTTTCCCTTCCTCCAGAACCTCTGCTTATTAGTCACAAAGCCCAGGGGCTTATCCTGCCTCTGCTTGCACAGTGCTGATTTCCTGCCAGCCAGGCCAGGGTTCCTGAGCTCCCAGTGATGGGGCTTGAACAGCTTTATTTCTGAGATTGAGCTGAGATCCTGAGATTGATTTATTTCTGAGGTTGATCTTAATTCTTCATCTCTAATAACCTGTTGTGGTGTGGAAGCCTGGCTTTAGTGGCATCAGCAAGACCTTGGTTCTGAGTGCTTCCAGTGCTTTGAAGTGATGTTTGAGGGTTTGGTTGTTGCTGTGTGGTGCTGCTGTGCTTTTCCCTGGAATGAGGTGTCCTATCACACCTGTACCTTGGGATATGTAGGGGAACAGCCTGGGGGTGTTTAGCCTGGAGAAAAGGAAGCTCAGGGTGGGGTTTGTTGCTCTCTGCACTACCTGAGAGGAGGTTGTACCATGTGGGGATTGGTCTCTCCTCCCAAGTAAAAAGCAATWGGACAAGAGGATCTTGTTGTTGTCATCACCAAGAGATGTTTCAGTTGGACATTAGGGGAAAAGTATTCACTGAAAATGTGGTGAAGCACTGGAACAGGCAGCCCAGGGAAGTGGTGGCGTCACCATGCCTGTAAGTGCTCAAGGAACCACCTCGGATGTGACACTTGGGGACATAGTTTAGTGATGAGGATGGCAGTGCTGCATCAGGGGTTGGGTTCCCTGATCTCCCAGGTCCTTTCCAATCTAAATGATTCTATGCTGTCTATGTAGAACATTTCTGCATGTGAAATGGGAAAACAAGGAAATATCTTTAAGCATTCCAAATGAAATTCAAAAATCAAGAACAGCTAAAGGTRAAGCTCCCATGGAGGCTTGTCTTGATTGACTGTACCAAATTATCTAGATGACCTTTTCTAAGTATTATAAYGTCAGGGTGATTGGCATGCCAGAACTAAGATTTTATTTCTCCTTGTAGGGGATCYGACTTCTGGCTGTATGTATAGATCTGCTTTATACTGCATTCACAGGATCAGGTAATTTTATATTTATATATATATATATAAACAGCTTCTCTATTTTTGCATATATTAAAAGTATTCTAAATCACTGATAAATGAATTCATAAACAATATTTAATAATGGGCCTCATTGCAGTTAATTCCATTGATTCACTCTAGACTGTGGCAGTACTTTTTCCTCTCCATGTTTAATGTTGAAAGGAATTTATCATGTGAAGTCTCCTAAACTTCTCTGGATTTCTACCAAAGACAAGGCAGAATATCCTGAAAATTAAACATGCCAGTTGTTACCTTAGTTTTAATTTTTCTGGGTTTTTTATTCCCCATTTTTCTCTAACTCAGGAMAAAGCATTGTCTAGACAAGATGGCCCAGCAGCCTGTCCAGCTGAACCTTGCAAGTGTTCAGTGCAAAGGCAGCAAGAGACAGACAAAGGGCCAGGGCAGAGGGAGGCAGTGACTTCAGGGGTGTTTGCCCCAGCTGATGTGTGTTTGCTTTCCAGTTCTCACCTCCCTGTGCAATCTCAGGCTCAGCTCTGCTCTCTGTCCTTGTTTCTATTTGATGTCACAGCAAGAAGACAAGGTGCCCTTGGTTTTTACTTGAAAGGTTATATTGAAGCTATTTTTCTCTAATCTGAGAGATTTCAGCCAGAGCAAAGCAGAATTTTAAAATTTGGCCTAAGCAAGCCTCATAACCCCTCTGTATCACAGAGAAATGAAGTTAAACATTGAATTGTGTGTTGGACAATTGCTTCAAAATTGCTCAACTCACTTTTTAGACCCTGGTGTCAGTTATTCTCTATGTGAAAAATAAATTAATCCCTACATGTTTGGGAAGTTATTCTGTAAATTTTAGTCTGTCACTAACAAAAAAACCCCAGATGTCAGGATATGTTTTAACTGCTTTAAACCCATGAAAGTAATGTTTAATGTGAAGAACGTGGGTGATCCCATCCCTGACAATGGGATTGGGGTATCAGAATGCACTGGGGTATCAGAAGTGCCACTGGGCTTCTGGGGCTGGCTGGAGATTGGGATGTCTCAACTACATCTTGATTACTGACCCTGGATGTGACCTTTACCTGTCCTAAAAACAACCTATGTATCACAGGAAAAGGCTTTCCCTCACATTTTGGATGGCTTAAGAGAGCACACCTCATCATTTCAGTTCAGCTGAAACACTGTGGTTCCTTAAGCTGCAGGAACTCAGCTGTAAGCTGAGCCTGAAGTATCTCTTTGTCACTTCAAGCATGAGCTTATGCAGTTTGCTGAGGCAGAGTTCACATTCTGAAATCACCACTAACATTTCTGCATGAGTTTAGTTTAAAGCACTCTCAGCAYTCACACTGCACATGGAATCACCCTTTGAGAGGCTGAGCTGTAAAGAAGAAGCAAACCCAGTGGGACAGTCTTCTGCCTAAGTGTAATTTGTGAATATTTGCAGAATCAGGTCTGCAGGTTGCAGTATGTCCTGTAGCAATTTGATGGCTTTGGCAGGGTTACTGGTTCATTTTGTCACTTTTAATTTTGTTTTGTTACTACTACAGTGTTTGAAATTAGTGTTCAAACTTTATTCTCTGTTGACCAGGGAAAAAAGRAGAAAGACACATCTCTACACTGTTTACATGAATATTGACCACAAGGTGAGCAGGACRCTCTTCTTTTTTTGTGAGAAGCCTGCTTGTCAGCATGCCAGTGATAGATCAGATGTAAAGAAAATCACTTCTGCAAAACCAATTTGCTAAGGGGCTTGTAAAATCCATTTTTAAAAAGTTACTGAGGCAAAAAAAAAAAAAGCGAAGGACCAGCCAACCAGATATTTTGATCGGCTCTTCAAGGTCAAAACCTGATTACTAATTCATCAAATACCTCACTGGTAGCACTGCTTGGAGAACAAACAACTCCGTGCAGATGTTCTACCTAATAATTCCAATGTGGGAAGAAGGCTTTACTCACTTTTGGCAATGCTGCAGTCRTAGGAGCTGTGGCTTTCCAGGCACTGGCAGCCCAGCTCCGTGCAGCGTCCGTGGCCATTGCAGAGCGCGGGGCACCGGAGGGCCGTGAGGATTTCCTCCCAGGCAGCAGGTGGCTGGTTTCCAGCAGGGAACTCTCCCCTCCTGCTTCCCAGCACTCTCCTTTCACACTCGTTCTCCAGAAGGGCTATCAGTGCCCTCACCCAGGCCGCGTCATCTTTGAGCTGCAGGTCCAAGAGGCAAATATCGATTGCCTGATCCAGGTGTTTTGCCAGGAGGCCTTTACACGCCAAGCCAATGGTGGAATTTGCAAGGATTTGGTGGCAAATCTCCTGAGCTTTGGTGGCAGTCAGGCCATTGGGAGTGGGCCACGAYAGTGGAAATTTCATCCGAACCCCTTCAAAGTAGTCCTCGGGGAAAAAATATGCAAAGCTCTTGGAATCTCTCTGGGCTGGGCCATGCAATGGGGGAAAGGAGGAGTATTCATAATACTTGTCTTGCCTTTTTGCTTTCCTTAGGTCTCCTGTTGGTTTGGTAGGATCAATGGAACTGTTGTTATTCATGGAAACACTGTGTGGGAGGGGCTTCAGTGGGACCTCAGGGCTTCTTCGCTTTTGGACTGATTTAGAAAAATATCTTTGACCAAAAGTCTTGGTCAGTGGTTTCTCATCTTTTCTCAAAGYTGACTCTGTTTCTGCGTGAGTGACAAACTCAGATGTAACATCCAGGTATGGGATTGCAGAGCTGTGATCCACATGGTCGTGGTGGCAACCAGAGGGCTGGGGGGAAGGAGTCTGGAAGGCATTTTGTGTGTTTATCAAGGGCACAGGCTTGGTGCTCCCCTTCTGGCACCTGCAGAAACTTTTCCTTTGCTTCCTCTCAGAAGGTGCTGGAGTCTTGTCAAATAAACTCTTCCCTGGAGGAATTCTGATTTAAAAATAGAAAGAGATTAGTGGGAGAAAACTTTCAACAAATCAGTCTGTCGTACAAGGAAACTTTCTGTCACTGAGACTAGGGTAAGCATAAATTTCCARTCTGCAAAAGTACTTGAGAAAATGCTTAAGTTTAACCTCTGTTTTCTGTAGTCACTTCTGCACTGTYCTTCTTGAGTTGTCCTGTGTGTTTTCCAGCACTTCATGGAGACTTTTTGGTACCAGATGTTTAAGTGGTTTGCTGGAGCGTTGCCTAACTGCTTGACTTCTCTTTGCAGGACTTTCTCTGAGGTGCAGGTTACCTTTTGTGTATTATACATGAAGAAAGGCATTGGATTTGTCCCTGGGTGACCTAGCTAACTCTTGGAGAATGACAAAAAAGTCAGGTTTGTTTCAAATCCTAGATTATGAAAGTCATCTTTATCTGTGTGCCTGTTCTCTCCTTTCCTTATCAGCAGTTTCCTCTAAGATGTAGATTGCTAACATTTTTCTTTTAAATGTCTTCCCCCTTTTTAAATTTTTTTGCATACTTAATTTCATTCTTTCTTTCTACTAGAGTTTTCTTTGATTTTTTCCTTTCAACATAAAGCATTTTTCTATTGATCACAGGGCTAGGCTATCATATAAGCTGAGATGATTTTTTTCCCCCTTTTAAATATAGTCTTTTATGATGGATAAACTTCTAGAGACTTCAGTCTGAATAAACAGCCATGATTCAAGTTTCTTCAGAAATCTCATATCTCTTATTGATCTTATTTGTGCAGCACAAAAGGAATCCTRGAGCTTCATAGAAAAGGATATGTTTCTTGTCTCAACATTTGGCAGCATGTCATTACCAGACAAATTTGAAAGAGCAACAAAAATTTAAATTATTTTGGCATTAATTTTGTCTTGCAGCCAGAATGCTGGGGTTTCAGGAAAGTGAAAGCATTCACCAACATACTGGAGCCAAACACTAGATACTGTTGTTGGAAACCGTAATTGCCTTTATCCAATTTTCAAAAAAYACATTTAAAATGGCATATCTGATATTACTACTTTGATCATTGACACAATCACAAATTTTAAATAGAACATCTCAGTGATTCTGGCAAAATGAACCTATTTCTCCTCCTGAAACACGAGCACRAACATTTATGGAACCGTTTTGCCCAAAGTGTGGGCTCAGCAGGAGACAGCATGAGACAAAAGGGTGGTTTTCATGCTCATGGAAATGCACAAGCTGTTCTGCACTTCCCTGTAGTCTAGGAAAAAATGAACATTTTTTATGATTGAGAGACTTGTCCTTTGGACAACACATTTTAGTGTCTGAATGAGTGTCCTTTACGCTCCATTCCTCTGGTTCTAATTCAGGGGTTATCTGCCCCTGAAGCTTCCCTGACTCAGCATCAAGTAAATTTAAACCTAGACTAGGGCAGCAGCAGAAGACCCTCCTTTGATATAATACTACATAAACTAGAGGCTATTGTAAATATAATTGATTTAGTAAAAACAATAAATCAACCACATAAACCGGTCCAGAATCAGGACAGAAACCTAACACACAAATAAAAATTTCAGTAAAATGAAACTCTTTTGCCTTGATATCTTACTGAAACAAAATTRATCCTACATGAAATCAATTACCTCCTTTTGGTCAGATCCTGTCAACAGAACAGGGGTGTGTGGTGTGGAAAGAATGGAAACCCCATCCTTCCTCACAGCCTTGCACACACCTGCAACTCCTCAGTGAGCTCAGATGTGCCCTCTGTCCCCTCAGAGGAGATGACCAGACTGTCATTCCTCTRAGCCACCCACTCTTATGCAGGAAGAATTAAAGTTTTTCAATCTGAGTTGGATGCTATTATAGAGAAAGTGTCCAGAATTTAACAGCATTTCTGCTGGTTTCTTGGTATATTTTTAAATGTTTGAAAATTTTATTTTGCCTYCTTAAATCACGAGTTTTAAAATGAATCTCTTCTCTGGTTGCTGTTTAGTGGCTGGGAAGCTCTGATGTTGTTTTATTGTTTAAAAGTTGTGTTGGAAAGCTGGCCTGGAAAGCTGATCTGTGCATGCAGAGCCCTGCAGCTGCTTGAGAGAGGTGGGAGCCAGGGAAAGCTCTGAACTGCCAGATGGTGGGCACTCAGACTGGCTTCAGGTGCTGSAGAAAACCTACCATGCTTTCAGGGTTATTTAAAATGAAATGAAAAGCAGCAGCAGAAAAAYCACCCTCTACCTTTTGATTTTTACTGGGCTGTTTCTCTGTGAGTGCATCAGAGAATGATCCAGTCTCCTCTGGAGGCGACCTTAGCTCCTCTGTTGGCTCGTTTTTTTAACCAGGTTCTGAGGGGTCCTTAAGAATCCATCCTTGGGAGTACTGCAAGATGAAACTCACCTCCCCTCTTGCCCTTMTCACTTAGCAGGAGCTTCTGCCTTCCCTGGAGAATCTCCATCACACAGCCCTAGAAAACTCCTCAGTGTTCTGTAAGTAAATTCCTCTGCACTGWGCTTTGGCTTCAGCTCTTTCAACCRAATTGCTTTGAGCAAGTTCTCCTAAGGACCTTTTTAGCCCTTTGTTTGGGTACCGAGTCATTGCTTGGTTCTTGCACCAAGCCATTTCTCCATCTGCCTTCCCAGAAGCAATCTCTGACTGATTACCACATTAATAGSATGTTAATGATGGCTGTTGAATTCTAAATAGTAGAATTTATAATGACAGGCCMAAATTGACATTAGATAGCTGTTACTTAGGCCCACTGAAGTGTTTGTTTATTTTCTGAAGTGCAAGAAGTCTAAAAATCTTTGTCCCTGTGGGGTTGTGCTAAGCCGCCATGTACAGATTAAGTGTTATGTTACAGTGTTTTACCTTTTTCCTTACTTCACAAACCAGGCTACACAAGGAAACCCATTTTGGTTTTAGGAACACCTATTAGGCATGTTTTARGTTCAGCAACAGGAATTAAAATGTGGGATAGGGATAGAGACAGGAGYAGGGACAGGGAGAGGGACTGTGACAGGGGGATGTCGGAGTGTCAGACCCCTGGCTCTGTTTGCAGATCATCTGTCCCAGACAGTACAAGTTTCCAGAGCTCACTGTCATCATTAGTTGAGTTGATATGAAGTTTTAGCATGGTACATATACTACCAGACTTTGTCAAAATGTAACATTTGATCTAGCCTCACATATTGTAATTAGTGTTCAGGAATAAAAGAACAAGAGAAATACAAAACCCTTAATTAATCCCTATTGTCAGCTGTCTACATTTTCAAGAGTGGGTGAGAACTGCATTTTTTCTTTTAACAGCTGAGAGGGATCTTAACACAGCTGCTAACACGACATCACTTGTGAATATAAAACTTCTCTCTGGGTAACTGCTGATGTGTTTTGTGCTGACTGAAAATTAAACCCCAGTGCTGCTGGCATGGAGATGGGTCTCCAGGCTTCTCCCTCAGGTTAAGCAGATCTCTCTGTCAGCTCATTAGGGGAGTCTGTAATGAAATAAACCCATCAAGACCGTTTGAAACACTGCCAAGARCATCTCCTGGGTGGGATCTCCCTGGCTCTGTACCTCCACTCCTCTATGAAGTCTTCCTCGGACTGGTTGCTGAGGTCGTTGTGAGCCACCCCRTCGAAGATGCCACACAAGCCCCGGGTGCTGTTGAAGTCCCTGCCCGGTGTCCTCACTGTCACACCCATTCCCCACTCGCTCAGGTCTGCTCGAACAAATGCTCCCGAAGGGAACAGGATCTGAAGAGGCAAGGAAAAAAAAAACCAAACAAACCCCGGTGAATTGAAGCTTTTACCAAGCTTTTTATGCAATAAAAACCGTCTCTTCCCATAAAGGAAAATATCAAAGCAGGACGTTAGCGATGGCGGAGGTAATTTAGGATCACTTAGGAACACTATAAATATTTATTTGTGCTATTATTTAGCCTGCTTTCAGATTCCATGGCATTAATATCTGATAGCATTACATAAATATATAACTGCATGAGTACTTTCTTCTTAAATTAGTATTTGCATCCATTGAAGTTTTCCCAGTGGYAAGTTACCAGCTAATTTTTTTGAAGCGACTTCCATGACAATAAGACCATCCGTGTGTCTTTTATGTTAATAATTTTATAATAATAACTTTTTTTTTGAGAAACTACCAAGATCAAGAAATATCTTTCTTCCTTCTGAACAATCGTTTCATTTTCCCAGGCYGGATTATCCAGCAAATGATTGTGTTTTAAAGTGGATAAAGCAATTTTCTCATTAAAGAACTAGTGGTAGGCTTACACTGACCTTTAAAAGGGAAAAAATAAAAAAACCTAGCAGGGTTCAAAACCAAAAAGTAACTGTGTGGATAATGGATTTTTCAGATTGGTTTACTAACCAAATAATAAAAAGAAAAAAAAAAAAGCAAAAAGAAAATACTTTTCAGCTGAAATATATTTTTTAAATTTGCTTTATTTTTACAGGTAAAAAGAAAATTATTTGAAAATTATCTGAGCCTGGAGAGGGAACAGGAACATAGTATCCTGATAAGGCACCTTAATTCTTTCTTTTTATCCAAAATTAAACATTTTTCAGTTAATCATTAAAAATACATTAGAGTTGCAAACTTCTYATTATAACGAATTCAAAATAACTATTTTCCTTTTTTAAATGGCCCCCTGCCTAAATATAATTTATTCATCCAAATAATGTCCTTTGCYTTCTTTTCTTTTGGGTGGGGATTTTCTGGTTGCTTTGAAGTTCCTCTCCATCAAATCTGCTCATATCTGTGAGGGAGTAACAAGCTCCAATTTTTATTCTTCTGCTTGAATCCAGGGTTTRCTCAGAGTTTGGCTTCACTAAATTATAATTCTGCCCATTTTAGCTCCCCATTACTTCAGGCTTTTTCTAGAGGGCTGCGTGTAAAACCCTTGCAATCAGGACTGCAGGAGCTGTTCTGTCTTCTGCACTGTCCAGATTAATATTYCCAGGTGTGGGTTTATTTCAGGAGTTTGGAGGGCTCTAACCCTTTCCTTTCCTGCTGCCCTGGGCAATGCATCCCATCTGGATTTAATTCTGCAAATTGAGGCTTCAAAGATGGTTTTTTGAGACCTCAGTTTGCAGAGTTATTCAGTGACTGGCTGCTGGAAGCTGCCACTTTGCATGAACTAACCCCATTCCAATCCTACTTGAACGTTGTGGGAGCCAGTGGGAGCCAGTTCCTGAGCTGCATGAGGATAATGATGGACAAGTGCTGGGAGAATGGGGATGCACCCAACTCAGTGGTGGGCTCAGGAATCCTGTTCAGTGCTGGACGGTTCCTACAGACTCCCACTCACATCCCAGCAGGATTCATATTGTGTCCCCAGTCTGCCCTGATCTGTTTCCCCGAGTCTTACCTCAGGTGTAAATGAGAGTAGGGATTCCTTGCTAAGATTATCCTAGCAATAAAACAGTAATTATATTGCATTCAGTTGCAAAATGAAATGACAGCTTGATTCCTGCCTTTTCTCTATTCTATAATTAACAGACTTTCAATTACTACCTTCCTGAGCTCTATTCCAAGTGAGATCACAAGGAGAGCCAAGCACAGGCACTTCCTGCATCATTCTGGCTCTGCTGTGGACCRATCTTCATCCAAAACATTTCATGGCAATAAATCTTGATGATACAACTCCAGGATAAAATTATCTTCTTGGCCATAATTTGCTGCTCTTCTCCTCACCAAAACCCCTGGTGCAGCCTGCTGTTATTTTTCCGGTGATTTCAGTGGATTAGTGTGGATAAGCAATACTTATGCAAAGTTGTGGCTGTATATTTGTTTAGGCAAATGCTTTATGTTACAGCAAATTTTGCACATTTACAGCCCATTTTCGTCGCTTTTGGGGGCTCTCTGGATCTGACTAATAGTGTCTTACTGCTCCACTGAAAAACTCCATTATTCTGCTACCTGTGATCTTCCCTTGAATATTTACATCCTGAGCTCTGCAAAGAAATTTGCTTTATGTGATGTGGTYGGGTAGTGCCTGGCATAAGCAAACAGGGAGAGTGCTGCAGAGAGTAAGTAGTGCTATCAGAGCTCTGCTGTGTTGCCAAGAAATTTCCAGAGGCGTTCGTTTTGCTTTGTTTTACATTTTGTTAAACCAACACTTTAACCAGCTACTTCCCTGCCTCTTGTTTTGTGGTGCATTTCGCTCTGGTGGCTTCAGATATTTTCCTATTGTCCTAGGTTGCAATGTAAGATGGGCCCAAAGTATGTATTCTATTACCATCTTCATGGGTTCTTGGAGCCAGGTGGGGCAGTGCCCCCTCCCTCTGGACTATCTGCTGTTAATGGCCCTGGTCAATGACTCATAGGTAACTCCCCTTGGGAGCCATCTCTGCTTAATGGGCAATCAAGGACCCATTGTATGACTCATAGAATGACATCAGCCCATTGTGAGATGCTCTGCCCAGTGGGGAGGAGCCAAGCATTCCCACCTGGATATAATCTGCAGTTTGGGACAGCACAGACACCCACTGGATTCCCAGAGGACAGGAGCTGCCAGATCTTTCTACAGGATCACTGCTTCAACAAGACTGCTTCATTYGGACTGCTACCACCACCCTAACSAACAGGGTGTCAGGTTGTATTCTGACTCTGCCAAGGGTCTTTTCATTTGTTCCTTTTACTATTRTTTTTATTTTATAGTTTTCCTATTAAATTGTATTTCTGACTTAGTCTCTCACTGGTTTTGCTTTCAAACCAGTACACCTATTTTCCTAATTTCATTAAAATTCAGAAATACGAAAGACGAGTTTTCAAAGCAACAACCGCCGCAAGAGCGCTGAAGCATCCACGCACGTACTGTGATCTTCCTGCCTCCGTAAGACTTCAGGATCCTGACTCGTGGCGACGCCTCGGTGCTTTTGACGGTCAGCTGGGGCCTGCTGTCCTGAGAGTGGCCRTTGCAGGTGTCCAGCACCACGGTGTCAGCCTCCTCCCGAGCAGCCACGCCGCAGTTGCAGGCGGTGGCGGAGCGGTGGCCGCCGCAGTCCCACTGCCGGACGTGCACCTCGAAGGGCCGCGAGAGGCTGCGGCACAGCAGGAACGTCCCGACCTTGTGGCTGTCGTAGCGCCTGAGCAGCCACAAAGAAACAAACCCAGAGAGCGTTAGAGACCCTCAGCGTGCGCCTGTGTTTGGGTTGTATAAGGGCACCCCCAGGGCAGCAAGGCTTTTCTGTATTAAGAAGGGAACTGGGGTTTCATCTCTTGCTCACATAGAAGGTAAAGAAGCCAGAAGGTTCAATGCTTCYGTTGTCCTGGCTGGCTGAGTGCCAGCCCAAGACACTTCTTGGTCACATGAAGTTCATCTCAAGAGGTGCTGCCACTCCAAATTGCCAAGGACACCTCCTCGACTATTAAGTACTTAAAAGACTGCACAGAGCCCCTTGTGGCTTTTTTGGGGTGCCTTAGCAAGTGCAAGAGTCTCCCTTGCACTGTGCTCGGCTTGTTTCCATTTGCTTTATACTGTTGGTTATTTTTCCTTTGTATTAAAACCTTTTCTTTTACAAGGCATGCCTGGAGAAGCCATCTCGTTCTTATTAAGCCACTCTGAGAGGGTGCTGGTTCACCCTCAGACTTGATACATCTTCACAGGGCTAATTACACCTGACCATGTGCAAGATTATCACTGGGTGTTCGTTGGCACTCAACAAACACCCAACACCCAACCCAGGTGCAGCAGCRCTCCCTAATTAGAGCATCCTGGTGGCTGGACTTGGAGGAGGGAACCTTCCACACACAGGGAATGGTTTCTCTGGCTCTGTATCCAAGGGAACGCTGCAGCAGTTGTCAGCTGGAAGTGCCTAAGAATCCCTGTGAAAAACGSGAGTTGTGTCCCAGCTGCTGCCATGGCAATGGGCATGGATGAAAAAGGGTAAACATTTGATATAAAGCAGATGGGAAGAAGTTTCCTGCCTCTGGGTCTTCGTAAATATATTTTGGTTCTAACCGGATGCTTTTAGAGTACAATGTTCTTCAAAGGGAAAGCAGTGCTCAAATAACCTCTTCTGTGACTAATCACCAAATTTGACAAGTCTGGCTGTGGCTAGGTAAAGGCTTCCTGTGAAAATCTGGGATTCTGCTGAAAGCCTGCTAAAATGGAGTTTGCCTCAAGCACAACTTTCACACTCAATGGATTGGCAATCAGCACAAGCCAGTGTGGAAAACAATTCAGGACTTTCATCCTTTTCTGTAAGGAAAGTTCCTGCTCCATCTGGGTGAGGCCAAGGGCAGGATAACTTTAATAACTTTGCAAGTGTTTGGCCTCTGCATGAACCATCTGGAACCTCTGGGGTTTCCACAACAGAGGCCTGTGAGAGGACCTTCTTCTGCTTGTTCTTTGTGCTCTCACTCCATAAACTTGTCTCATTCTCACTCTATTTTATTCTAATATGTTATATAAAAGGAAATAGTAGCCATATACTTAATATATGTTGTTGATGTTTTCTCCCTATAACCCAACAGCTTTCATCTTTAAAAACAATGGATTATTCTGCTTTCTTTTAAGGCACTATGATTAGTTTCAAACATGATTTTTATGAAATTAAGTAATATGGAAACTAAACTATAAGCTTATAACGATAAGCTTTATTCTTTCTACCATAAAGAAAGCATAAAAAGGAATGTATAAAATGCTTCTGSTAAATAACAGGATTACTTTTTAAGCAGTGCCATACAAACATCCACATTTTTTCAGGCCATTAATGTTTCTTATGCAGATTAACAAATGGCTTGTGAACTGTGACTTTTTCACATGTATATTTCTACATTTTGTTCCTCTTCAGAATAAAAGCTATAGATAACTTTGTAGCTTAAAGCACAGCCAAAAATTTAAATTCCASCTCCTTTTCTCTGATAGAAAACACATCTGACTATCTTTCATCTTGAAAAACTTAGTCAGGTTGGCCGTAAAGTGATAAGATTTTGAATGGTTCTGTCTCATCCTATTTTCTAATCAGATACATAAATCTTGTACTGCACAGATGCTGCTGCTAAGATTGATCAGAGCTAAGGACAGCATAAAAAGCAGATCATCTCTTTAAACATCAAGTACTCSTTCCATTTGGACATCTTTGTGGGGGAGAAAGAGGAGAGAGGATATTTTAGGAGAGCACCTTCCACAGTTTGCTTCTACAGGATCAGCTTAGAAGGAGGGGTGTTTAAAGAGGAAATAAGGCATCAGATTGGCTGTACCCAGGTTAATTATCTCTGTCTGGTAAAGAAGGCTGGTTTTGCATATGCATATAAATGCTATTGCAGTCAGGGGAGCTATTTATTGCTTAATAATCATTGACAGTGGATCCAATCCAACCCTCCTGGAAGTCACTGCGAGTGTTACAATTAAGTCATGGCATAGATTGCATAGCACATAACGAACCTGCACCGTGCCTAAATTAGAGCTTTCAGGTGTCTCTGAACCAGTTGAATGGATAATTGGATGTGGTCAGGTAAACTTTTGTGATGTTTATACAACTGTAATTGTGATAATGATTCTTTGGACAATGCTGGAGAAGTTGCCTGTAGTACTGAATACCTGAAGTAGCTCTTGCACAAAGGAGTTCTGCGTGTTCCTCGTGGACCAGGCACCACCATTTGTGTCTAAATCTCCCTCCACAGTGCACTTCCCCATCCTGCTTCCCTGGCAGTCTGCAGCAATGGACAGACTGGGTGAAAAGGGGTTCCCTCCCTCCCCCTCTGTGTGCTCAGATTGTTTTCCAAGGGAGGAAGCAAGTTCTTGTCCTGGCACAAAGTAATGGCTCGTGTTGTGCTTTTTTTCCAATAATTATAAAACACTCCTGAGTGTTTGGTTATGGCAGTGAGCTTCTATAGGAATAAYTGCTGCTGGTAAATCATAAGAGAGGCACAGAAGAGGGTATAGACATATGTAAACAACAACTACCTAGTAATGTTCAATTAACTCCCTCCCTGCACTTCCCCTTCACCAAGCTGCACTTCACCTTTGTATTAATTCAGTGGTTTTTGTGGTCATTCCTGAAGATTTTCCACCACAGCTTTGACACCAAATGTTTGATTTTTTGACATAACCCTCCAGGCTCCTTCTTTCCTCGCTGGTAGGAACTATTTCATGGTTATAGGCTTGACCCTGTGACAAGCTGGGTGATGCTGAAGGACATTCTCTACTTTCAGAGTGTTCATCCCATCACGTTGTTCTCAGAGCAGATGTTGGGTTGTATTCAGCAGGTGCTGGATGCCTGGGGACAACTAAACTGCTGCAGACTATCCAAACCCCAGCACCTGGCAGGGCTACTCATGCCCAGGACTTATCTGTGGGCTCCTATGAGGAAAGTCATTAAAGCCAACCAWCAAATGGTGACATTTCCTTGCTGGTAATATTGCTGGGATAATATGGATTAGTGTAAATTTTTCAGAAATCTGAAAAATCTTTTAACCTTTTTTTTTTTTTTTTTGGTAAGGTAAAATGCAAAATAACATAAATGATGTATATAGCTCCTCAATCAAAAAATATTCCCCTTYTTACTTTGCCCTAAAAGGATTTTCTGCATATTTAGTTTTAAGCTAGTACTTCATATTTAAGAATCTGCGATTTATGGCATGAAAAGCTTTTATATTTATAATGTGCCATAACCAGTAATGAGGGCTATACTTTTGCTTTACCAGGCTTTCACATTTGTTTAATTTAGAAGGTACTTTGCTATAAAAGGAAGTGCTCTCTCTGGATTTTAGCTGGTATAATTAACGTTATTTCACATCTACGCTCCAATATACACAAATTGATTGTGCTTATGCTGTAAAATATGACACATTCTTCTTTGATTTTCAGTCACAGCCTTTGGTGAAAAGAATGAAAAGATTCCAAGATAAATATTCCTGCAGACATATATTAGCAGGAGGCACAGCAAAGGAGAGTGTTATTAAGGAGTGGGAGTTGGGTATTTCAGTCGTCTCATGAACAGCTAACTACAGATGTAATGTGAGCTCACTGTGTCACATCAAAAACACTGGGAACAGCACAATAGAACTTAGAAAATACATTGGAAGTGGCTGTTTCAGTAAGAAAATTTTACTGCCAATAAGAATCCGGTCTTTTGATTTTTATACCTTTTTTTCAATTTTCCAAATTTATTCAAATCACTATTTCTATTGAAGTTTTAAGTTTTAAATTATTTTTGTTTAAATTTTGAAACCACAGAAAGGTTCTTGTTTCAAATACATTTTCCCACCACCTTCCCTTCCATGAAAAAATGGGAATGCTTCACTTCCAGACCTCTGTGTCAGCCTTTGCCTTCAGATTATAGTTTTGTACCAGGACAGAAGCAGGAATTGCATTCCTCACTCCTTAAATACAGAGCTTTAAAATAATTTGCTAACATGATAACAATTTTTTTTGGGTAGGCAGTCAGAGAATTTGCTTAACTGATGTGTAATAAGGTAGCCTAATCATTATAGTAATTGAAAGAGAAATTATTTACAATAATAAATGGGAATATAAGTAGGAGTAATGGGACTGTGAAATGATGGGTAAGAAACTTGGCTGGATATCAAGGAGTGAAAGATCTTAGGGAAATAACCTAGTTATTGAGATGGACAAAGTCCCATCAGTGTGGCTCATTTAAAGCTGCACTGGACAGAGCAGTGATGGATGTCTGTCCACARGGAGAAACGTGCAGTGTTTGAGGGGCCAGGCTGATCCTGGCTTTTTCCTCTTTCAAGTCTCTGTGTCTCTGAGGCAGGATGACACAGAAGGATGGGCTTTTCCAAACTCCCTGTGCCAAAATAGAACATAAATTGCTTAGAAGCATTTCTCTGTGCTATCAACAATAGGATTAAAAAATGAGTTATTCAAATAAAAATGCTTTATTTGCTTTTAGGCCTTTTTTTCCCATGGAAGCAATGTAAAAATGTGCTACAAGGCTGSAAAGTGTCCCCATTCCAAGAGGAACTTCTCAGCTATTTGTAACTCACTAAACACAACAATCTGACAGATCACTCTCTGTTCCCAGCCCTAAATCAAAAGGAAGTATTTGAGAATATAAATGTATAGAGAGGTTTGAAATAATACTCTGATCTAGTTTAATATCCCAGAGTTGAGGTAATTGCAGCTACATGAGGCATGAGGATGTCTTGAACCTCTTGCAGCTCTAATGAAGCTTCCAAAGCAAGAAAAGCACCCAAACTTGTATGAAACAAGTCCCTGACCACATTTAAATGCTGTTCATCAAAGCAGAAGGGGGACTGGGAACCCATGGATAAGCAGAGCTAATCTCCTATCTCAGACTGCACAACTTGAAATSTTTGTTAGAAGCAGATGTGTCACCTTTAATGGAGTCACTGCCTTTCTTACATTTCATCAACAGATTTCTCCAGCTTTGCTGTCATTTCAGATGCCACCTCCAGAGCATGTTGGACTGAAATTGGGATATCAGGATAGYAAAAACTCACACCTGCCAAGCCCTTGTGGACACTGTGCACCCAAAGTCACTGTCTGTGCCATCAGGAGGTTAATGAATGACAAACTTGGAATGTCATCTGAAAAATTGGCTACACTGGATCAAATGTGCCAGGTAYGAATTTTTAAAACTTTCAGTGATGCCAATTAGCTGGGATAAATAGATTCATGAATGATTGGGGGAGTTAAATGTGGAGAAGTTCTGTGCAGTTCAGGCTGTCAAACACAAAGGCAGCMCTTTGGCTCAGTAAGTCTTTAAGCAGCTTATTGCAGGGTAATRCAGAAGGACATTTGGACACTAAGGGAGGATGTACAACTTTATTTTTGCATTCTTCTCCTGATAGTTGACACTTACAATTTCTGGAYTTTTTAATCTGAGACATTAGAGCCATCTTTATGGGGTTTTTTGGKTGTGTTTATGATTGTCAACTCCAGCTGGACATAAATCAGCTCTGGAAGTAGAAGAAATCAAGAGCATCCTTCTGATGAGTTGCTAAACTTCTGGGAAGGACCAGGCTGCCCCTGTGTGCTGTGCTGCTCTGGTGACATAACGTGGCACTTGGGTGGCACTGGGGTGTCACTAACACTATGACACTTGGTGTAGACACCCTCTCAAAGCCACTAGTGATGGTTCTACTTGAAGAACATTTTGGAGCCTGACCTTTGTCTTGTAAAAATTATTCAGACTCAAACCCACTGCTTCTCAAAGATTTATCCATTTCTAATCCTTTTGTTAGAAGGAGTACCCAGCTGCAAGGAAACCACGTGTGCTGTTGAAGGAGTACATTCCTCATTGCAAGCAAACTTGTTCAGTGCTTTTTTGATATTCTAATGTAAACCCAAATGCMTGCCACATCCAGAAACTGATAACTGCAATAATTGAGCCAAATTATTTCCAAGTAGAATACTCACCATCCATCAAATGTGATAATGTGTGGATCAGTGAAGGAGTAGCAGTTCCCTGTTGGGAGGTCTCGAACTGTGACCTGGTTAAAATGAAATGTGTAATGAATACAGTCTACACAGCAGTTTCTCTTCATTACTGTTCCTCACAAAACATTAGGGGTGGGATTCATGGGTTAAGTACAGACCACAATCTGACTTCTGGAACATGATTGCAGATGGGGACAAAATARGCTTCGCTTTCAAACAACAGGGTTTAATCATAGCCAATAATAAGRGAGTTCAAAGTGCTCCTGTTCATCTGATGTGATGTCTTTCCTTATCTGATAAAAGATGAAGGTTTTTAGTAAAAATYTTTGTTAAGGAGCAGGTCATTCACTGAAATTACCAGGAGAATAGAATGCTCGTTAAATAGTACTAATTTTAATGCCTGAAGTATGGTAGAAAGGTATGCTATAATTAAGTAACATTAGCATGTTTTAGTAGTAGCTGCCTGTCACCTAATTTGACCTCCAATTTCCTGTTACAGCATCTGAATGGCTGGTTTATCTATTTGATGTGGATATTGATCAGATATTGATGAGGAGGCTCCAAATCACACTGCTTTAAGTATGTGGGTGAAACAGGRAAGGATCTGCTACAGCTACAGAGATCTTCATCTGCATCTGCCCTTGATTTTCTGAGCACCAGCTGGGTCACAGAGGAGCTGTGAGGGCCCTGGGACCCTGCAGGGAGCAGATGTGCCTGCAGATGCCAGAGGCAAGGCTCTGAAGCTGTAACACCTGAATCTCRGGCAGTGCTGGACCCACATTGCCAGGTCTGCTCAAGAGGGTGTTTTTATAATTGGGTGATTGATAATTGAATTCTGCTGTCCACTTCCCAAAAATGCAGGACTGGGTTGTGTAGTGATTTGTGATATGAAGAGCTCACAGTCACACTGGTGGGAGTGATGGAGTGCTATGATTTTCCATTGTCCATCCTGGTTTCTTGGCCAGGGCTGTTAATTGTTTGCTCCCTCCTTGCCCATGAGGTTCAGTTTGTTCTACCAGGATCCATGGAGCAGGGAAGAAGGATGGCTGCTGTATCCCTGTGCAGTCTTTCAGTGACAAAGCAGAACCTGGCTTTTGGGAACAGGGGTGAAATTAAATAAATGAATTAGAGGSTGAAGATAGAACCCCAGCTCCTGACAGCATTCCTCACCTGCAGCAATACATCATCTGTATTTCAAAATCCCCTTTAACCATGACACAGAAATGTTTCTTAGATGCCCATCTATGTCTGGCACACCACATTTTTAGAATGATGGTCTTCAGGACTGAGAAACTGAACCCCTCTTTGAACAACTTTTTGACCTGGGGTCAGCTGTATCATTTGGATTTACTGTGTGATATGAAGAGTCTCAGAATTTCCCCATTTTCTTCACAGCCTCACACTTCCTAAGTAAATATTTAGCACAAAGAAGCCCATGTGGCCCTTCCTGCTCTGCTTTCTTGCATGATGTCAGCAGAAGAAACAATTCCTGGTTGAAGGCAGGAGTAGTTTGCTGAGGATATCCTATTTACAGGTATCTATCAGGATGTTCTGCCCACCATTTCTGTTAAATTTTCAGATAAATCAAAAATATCTGAACAAGTCAGAAGTATGAAAGATTATGTGGATTTTAATACAAGGACTTTTTCTTGCTATGTTGCAAGAACWATGTTACATTAAGGCCWCTAATTAACAACAAAGCAGCAAGGGGAAAATGGGAGGGAGGGAAGGTATTGTCTATTATGCTTCCATAGATCAAGTTTTAACTAAGATAAATTGAATTTATTAATAAAATTGATTAATTCAATTTCACACTTGATACATCTTTGTATTTTAATGAAAGCATTTGTAGTTTCAAGAAAAAACAGGAGTGTTTGAGCACAGTATGCTGAATTAGCTATAATTTCTGGTTTAAGAATATAAAAAAGTTTAAAAGAAGCCAATTCTGGAGATAAAATGTTATATACCCATGCTAGGCATTTTACCTTTGAAGACAAAAATTCTTTTGGTCCAGTTTAATCTCATTCTCTTAYGACAAAATCCACAAAAATTAGGGCAGGGGATTTGTGGATTTCACTGGGGGGCWGTTTTCAGTTATTTAAGATATGCCAGCTTGGATGTGTCCCTGCTCTGAGAAATTTAGCTCAATCAAATCTGTGCTCTGGTTAATTCTCTGGGGCGGTGGGATTACAGCTCTCAACCCTCCCACCTGAGGTCCTGAAATAACTTCACAGACAAAGGGCTCATCCTTGCTTACCACGTTTCTTTGGCCAGGCTTTCTACAGGGAAAGTGTGGTTTGCATTCCTGATTGCCTATTATTTTTATTTTGGACATTTTGTAGTGGTATAAATGAAGAGAGGGAGCAGCCACATGTGAAAGGTGTCCTGGAAATTCATGGCACAGTAACAAACTGYACWTTGGACAYTGCTGAGTCCCCTTCTCCTCTCTCCTTCCTGAGGCTCTGGCTTTCCTTTGCTTTTTCAGAAAATGTTCTCCAAACTCTCGCTTTCCCCTTTCCTCCTTCTCAAAAAGGTCTTCTTCCTTCCCGAATCCATGTTCTCATGAATCTAAATTTGCCAAAGCACAAGGAATTCCATGTTAATTTTCTTGGTGTATATAGCAACTGTTTTGCTTTACTCTGCTGACAGAGGGCAGGGTTAGATCAGATATTAGGGAAAAAAATTCTTTATTGTGAGGGTGGTGAGGCCCTGGCACAGGCTGCTTAGAGAAAATGTGGCTGCCCCATGCCTGGAAGTGTCCAAGGCCAGGTTGGATGGGGCTTGGAGCAACCTGGGATAGTGGAAGGTGTTCCTGCCCATGTAGGGGGTGGAATTGGATGGTCTTTAAGACTCCTTCCAACCCAAACTGTTATGACAACCATCCCTAAAATATTATTTTCTTTGGAAAAGAGAATAAAATGAAATACAAGTTTAAAAAAAAAAGAGAGAAAAAAGAAAAAAAGGAAAGACAAAAAAAGAAAAGTCTCTCATTTAGCTTTGCCACATTTTCCAGCTGATTTSAGGACCTAACCTTCACATCCCTGGGTGTGTAAGCCCTCCAGAGCCGATCCCTCGGTGAGAGTGGCCGGGCGCGGAGGCGGCTGACGCGGTTCCCGTCCTGCGCGAAGTCGGTCACGGCTGTCACTGTCACCGTGGCTGCTGCACAGCTGCTCCCTGAGCAGGGCTCGGGCAGCAGATCCACCTGGCAGGCTGAGAGGGCGATGTCTGGGGGCCCTGGTACCTGCCTGCCTGCAGTGAACACCAACACAGAGTCTGACAGTTATCCAAAGTGCCTCCCATACCCTGTGTTCTGCTCAACACAAACGCTTCTCGTTCCAGGACACACATGGAACCAGATGGGCTTTGTGTAAAGACAGTTGTGACTGACTGAGTCTGGCATCCCTCTGCAATCCTCACTGTGCTGGCTTTTTATCCCCAAAGTTTGCTAAAAACTCAGTGGTGTCTGTTTTTTCCACAGGTGCTGATATTTCTGGGATGGCAGTGTTATCTTTATGGGCCTGTGCCCAGTGAATGAAGACAAGTAGTTCTCATGACAAAGAAAGGGATGAATCTGTGTTTCTGGAAAACATTTCTCTTTCACTGTCTGCAGAATAAGGAGGACAAGGTAAGGAGGGTAAGGATATCTGCTGGAAGTTATTTAATTTAAAATAAACAGGTGTTTTGATGTGAAAAGGGAGGCTTCTCAAGTAAGTTTTTGGTGAACTTTGGATCCACAACAGCAAGGCAAATGCAGCAGGTCTRTACTTGTATTTTTTGGCTTAGGTTATGGTGTTTTGCTTCCCATCTGTTAAACGATGATAGTTTTATTTGTATCCTTCACAGAAGTATTGTGCTGATAAATTCACTAAAAAAATGAGGGAAAATTAGAGGCTATGGAGATACTGGCTATGTCAGCAYCTGTGGTGGGTAGAGAAACGATGTGTGGTGACAAAATCAGTGTGACAGTGGCACTGCACATCATATCTTTCCTAAAGAGACCTCTACACACAGCCAAAATGGCAGTGTCCTCTTCTCTCAGGTCCTGACCCTTTCTGCTGAGGTCTCAGGTAAAGGGCAAACCTGAATTTTTATTTCCATAAGTGTGTTTTCCTTTACACTCACTGAATTATGACAACCATCTGGTCTGCACTTCATACAGTGTGCATTTTCTTCTCAGGAAGCCACTCAAGCTTTCATGAGTGCTTTGGTTGATAGAARATGAAACTGTGGTCCCACTGAAGCCAGTCAGAATCTAACTGCTGATTTCAGGACTTTCAGTGTTTCTTGAGGAATACTTTGTTTTCGGTCCCAGACCACTAATTATCATCAGATAAGAATAAAGTTCTAGAAATGGTGGCCATAAAAWTAATCTGAGATGAAAATAAGTGATTTTCTGATATTAAAAGAAGTGCTTTTCATACCATTCTTCCCATGTATAGAATTGCTTGGTAATTTATAGAGATGGCATCAAAGTATTTTAAGACACATTTCTAACACAATCAAATAATCAGTGTCTCATTCCTTATGGAAAAATCTCATGAAATATAATTTAAATTAACCCTGTACAGTACTATGGGAACTGAACAAAAATCTACAGATATTAATGACATATTATCTCTCATATCAAATCTTTAAAGGCTGCCTCACCTCACATCTTATAGAAAAGTCCTGGCTCATTTTCAAGGTTCTTGATTCAATTAAATTGGAGGTTTCCATGAGGAATAGTTATTGCCATTGCAGCCCCATGAGCTGTGCTCACARCCCAGAACAAAAGTTTAAAATCAAAGAAAATCATCTTGTCAAAATAGCAGCGATAAACTTAACAGGAGCCGAACTCCAGTGGCTCTGCTGTGCCTCGGCATTCATTATGATATTGTCTGAACTTGGAGAGATATTTCTGTGCTTGTAATTAGCTTTCTTATCACTTATTCCCTACATAATTAGCACAACAGTGTAGTTCTATGGACTCAGTCAGACAAGGAGCTTGTCAGTTAATTTATTCGGCATAAACGAATCGCGGCTCAAATGGTTTTTATTTTTAGTTTCCAGCACTGTGGCCAGCACACATTTTTCAGGAGCCCGCAGTGTTCCTTCAGATAAACTAATGGACCCTAAAGACAATAAAGGCTCAGAGCAAACGTGGTTGTGCAGAGACCCAGCAGCAGATCCTCAGCCTTAAGTATCTATAGATAGCTCAATAGATAACAGAGTGTCATCCGAGGAAATAGCCTCAGGATGGAGCAACCACGGGCTGGAGCCGGCTGTGGATTAGGCTGCAGAAATGAGTTGATCAAAAGTAACAGAAATTTTCCACTYCAGTGACAACTTCCTTCAAATA
Source organism: Alauda arvensis (assembly GCA_902810485.1). Taxonomy (NCBI): domain Eukaryota; kingdom Metazoa; phylum Chordata; class Aves; order Passeriformes; family Alaudidae; genus Alauda; species Alauda arvensis. The sequence goes on along the minus strand of CADDXX010000054.1, from coordinate 2,364,356 downwards.
TGAGTTAATTGGACGAGTTGTGCCTTCCTCCTGGCGCCTCTTGGCACCAACACATCAGGCCCATTGACAGCTTGAAAATAGAGCTGCTTTCTGCAAGTCTTGTATCCTCTCTTTCTTCCAGTCAAGTGCACAGTGTGGGACTGGAGGAGACCTTGGTGAGGGGTCAGTCTSAGTCTGATGTGCTGAGCTCAGTCTCCCCCACTTGGCCCACACTCCCAGTGTCAGGGAGATTTTGAAAACTTTGCTTGATGCCTAAGAAAATGTGAGTTAAACACATGGCCTTGGCTGAGAAAAGATAGGATAACTCCTATCTGATCCTCAGAGCAGTCAGTTGCTTGGGGTCCGTGTCCCAGCACATCCCTAAATCCCTCAGTGTGAGGCAGCCTCTCCTCCACTCTGCTATCCAAGGAAATCCTTTCCCATGAGCTCAGCAGATGTTTTCCTGGTGGAGCAGCACAGACTCCAAGCCAGGAGCAATGTGTGGAACAGAGCAGCACTGAGCCATGGGGAAATGCAAAGTGCTCCACGTGCGAGAGCCAACACAGCTGCTGGARCCATAAGGAGCTGCTCAGTTTAAGATCATTGTGTTATGATGTCATTTAAATTATTTTTCTTTCYTCTGTCTAAGCACTTGGCTGGTGGTGAGGAGAGCTGGGGAAAGGGAATTAAAAAGAGAAAAGTATCAGGAGCTAACYGGGTTTTGCCAACATTTTTTTAGAGCTGGCTGTTTGTGGGTAGAGAAACTGCAGCTGTAATCCTTTCTCTAAACATTTCTCTCATTGAGTGACTTATGGGAGAGAAAGAAGTGACTTGTTAGGAAAAGGCTTGGGTGTTTTATTTAGTGCAAATGGAAAGTAAATACCTACGTGCCACCCTTAGGCAGGAAGGGTATTCCACCTGATTGACCTGAAGACACCATTTACTGAATAAAAGGGCAGGAGTTTYCTCAGTGACATTGTCAATGTGTTCAAGTTAATGAAATAAAATATCCCCTAAATGTTTGGAAAGAGAATAATACATAAGCACAAGAATGATTTTTTCCCTTTCTATTAAGTTAGATAAAAACTATAAGCCAGCAAAAGAAAGAAAAAAGGCTTCACTATGCATTTACTGAATAATAAATCTGCAAGGGAGCTTTTTATTGATAATTAATGAAATTATTCTACCTAAGAACATTCTTGCTACAAAAAAAACCACCTTAAAATGGAATTTTACACTCCTGGAATTTAAAATAAGTTCCTCTACTCTCGGTTATTYCATCCATAAATCTCAACAGACTACTATTCAGGTTATTGCTAGTCAGATTTATGGCTATGGGGTTTTTTTCTCTCAAAAACCTGTCAGACATTATCAGTTGTTTTATTTTGCAGATAAAAATATGGCATAGTTTGCTGATTTTATGGATTCTGCCCTTTGGTGTTATTTATGTATTTTCTATTAGAATTCATTGTAACTTAAATACTTAATCACATTGATTTGATGTCAATATGTATAAATTCTTACCCAAGTCCTCAGTGCTYAGTTGCAAAGTGATTTTACAGGAATCATCCTGCCCTGGACATGCAATGGGTACTGTGCTCAGGACAGTCAAAACATGCTCCTTGCCATCCTCTGCAATTTCTAGWGATTCTGGTAAAAACTGGAAATAAGAAAACAATTTTTAGATMATTTTGATGGGCAAGAGAGATGACAGATTAATCAGGCAATGCTGACATCTATGAAGTCTTAAGTGGTTTTATTCAATTATTAAGATATATAATTACTTGCAAAATAATAATAATCYTTATCATAATCTCCTTACTAATGATAGATCTTGCAGTAGTGATCTTCAACTTTATAAAGTAAAATTGCTGTTAACATACTTTAACTTTTTTGGCAATTAAGAAAATGTTTGCAGTTCCCACATATAATGTGTAATTGCTTCTCATCTCAAAATCTGAAAGCTCTCTTTTATTAAGTCTGAGAATAATACTGTAGAATTATTTCATCCTTGGTTTAAAGGAGCTCCTATCCCAGTGCCATAGAGGAAATGCCTTGGCATAAAGTCTGGCATAACCTCATGGTCATGGACTCTCTGTAATCTGTACCAGGTGCAAAATAATTGCAATTTTTGACAAATTCCCCTTTCCTGCTATGGCAGGAAGAGTTGCTGTGCACATAAAATATTACAGGTTTGGAGACCCCTGCCCCCAGGGAGAGAGCTCAGGTYGTGCCTTTTCTGTCTGCCCGTTGTCCTGGGAAAAGAGCAGAAACAGCACTCAGGGCAATGGGAATTTCCACTGAATTTCCACTCCCTGGAAAATGCTGACATTTAAAAAAATTCCTCAGACACTGTTCTTTAGATACCACAYAGAATGGGCATGACACTCAGAAGATCCCAAAATCCCTGGACTGCCAGGTTGACAGCCTAATCCTTGAGTGGGATTAGATCTGGTCCTTGCACTCAGTGTGMATTTATTTTCAGCARCTTCTCTTGTACTGTCTGACCAGARGAMRACRATGGATAAAAATTCCTATTTTGTCTTCACTTTGTTCTGGTTTAGCACAGAATTGTGCATCCCTGCAGGTTTGTAGGTGTGTCCTCCCATCACACAACACCCCCAGAGCTGTTCAGGGCAYATTAGCACACGTAGCTTTGCTCACACTCTGTGGGACATCCGTGCCCACACGTGCACAGGGTGCCAGGGGATGCTTCAGGGTGTCTGACAGACAAACTGAAAGCCATTTTCTCAAAGTGAACAGCGAAGCAGCACTGCTTATGATGATCTGGACTTGTGTTTCTTCATCATGATTTTCAAATATTCCCTGGTCAGTGACTCAGGGCTGTGGGTGTTACCTTAATCCCAGCATAGAAACCTCTGCTGTCCTCAGGCAGTGACTGCTGCTCAGCAGTGCCCCTCCTAAACGCTGTGACAGTGCAAAAGACCTGTAATAAATAAATAAAMAGCACATGCTATARCATTTATTGAGTAACWTTCATGTAATTATCYMTCTTCCTGTTGCTCAGASTTTTTARGCTTTCATTCAACTGCTGAAATGTRTTTTGGGGGATTTAGGCTTTGAGAATACTTAGGTGTAAATTTTGAGATTTGGGAGAATTTTAGATGCATTTAATAAGCAAAGAAATATGGCTTTTGTCTCAGCAATTAATAACACATTTTGTGCTTACAATGTGTTTTCTTCTGCAGTTTTTAAACACCTTGGTTTGTCATTTTAACTAGTTTTACTAAGGAAGAATTACATTGTTCATGGATGTTACTGTCAGAATTCAGACATTTGCTCTTGGGATCCCAGACTCCAGATTGTCCACTGGATCTTCTCTCTGTMCCACGTTTGTAAGCATTTTATTTTAAAATTTAAATTAGTTTGACAATCATCCAGTCTCAGAAACTGTGTCAGCAATAAGAGAAGCTCCTTTTTTTTTTCCTTATTATATTATAAAAGATGATGCAGATGTGCCTATRGGGTTCATATTGTGTTAAAAAAAAAAGAAAATTCACCCAAACAAAAAACTTCCCCAAACACAATGCACCAGGACRCTTATGTTGTATTCCTAGCACAGCCACACAACTTTTATCTCTGCTGAGCCTGCACACCATCTGCCAACTTAATGTTTCATTGGTTTCAGAAAAACCAAATTGCAGAAATWATTTCTAGGATCATAGGATTAAAATACAGAAATTTTCCTTAAAGCAAATGACAATAGACTCTGAAACTGTAGTTCTGAATATTTTTTTTTTTTAGTCTTCTTGGAAATGGAGTAACAGATTGTGACATATTAAATCAAATTCCAGATACTCAGATGACATATTTATAGCTGCTGCCTTTTTTCAAGCCTCAAGTAACCCATGAGGAAAAACTGGACCAATCCAATTTATTTTCCATTRTAACAAACAACTTTGGATAGATTTTCCAGCATCACTCACTGGCCATGCTGATGCTTGTGGCTCTCACCTGCTGGCTCAGGCACGACCCTCATGATCAGTAGCTTCAAAGCAGGATATTCCCAGATTTATGTGTTTAAATGGGCACAAGCTGCATAAGAGCCTGCAATATTTCTTTTAGCACCCAGAAAAGTCCCTCCTTGTTAGCATCAAGTCATGGGTTTCCTCCAAASTGAGGAATCTTTCCTGCCTCATTTGTGCACAGTGGAAATTCCCCACCAGCAATRCAGGGTCGTTTGTAGGGCTGTGGGGAAAAACAAGTGTTTTCTCTGCTCTTCAAGTGGATTATTTCCAGTTCAGCTGAGTCCCAGACTTATGTGCCTTTTGGGATGTTTTTACCTTCACAATTTTTCTCACTCCCTTGCAGACAGCTCCAGACAGTTCAGCCCAGTGAAARTGGTGTCATTTGTTACATTAACAAGATGGAAGCCTTGAGGTTATACTGGGTGTACTGGGGGRAAAACAAACACAGATCTCACCTCACAGAGATACTTTACAGTTAAAATTCCTCAGATATTTCATAGTTATCCAGTTTGCCTGTGAAGGAGAGCAAGTTGTTGTCTCCTCAAGGTAATAAGCCCCTGTTATCATTAGATATTTATTATCTCCAATCCTTCCCTAAAGGCTCGTGTTCAGCTTGCAGACTTTTCAAAATASTTCTTCTGCTAGGAAGGCAGAAAGKGAGTGTTGATCMTGCTCCTGCAGCTTCTCCTGCCACTGCCACAGGGTGAGTCTGCAAARTCAGGATCTGACAAGGCGGTGACAGCAGAGAAAGTTCAGATAATGCATATTGCCCCTACCAAAAACTAAACAGCACTGACCCCGTGCAGAGCTCACTGAGCAGATCACCTGCACCCACATTGCAGGTGATGTATTTGCACTCACTGGGCTGTTTGCGCTTTTGGCTTCAGTGCTTTTAACCAGARCTGTTCACACTGAGATTCCCTGTGAGCCTGAGGAGTGTTTGTGCCAGGGAGGGAGCTGCAGTGGGAGGCAGCGGGGACAGGCACGGGGATGGCCAGCACTGACACAGGCAYTGCCTGGTGATCCTCCCCAAAGTGTTACTCTGGCAATTGTCAGCACCCAGCCTCCATGTGTTTCCTCTCATGTATATTTTAGAGGTATCTTTTATTGGTAAAGCACCAAACACTCAACTAAAAATTTACTTCCTAAGGATRCACTGAGATGTCTGTAGACCATCAGTCCATCCCAGCTCAATCTTCAGTGCTTTTGGAGGTCAGCACAAACTTTAAAAATTCAAAATGTGTGGACAGCCATCACTATTTACATTTTGGTTCTGTCTTTTCTATCCTTCCTTCCCTTGTATTGTCTCTTCCTTGTTGGGTGCAGACCTCACAATCAGCAGATTTGTTCATCAGCTRCTGAGCTACAGGTTGACAGTTTGTCACGTAATTATGATAGTCATTCCAAGGAGGAGGGTGGTTTTTTTGCCTTCAGCTAAATACTGACTCTTTTTTCTGCACTTCAGTAATCAACTTTTTCTTTCTCTTTTTCTCTTCCCCCCCCTACACCCATCTCAGGATGCAGCCTTTTTAAAGCAAAGAGATAAAAGCACCACTGACAGCAGTATGCTGATGGCTGTGACAAGTTAGGAAGTATTTTTCCACAAACTCATTGCATCTGTTAAAAAAAAAGTCAAATTCTATTTTTTCATCATCTCTTTTAAAGGGACAGGTGTCCTTGGACAGGATGAATGGATTGCTTCTTAACATAGGATGCTTCCTTTTTCCCTGAGTGCTGGCAAAACTTCCAACAAGGCAGAAAACTTCTTCTAGGCACAAAACTCTTATCAAAAAGGCTCTTTCAGCTAAGAATTGTCTCCCTTTGTGTCTGTTGGAGCAGATTTCCYCCTTGCATGGACTCAAACAGAGTTGTAGCCATTTTGACATGAACCCCATGAGTGGCTTCTTTAGCTAAAAGCAGAAGTCAGTTGTTGATTTGGTATGGGCCAGTTAGGAGAATATTTAATCCTGGGACCTGTCACCATCTGCAGAAAATTTCTCCCTCATAACTTGCTCATTAAAATGGGGGCATTTCCCCCTATAGCTTTCAGAATTCAAGCTTCCTTCCAATCAGTTGTTTCTCCTTATTTTGAKGATAATAATGTCTCCAATTTCACCTTTYCCYYTAACTGWTTCTGAATGTGGTGTGGGGAGTCCAGGCTGGGGCATGGATGGGGRTGTTTGCCAGCAGATCCAGCTTGGCCCTGTCTCCTCTCCATCAGCCTCTCCCCCTGTGCCCACAGAAGGGGTTCAGTCAACAAAGGAAGCTCCCTTCTCAGCATAAGGAACCATTTAGGGTTACCTACTGCTGSCCATTCCCTCAGCAGGGAAATCTGCTGSAAGGTGCAGGTGCTTAGTCTGGGGRTGGTTATGAACTCTGGGCTYGGATCCAGCCTCCTGCAGGTGCATCACCCCTGTCAGAGAGCAGACTGGGGCTGCCCCGAGTCCCAGTAACACTCCTGGATTGAAGGTGGAGGGAATCACCATGCCAGGTGAAAGGTGTCTCCTGATGGCTGTCAGAGCACTGGAGCTGCCATTGCCTTCTCCATTTCACACTAATGGGCTGGGGTTAGAAAAACCTGGAGTCACCACTCAGCTGGGAGCTGGGAGGGCGTGTGGGAGGGAGCTGTGGTTTACAGCCTTGATGAAAAGAGCAAAGGATGAGCAGAACTGAGGGATGACATTTCTAGGGAAGCTGGAGGAAAAGAAAAATAGTTCTCATTAGCCTGAGAAAATGATCTGGCTGTGGGTATTTGCAGAAAGGGGTAGGAACAAAGTCTCTGGCAAGGCTTTCCAGAAGGGTTAGCAGGAAGGGGAAAGTAGGGAGAATCTGTCTTTGATTTAATTAATGAACTAGACCTTCCAGCTTTAGAACACAAATCACTCCCTGTGAGGGGCTGTTGGCTGTGGAAAGGAGGGAGCAGGTGCAGCTGTGTGACCTGGCACTGCGGGTAGTCCAGCTCTGCTCTCTTTGCTACTGGCTGTGCAGGAAAAAGAGAGATCCTCCCAGTTGTCAGATGGCCAGGCAGTGTGTGGAAGCTGACTCCAGGTCATTATTCTGCTAAGGAAGGAAATTTTCCCAGGGTAGTAGTGAGGTGTTTTATCATCTGCAGAGTTTTGCTCATCAACTCTCTGACCCCTTCTGCTTTAAAATCTCTGTGCAAGTTCACCTACAGTTCTGTTTCTGCAGGGATGCTTCCCATTTTCTACCTCAAGGTTGAGGAAGAAATTGTAAAATTGGCTGTGACCTACAAACAGGCAGGTCTTCCTGCTGTTGATTTTGACAAATCCAGGGGTTGGGAGGGGATTAGTGCTTAAGTAGTGGAAATGCCACTTTGTCACTTTGGAGTCCRGATGCTGGTGCAGACCTCTGAACCAGGCAGTGACAGAGTCTGAGTCAGTGAGAGCTGAGCCAAGGGCAGGAAGTGACCCCAAAGGGGAGATGCTGAGAGTCAGGGCTGACTGGGGCTCTGWAAGATGGGACCTTACTATTTCTGGGASRGGAGAAGGGGCAAATCCTCCAGATRGMCTTCCAAGTGCTTGAGTATTTCCACAGGTGTAGACTTAATATGATTTAACATTTCTGAGCCCATATGCCCAGGATTTTCTGTCTAAGTGCAACAAATGCAGTGGATCCATCATCTGGTAAGAGCTGCTTCTCTTCCCTGAGCTGAACTGGGACATCTCTCAGAAGTGCTGGCAATAAGACAAAAATCCTTTTCCTTGAGAGCTGAAGTGTAAGTGYTCTGCAAGATTTGGCTTTCTTCAGCACCAAGAGCAACAGCACTGTAGGATCTCTGGCCTCATCACTGGAGGTGTTTAAGGCCAGCTTGGCTGGGGTTTGGAGCAGCCTGGTCTAGCAGAAGGTATCCCTGTTYATGGAGGGGGATTGGAACTGGATAATCTTTGGAGTCTCTTCCAGTCCAAACCACTTTAGGAAATTTCACACTTTTTCCCTTGTAAGAGAAGAGTATTTTTTAATATCTTGAGGCAATAATTTGCTATCTTTTTGGCTGGGGCATAATCTCCTTCTGTTGCAGAGTGCCACACAAAGCAGCCACTTCTATCACAGAGCTCAGGAAGGCTGGTTTTGCTTGAACATTCTTATTTTACRACGAGCACCGTGGTTTATGTAGGGTGACAATTGCTCCTCACCGTGTGAACTTTTGGATTGCTGTGCTGAGCAAAATCTGCACAGTTTTCTTCTAAACACCTTTCTTTCTTAGCATAACTCATTACTCACAGTGTGCTGCTGTAATTTATAGATGGCTGTGCCTCGAGGAATGAAATGACCTCTGTCACTATCACATAAATAAGGCTTAGGAATGCCAGGATTTTCATATCAGATGGAGTAGGCTTCTTTCAGTGCTTATAGAGAAATAGTGGCATGTTATAGATTTATTTGAGGCTGCAATAGTTTCATGAACATTAGGCTGCCAGCATTACTGTCTGAAATAACAAAATTGGAACCCAAAGATGGGGGGGAAGAAGGGACACATGATGGCTATTAAAAAATAWCTGGCTGTTTAGTCGATACAAGTTCAGGAATGTTGGCTGGTAAATCTCAACTCCTCTCTAAGGTTTGACTGTGTATTAAAATATATCAATAGCTATTCCATTATGTGACTGACCTATTACCTGGAGACTTTTTTACAGACAAAGAATAGCATTGACATCAACCACCAAAAAAGTGGTGTTAAAAAAAATAATCACCTTGCTTGGCTGTAGTTTTTTGTCCAGAAAGGAACAGAGAAGTTGCTGATTTCAGGCCATGAATGTGTGGAACCAAATGCAGGTTATTGTGCAGGTAGAGATAATGAGTTAAAAAGGTTCAAAAAAGGCAAGTRGTTTTCAAAATGCTGCAAATTCTCTGTCCTGGGGGACAAATTCTGCCTTGAATGCCCCTCATGCACCCTGGCAGTGCACAGCCTTGGGGATGCTACCACTGGGCTCTGCATGGAGAAGGGAGAAGTACTGGAAAGTGTTCCTGATTTACTGTCTCCTCTTTCATATAGCTTTTATCAGTGTGAATCTGGCCTGCCTTTAATGCTGCCTGAGAGAATATTCTTCCACCTGCATCTTTCTTGGGCAGGTAAGAGTTACCCATTGCCTCTGTGTGGCTGAGTTTGGTGCCCAGGGTTTGATTCCCCTTTTATTGGAATCACCTTTCCTCTAGGGTAGCCCTACAAACGCTGAATTTTTTCAGATTTACACCACTGTAGGTGAGAGTCTTCTCCTTTTTGACTCCTATTAGATACCCAGACTGAGATGGCAAACAGAGTGAAATGCTTTTTTTAAGWTCTCTTTTTCGTAAAACTGAATTCTCAGTTGCAGCTGAAGCTTCATTGCTTGGTTTTCACCCGTGATGATTTATGGATAATTATAATTAGTCAAATAGGCCATGAAGACCTTTAAAGAAGCCTAACAAGGAAAAGAACACTTTAGCCTCACTAAGCCCACTAAATTAAACACGTATTTTCAGCAGAGGACAAAGAAGGGCTTACTGGAAACTCAATACAATAAAAKAGTCTTATGAAGATTTAGCAATGCTACATGTTAACAGAACCATWTTTTCTCTGAATCCCCCAGGATTGTTGAAACCAGATTTGAAGTGATTGCAAGTGAAAWTGTTTTGATGAGAATATCTCTTCATAGCACAAACTTGCCTTAAACTGGCAGAATTATCTGCCTCGTGTTACAACATGTGAGGGCACAATCAGTCAGATTCTGAACTGGGCTAAAGAAATCATYRTMTCAGTCAGCATTTCTCMGGCCACATCTGGAATASTGTGTTCAGTTTGGGTCACCACTACACAAAAACATGTGGGCAGGCTGGAGAGGGTCCAGAGAAGGGCCACAAAGATGAGCCAAGGCCTGGGAAGCTGCCATGTGATGAAAGATTGAGAAAACTGGATTCATTCTTGATAAAAGAAGGCTTAGGGGAAGCCTCATCACCATGTGCCAGTTTTTAGAGCAGATACAAAGAAGATGGAGGGTCCCTTATTACTAGTTGTAAAAAGGAAAATTAAGACAACACAAAAAGATTTTTTTCACAATGAGAACAGTTATCCATTGGAACAATCTCAGCAGTGCTGGATGTCCCAACACTGGACATTTCAGGTTCAGCAGGAAAGGGTGCTGGGCTGTCTTGTCTAGACTATGCTTTTGCCAAGAAAAGTTAGACCAGATGAACCTTGAACCCTCTGTTTGGGCTGGTATTCTGTGATTCCATGATCTCAAAGAAGAGCTGCAAAATGCCAAGGCTATTTGCAACATACTTTTAACACCAGGCTGTTATCYCCATTTATTCTTTCAGTCTGATGTAGCATCACTAATGTCCCTCTGCCTATAAAAGTTATGAACCTAATTTAACTTTAAAAGTCTTGTTTCTGTCCCATAAAAGGCCATGAATTCATACACAAGTCATTTTTTTYCACATCTGTATTGGTTTCTGTTTTGTTGTTGCTGTTGAGAGCAGATCATTGTTGCTGTGTAAGCCATCAAATATACTTCTTAAAGATTGTTTTGTAATGAACTCCATCTTTCAGTATGCTATTGAACCAGGAATTTGGAATCAGAGAGGCAGAACAATGTGAAAAAAAACCCATAAAATGAATCTCCCTCTATTTTAAAATGTACCATTTTTTTTTTTTTCAGTGAAAAGACGTTATTGTGTCTCTGATCCATGGATATAAAAATTACTGAGTGCGTGCAGCTGAGCCTGCCTCTGCTGCAAAATCTCTCTGCCTCGAGATACAAAGAAGTACTAAGCAAAAATTGGCTCTGGCACATGTACCCACCACTTACACAAACCTCACAGCATTCAAGGTGCAACGTAACTGCCAATATTCAATTTGCCTTTAGAATGTGGTAAAGTACCTTCCAAGAACTCACTGCTATCCAAAGAAACATTACAGGTCCTGAACTGGGTTAATGGCATTAAATAATCTTGTTGTGAAACTGTTTCAGATCTTTTTTTGGGCAGCAGCCCTAAGCATAAGGAGTGAGGAGAAGCACTGCTAAAACCCCAGCATTTAGGAGAAAGGAGGTTTGATGCTCTCGGGGTGTGTGACCTGTGCTGCTGGAGGCGGGTTGGTGTTATTACCGTGTCTCCCAAGCGGAGCTTTGYGCCGTCCATCTCCAGGTAGGACATGGGCTGTGGGGTTGTCTCGTGGTGGAGCTGCTCCCTCTTCCCAGGGCTGGAGAGGCGAGACCAGAGCACCCTGAASTGCACTGGGGGCTCAGGGGAAGCGGGGCTGTAGCTGCACTTGAGGTGGACTCGGCCTTGCACGAGCTTGGGAGTGATCACCGGTCTCAAAGCCAGGTTGGTGAGCCTGTCTGGGAGAGGGGAACAAGAGAGGATGTAGCACAAAATGCTGTTTTGATGTTACAGTTGTTCACCTAACAAGAAGATGTCAGTGTAATTAAACATGGGAGAARCACTACGTTTTATGTTCCTGCGACTTAATTAGTAACCATGCAAGCAAGAAGGTGTGTTTCATGTGAAATGCTAAAATTGCTAATTGTGTACTGACTACCTGTTGCTGTGATGCCATCTGACCTGCTGGTTTGGGAATGTGGTTTTGTTTTGTTGTTTCTTTTTTTCTTTTTTTTTAATTTTGTAGTGAGAGAAGTATTATTGAAATGAAGCACTCAGATTAATACAAATTAATTAATCTGGCAAAGGTCATCAGCTTTGCATTTCCCCAGAGCACAGCCTTTTGATCCAGGTTCTGCAATAAGCACAGAAGAGATAAGAGAAATCATTATGTTGCAGAGGTAAACTGACTCCCAGAAAGCAGCCAGAGCCTATTGCCTTACTGTGAAGATCCTTTCCAGGYTGTTTTAGGATGTATCTAGGCTAGGTCTGCTCAATATATTCTCCCTCTGCCCAGAATAATGACATTGCTCTAAAAATACAGCTTTCTTTCTGTAGGCTTCAACAAGTAATGAAGTCTGAAACCTTTCTTCCTGTTAAACTCACCTAGAAAGTAGAAACAAAGAGATGTATAATAGTGTAAGGGGATGTTTTTCATCTCCAGAGACCCAGACTCAAACAGAACATGAGGCTGGTTCAGATGTTTTGAAACGATAAATTAAGTAACTTTTTTGGAGGAGTGTAGGAAATATAATATGTGGGAACCCAAGAGAATAAAATATGAAGCTGTTGCAGCAGAACAGAGAACCAATGTGTTAACATCTGTCCAGGGCAAACAGCAAGAGGTAAGAAAAAGAAACGAGTTACTTAAAAGATGAATAAAGACCAGTTGTTTATACCCTTTASTATTTCTTTTTTTAGAGAAGCTGCTGCCTCAAACTGTGGCTCACACCATGAGCGTGTGCTGCAAATTATCCCAGAAGGACAGAGTTAGGTGATCAGCTCATGGGAGGATGTGAGTGGAATTGCAAACACGAACGCTGCTTTTCCCAGCTGYGTCCTTTCTGCCAAGTTAGGGAGTTTTAAATTCGTTTTGTTTTGCAGCTCAGAAGTGCTGACTGGTGTCCTGCTCCTGAACCTCCAGCAGAAGGGGCTGGGGARTTGACCCTGACACAAAGCCATGACCACGCCAGCTGGACCCAGCTGAGCYCCCTGTGGTGCAATATTTACAGCTGAATTAAAGCCAGTGAGGTAAAAACCCCTAGCAAAAAAACCTCCAGCTTTGGGTGTTTTCCATCCCATGCATGAGACTGCAAAAACATCCTAAAGGCAAGAAATTAAGGAGTCTGAAGGACTGGACCTCACTGAAAATGAGATTGGGATAGATGGGAAGGGATAAGCTTTATTTCATTGGAAATGCAGGCGGCTTTACATCAGTGAACAGGTGTGATTCATCAAATAGGACAAAATTATTCACCCAAAATGTATTGGCAAAAAAAATTCTTTGAACAAGAGTAGTGGAAGTCTTATAGTTTATAAAAAAGCCAAGCTTAAACTGAAAAATGACTATTCAGTTAAAAAGTAATTTCTGGGTAAGAATCGGTTTCATTTATTTTAATGGATTTTTAAAAAAAAATTCTAATAGTGAATTAATCTCATGTTCTTTGAGCCTTTCTTCCTTCCTCTTCTTCCAGTAGGAATGTTAAAATATTGATAAAGATAAGAAAATGTTTATCTTTCTCTTCAAAATTTATTTAGCTTGGATTTTGCACCAATTGAAAATCTGATAACCCTGGTTTCTCAGTGTTGTGTTTGTGTCCAAAAACACAAAAAGGAAAGTATAACAGTAATTTTTTCATTTTGAGCAAGAAGCATGTATTCTGATGAAATCTATATGCACCTGGCCATGCTCCAAAGTTCAGGAGGTTTAACTGAATGAGCAATTGCTTTCTGCTTTCCCTTTGTTTCCTAGCTACTGAACAGGGGTTACATCTCTCGTAGTAGGCTGAAAATTATTTCTGAGGAGAACAATTATATAAATGTCATGAAAAAGATGTTATCAATTTAGTTAGGGTTTTGTATTTTTTTTTTTCTTTCCCTTGCAGAGATTCAGAATTCCTTTTTTTGAGGGGGGATAGTGGATATTAAAGATAAGAAGAGGCCTTAGAGACAGTATCCTGGATACAGTGCCTCGGTACAGCTGAGATGCCTCTGCTCACTTGCTTTGCAACTTCAAGCCAAAGTGGAGCCAAAGACAGWGGGAAAGGTTACATGTGAGCTGTAACCAAGCAAAGGACGCTTCAGTAATACACCCCAGATTACATTTTGCACTGGTAATAGGAGCTATTCTTCAGGAACACCTTGGRCTGCCACTGATTTATTTTTCTACACGCTCCGCGCCTTGGCGGGAGTGACGCTTGACTCGCAAGGTCACTGAGATGTGCACTGCAGCACTGGGGCCTTTGAACACCCAGCCTGAGAGGCACAAACAATCTTATTGATAAATACCCTGCTGGTCCTCACCTTCTGCRCAGTAGCCCATGCATCCTGGAGTGGGCTGCAGGAGATACACGAAGAAAGCGCCGCAGTTCCTGACGGCGATGGGGATCCGGAASAGGCAGCAGTCCCTGGTGCCCCCAAACACCTGCCAGGTGGCACAGCCCGTCAGCCTCTTGCTCTCCCCTGGAGCTGGCAGGGATTCAGACTTCAGTGACAGCCACACTGGAGCTTGTGTCCCACATTTGTTCATCTGAGGGTGCACAGAAAAGGAACYGTTTACAGCAAGTGCAGTAAGACCCTGTGGAGATCCCTAAAACCCAACAGACTGAGTGTGGCCAACCTGGAGGGTCAGTGAAAAAGCCTTGTAGGTGGGGATGAAAATGTCTTGCTCGGTTTTAAGAGGTGGCTTTGCACAGATAAAACGCTTAAGGAGCACAGTAACAGGATTCCAAAGGATTTTCYTCTGGTTTTGGTTGGTTTGCATGAAGAAGATGAAAGCATGAAAGCAGGATAGATCACCTGCCTCCAAAACAGCTCCTGACAGCTCCTGTCCTTCCAGCACATACTGGACAGGTCTGTGGGGCMTGCACCTCTCCCTCATTCTTGAAGAGAATATGAAGGATGGACAAATCATATGTAAAGGATATGCATGACTTAACTTTAAAATTTTTTTTTAAATTTTATTTTTGCTTTCAGGCTTTTATCTATTAACAAATTCCCTGAATACCCTGAACACAGGAAATCCCAAAGCAAAAGGCATCGGTCCTAAATGGTTTAAATGACAGCATGTTAAGTCATGGCCAGGAGAGGCTGATTTCCATTTCCCAGCTTACAGATGTGTGYTCAGGAATCTCAGATCTGAGCTGCCCTCTGCACCTGGCAGGCTCTCTCCCCTGACTAAAAGAACATGGTGCTCTAAAGCTGTCTTTAATTTARGCACCTCAGTGAGGAGATTAGGTGTAATCAGGCCCTTATTAAATATACAAAGCCAATTACAATGGTGACTCATTTTTCTGCACCATTACCTAGCATTTGCCCATATGCAAAGCACAGAGATATTTGAGCTAAAGTTTGGAAAGCATTACCAAACACTGACAATAATTTGCTCTCAGGTATCAGTCATATTCAGCAGAGCGTGACTGCTGCCGTCGCTTTGCATTTCTTCAGCCAGTGACAGTGAACCATCTCTACAAGTCCAKCTTGGGGAACCTGATTCCTCCCAGGGTGAGTGTTTGGCTATAAATCACATTGGAGAAAAAAAAAAGAGCAAACAACCAAACCCAAAACCCACCAATTTTTTCCCCACTGGCCCAGGTTTGCTGCTTCACTTTCAGGATTGAAAGTTATTTGTGACAGCAGGGGAAGYGGTGAAAGTCAAAGGATAAATTTATTAAGTCAGGCACCAGTGCCCTCCTGCAGTTTGAGTTGTACCTGGGAGCCATTCAAGCCAGAAAGCAGCACCAGGGGAGAAGGGGTGCACATCCAGCAAAGCAAGGATAGTTGAAAAAAAAATCAACAATGTGACATGACCCAGTCTGATTTCCATTTGGAGCTAGTTATTGTCAGGCTTCTGAAAACAAGCATTCCAGAGAGACACCACTGAAATTGTCCAAGGTTGTTGGGGTTTTTTTTCCCTGAAAAGTGGCAGCAGCTGAGCAGAGAGGCTGACCCTGCCTTCCCTGTTTGGTGTCCTGGTGGTCCAGGTGGCACTGGAGTTCACACAGTGCAGCAGCTCCTTGGGGAGGAGCAGCCTGCCAGCATTGTGCAAGCAAAGGAGAAGAGGGAACCAACATAAAAATTCTTCTAGGTGGAATTTTAGACCAATCCCTTCCCTTCCTTTCTTTAAAAGCCACATTAGGTGTAACTTTTAAATAAACTGTTTACTTACAGCTTTAATGGACATAGGTGTTTTCTGTGCTGGTGAAAACACAGAYGATGGGAATTTGTTGCATCCTGGTGAACTTCTGACCAGGGTGTGAGGTGTGGTGTGAAAAAGCATGTTTCCAAAGCATGTTCATGAGCAAACACTTGCAATGACCTGGGAGAGTGGAAAAAACTGCATCCAAGGAAGCAGAATGGGAGAAGAGAGAAGGATGGAAACTGGAGCTCAGTGGTCTCTGCTCCATTCTCACCTGGATGTGATACCTGCAACCTGAATTTTCTCTTACACCAGGAAACTGCAAGCTTCAGTGCCTCTGCATGTGTGAGTAAAGATTGCTGGACTGGAACATTCTTTTTGAAATTACACTGAAGTGCAGGTATTAGTGAGCTCACCTTGGAGGTGTTTGGAACCACACAAGCTGGGAGGAATTAGTTATGGGGAGCAGAGCAGCAGGGATGGGTGAGCACTGGATTTCAATGGATGTGTGCAAACTCAGAGAGTCTTGTAGGAAATGGTTTGGTGAGGAGACACAGCACAGCCTACCCATCCCACCTGAAAAAATACTCTTACAGTTCTCTGTAAAAGAACTTTTGCTGCTAAAAATGAGCTATAACATCCATCTAATGCTGCCTTTACCACTGTAACTGGTGCCAACATGGGAGTGCAGCTGCTGGGCTGCCTCTGGCCAGGCACACACRGTGCCTCAGTTTCTCTGGCTGCTTGACCTTGGGCAAATAACAAATCACYAACTCTCTGTGTACCTCACTTTCTTATCTCTCAGCCAGAGGTGGAGGTGGCTGAGATGGTAATAGCACTTTGGTGCCTTGCAGCAGTGCTGGGAAGATAATTCATTAATGAGACACCCATCTCTCTGCTGTGCTGGGAGCGATGTAGATAAATTGATGTGAGTGCGTTCTGGCAGTGAAGAAAGACAGAAAGTGATCCATACCTAAAAGTGGGCCTGGATCTCTTGTTAACACACAGAGGAAAAACTGAAATGCTGAAATAAGAGGATGGTGTTTTTACCCCCTCTTTTCTCCTCACCAGAAGTCTGTGAGTCATTTCAGTGCTGGACAAAGTGGATTAGCATTGCTGGTGTCAGCRTGCAGCTTTCTGATAAACCCCCACTGGGACCTCCTGCATTTTCCCTGGCCAATCTTGCACTGAAACCACTTGAGCAAGACAGTTTGTTATGTAACATGCACAAATTACAAGCAATGACCAACCCTTATGAGGGAAAAAAATCAGACTGTGAGGCAGCAAGTCCCAAACTGTAATACAGGATTAGAGGCTGGCCAAGGAGGGATTTTGGTATAAATCAAGTATTTCTGTTTTCCTGGCAGCCCTGTGACACACGTGAATTTATTTTCTGTTATGAGCTGCATGCAGTCCTTCTGAGTCAGGCCAGTTGCCACACACTAGCCAAAGGGATTTGCTGCATGAAGCCTCTGTGAATTAGAAGACAGAYCTAGGAAAGCAAGGGCAAATGTATATTCATGTGTTCAACCAGCAACAGAGATAAGAACAGGAAAAAAACATAAACAAACCCCCAAAAAAACAAGAAAGCAAAGAAATTTAGAGGAACAATTTAGGAGAAGAGGCTTCAAAGAGCCAACATGTTCAAGTCCCCACTGTGGCATAATTTGCATTGAAATTTTGTAGCTGTCATTTGGGAGAGTAACCAGAAAATTGAATACAGAGGTAGCAAATGATGGGCATTTAAGACAGAGCATTTACCTGCAATGCCTCCAGTCACTGCTGCTCCAGGGGTATTGGAGAGACGTGGGAGTCTCACAKCCCCACTCAGCAGCATCTCCTAAAGGCAGGAGGAATTACACAGCTGCCTCTGTAGGAGAGCAAACTCCACAACTTCAGGCACCCAGTGACACAGCTTGCACAAAGGAGAACTTCTCCAACTCAAAAAGGACACTTCAGGCTCTTCACAACCTTCTTTGCTATCTTTCCATGCTTTATCCAATTGTAATTAAGAGGTGTTGTTAATCTTTAAAGCATTTTATAAACCCTACCTAACTAATCTTTGCAACACCTCTATGTTAAGGTAAGCATTCATTAAGTATTTTTGATTCTTAATTAGGCACTTGATAATAATTTAAATAATCCAATTTAGAAAACCTRAACAATAGAAAAAGCTTTCCCCCTTTGCCAAAACAAAGGAACAAGGCATTATTGTTTAATCCAATGATGTCTCCTTCCATTTGCTTGGAGCTTGGAGTATCAACCAGTTTGATTGATTGAACACCATGAGGTTCTTCATAACTGCACAAAGAAATCAAGCTCAATTGTTCTTGTCACTTGGGTATTGCTGAAATTATGCTGTTAAAAATAATAGCACCATATGTGAGGAATGCATTGTTTTAGTTGGATGGAGATGGGAGGCTTTTTGGTGTGCTGCTGGTTGGCAGTTAAAGCATTGTGATTTTGCATCTGTTATCCACTCAGAACTTTACTTTAGCATTATTTCTTTGTAGTTAGTTAAAGTAAATAAGTTTGGGTTTTTTTTTTAATTTCAGTCTGGGGCCATACTCCACAGAAATCAGTTTACGTCAGGAATATCTGTAGTAGCAATTAAACTGGTGMCAGTCTTGTTTTTCTTTTAAGCACATGCCTCTGAACAATAAAGGCTGTAATTGCAATTTCTACAGAAGGGTTTTTTGCATGTCTGAAAAAYGAACAAGAAAAACAAAGGCTCTTCATACCTACCATTATGATTTGGAATATTCACATGTGTGTTCAAGAAAGAATTCCAGATGAAATAATACCTTGGAAGTGTCACTTGCTTTTAAATTCATAGAACAATTGCAAATCAAAGTGGGGCTGGATTCAGWGCAAAATAATAACTGAAACAAAATAATAAATGAATGGTATGCAGCTGAGGTACTGTGCTTTGATTGTGAGTATAAAATGTTCTAGAAGAGGTTAAAGAGGAGGGAATAAAACTAAGTATGGAAAAATAAATCTTCTTCTCTAGGGCCTGACATTAAGCATCATGAGCAGGTTAGATTTGACACACTTTAACATGACCTTGYTTTATACAGCAAAGATTAACACTTAAACCTATGTTTGATCCTAGAATGTATGTAAAAATAAAAATCAAAAATATTGCTAAAAATGAAACTATTGAGAAAATACCAACACTCACTGCATAACGTGTCCTTCATTTACATATGCACATTCCCAGTTGTACCTGAATTTAGTGCATTCTCAGATTTGGAGGGGGTTTTGTTCATTTAGAGGATGAAATTTCTGAAGAAGGGTATTGGAAGTTATCTTCATGCCCCATCACAGGCAGGTATGACTGGGCTTTTCCCAAACAGAGTCTCATATCCCTAAGGAGCCTGTAGAAAAGCTTGCTRCAGAATTGAGTGTGCCAAAAAATTGCAGTTGTGGGGCTGGCTCATGGGAGAGAAATTAATTTRAATCACAGAATCTGTGRAGTTGGAAGGGACCCACRAGGATCAYCAAGTCCAAATCCTAGCCCTGCACAGGACAAGCCCARGAGTCACACCARGTGCCTGAGAGCATTGTTCARACACTTCCTGAGCTCTGTCAGGATCTGTGGATCGCTTCCTTGGAGTTCTTGGAGCAGTGACCAGTTCCCTGGGGCTCCTGCTCAGTGCCCAACCRCCTCTGGAGTAMAAACCTTTKYCTAACATCCAACCTAAACCTCCCCTGACAYAATTTCAGGCCATTCCCTCAGGTCCTGTCACTGCCACCACAAAGAAGAGAGCAGTGTCTGCCCCTCCTCTTGCCCTCACAGGAAAATTGAACAGCCCCTGTCTGAACCCAGAAGTCTCTGAACCAGGGGTTACTGTTAATGTGCAAAAATGAAATTATTCCCCTTTCCTGCCATTCCCTCCAGAAAAAGACACTCAGCTGCTGGTGAGGCCAAGCACCTGGGGCCAGTGGAACTTCTCCAGAGGAAGCAGAGAATTTTCAGGCCATTTCTGGCTTTGCTGTGAGCGTGGTGTGGCATTTGAATTCACCTTGCAGGCAGCAGCATGCACTGCTCTGCTGTAAYCCACAGCCTGATCTTTTATCTGACTGTGGAGCACATCTTCAATAACATTAGTGTGTGATGCTCCCTCCCATTTCATTTTAGTGTTCATGCCTCCCATGGGGCTTGCCCATATGTAGATGTATCCAGATGCATCCATATACCCTGTATTATTCTAATTTGGAAGCTGGAATCTCTGTAATTGATGTATGTTTTCCCATATTGGTTGTTAAGTGCTTCTCTGTATTTTTAACAGATTTTCTGTTGTGCTTTARTTTTTCCATCTTTTGTTCTTCCTCTGAAGGTCATTTTGCTATGGTCTGGCCATGCCTGTGCATTGTTTCTTGCTTCTTAACATGCTGCCTTAATCTTAGTAAAAGCTTCACTATGCATTTATTCATTTAGTGGTTTTGCCTTTCACAAAAACTTTGGCAGTTCTTGAAGAACAAACCCTGATCTGTAGCAGAAGCCTCCAAACCTGAGGATCCAAAATTTGCAGATTTTTCTTGGACTTCTACTACAATGTATTTTTGGATAGGGAAGTGGCTGTGGCCAGGAGTGCGTGTTCAGGATCTGGTAATTGCTGTGCCTCCTTTGGGAGCAAGTGGGGAAAGAAAGGGAAGAAATAGAGGAAGGAAGGTCAGGATCATTTGTTACCCACCCTGAGAAATTCAGCAGGCAAAGYCTAAATTGGAAAGCTTTTTCAATCAAAATCATTTTGCCACTGGAGGAACAAGGTTATGGACAGCAGTTGGATTCGAGGGATGGCAAGTTCAGGAAAGCAATTAATATTTTCCCTTTCTCTGACATAAAAGCTTTTGGGTTTTTCTTCTGTCTTTTTTTCTCTTTGTAGCTTGTGGGGTTTTCTTCTCTCTTTTCTCCTTTTTCCCCCCTATTTTTATTAAATGAGGGGATGAGCAGCAGCACTTTTCATTGCAAAGCTGGCTGTGCCCCTGAGCTGTGGTTGCCTTCTGGGGCTCTCACAACCCCCATGTGTGACCTGGTTCTCCTCTCTGAATATGACTCCCTATGGTCATGAAACAACATGCAGACAGGGACATATTTTTATGGTGGAGGTTTATTTCATGGCAARACTCAGCACACAGGCCTTGAGAGGCTGTCTGGAGGAGCCAGGCTGTGGGAGCTGCCCTCCCTCATGTCCCCCAGCCATTGTCCTCCCACGCTTCTCCCCCACGCTGGGCAGGACCTCCAAATCTCCATTATGGCTTAAATCCCTGCWGAGCTCAATTGGGTGACAGGAATCCTTCCTAGCAGCACTTGGAATTAAGAAGTTAATCTCATCCATCGATAAGCAGCTAATTGTATCTGGCCAGTATCAACACGATAACACCGCGCGTATATATTTTACAAGGTGCTGGAGTAATGTACTTTTTAATTCTGCAGCCGTATTGTCAGGCTTTATTTGGTCTCTTTTTTTCCTCTGTCTGTTCAGGGTTTTGTCTTTGACTTTTTTAATTAAAATCAGCTCGCTCCAGCCAGCCCGGAATGTCCAATAATAACTGCTTATTAAGGAGTGGAAGCTGAGCTGTTATTAATTTAAATTATTTTGTTCCAGAGGTTTTGCTGAAAATTAAATGGAAAACCAAATCAAACAATGATTTAATTAAGTGGAAGAGATAGAATGTAGAGGCAGATTTAGAGGGTGAAGATCTAAAAGAAGCGTATTCTTCCAGTTTTGACATCTAACAGATGTAATCCTTCATCAGCACGGCGAGGCAGAGATTTACTGTCATTCAGAGGATAATGAAGAAACCAGTGGCAAGAATTATGTTACAAGATAAGAAACTAAACTAATGAATATACCTTCACAAGCCTGAATGAAAAAAACTCCAGAGAAGAGATTAAAAGAAACAAAGCATTCATTGTTAGAAAGCAATCTCATGCAGTTGAGCGTTGCTACACACTCAAAATTGCTGGAATATAATGAAAAATTAAATAGTATTGTAATATACTTATGTACACTCACAGAGCAACCTGAAAGACTTCATAGTGCATTGGGATATTYAAGGATGTCATGAAATTAAACTTTCAATAATAATCCTACCAGTTTATTAATGTTAATAGGATTTATAGTTTATATAGGCAAAGTGTTAGAAATTCTACAGAAATAGCAACTGTCYCTTAACATTTCATTAAATGTTAAATTATTAAGATAAACTTCAGCTGTGGTGAGTTCACAGGTCCAGTTTGAATGGRTATAAAATGTTTTTGCTAATTTTGAGAGGGCTCTCCAGCTAGAGTAGAATCWCCTGATACCAAACATCCTGGCACTCTAGGTTGAATATTTCATCTTTTAAGTAATTTATGGTAATTAGTTTATTATTTTCCGAATAATTTTGTTTAACTTTGTGTTTGAAATTATGCTAACCTCCTGCACATATCCCTAACCAGCAGAGATATTTGAGGTGGCAGTGACTTTAGTGAGGGGATCAAGTTGCTTTGGCAACAATGATTGCAAGTTAAACATTATTGTCATACATATTAAACACACATAAAACCAGATAATTATTGTTTTGTCTCTTTTATAGAGTAGTCTTATGTGGTAGAGGTTTTTTTGCTCCACATTAGCATACTTATGAAAGTAAAGAATGCAAGAAATTATTCAATGCAGAAAAAGATTCAACTTTAGCTTTTCCTTCAGTTTCCCCAAAGGTCGCTTTAAATATTATTTTTTCTGATTTCCTCCTTCTGAATTAATCAGCAGAAGAAATCTTTAACTCATAGTAATTTATATGGGAAAACAAGTTGCAGAATCCATTCTTAAAGCCATACAGTTGCTTGATAAAAAGCACAGCATGAGGTGACATACAGAGTTGACTAAAAACCTCTCTGTAGAGCTGGAAAACACCTGCTTTTATGTCAGAATATTTCCTAGCCTGGTTGAACACTGGCTGTGCCATTGGGGAGCCTGGTCTCTGACTAAATGCCCTTGCACAGGACAGTGGCATTGTTGGTTTTGAAGGTGGTGATGGTGGTTTTTTTGGGTTCATTGTTCTTATTGTTGGGTTTATTGTCGCTGTTGATTTTATTGTTGCTGTTGTTGGTTTTATTGTCGTTGTTGTTGGTTTTATTGTCGTTGCCGTTATTCTTGTAATAATAATAATAATAATAATAATAATAATAATAATAATAATAATAATAATAATAATAATAATTTTTTTCATCATCATCATCATCATCATCATCATCATCATCATCATCATCATCATCATCATCATCATCATCATCACCATTCAAGTGGTTTTCCCATTACCACCCACCTATCCCCACTGGATTCACAGCCAAGGAGAGCACAGAGAGGGTTCATTGCAGCTCCCCAGGGGCAGTGCTGGGGTTCTCCTGACCTCGACACATCTGGTGGGCATTTCCACGGGCCGGTGGCCGAGCATGAGGCGGTACCAGGCCGGGGGCAGGGAGTGGTCACACACCAGGTGCTGGCTGTCCCCTGGCTGCAGCTGCCCGGAGTCGAAGCTGGTGCTCCTGCGGGGGTTGCGGAGCACGCGGTGTCCCCCCGGCCAGCACTCGGGAGCTGGGGAGGAAGGAAAAGGGTGAGGAGCAATGAGTCAATCAGTTTAATTCTGCTGGACACTGCTAATAACAGCTGCTTCAATCCTATACGCTTTTATGTTGCAGTTCATTTCAGGATTGGGCTCATTTTCCAGGCAAGCAAATCCAGATTTACATGTATAAAGGCGCAAGCTTTGCACCACAAAGATTGCAGTCATCTAGATTTTCATCATATCTGTATCWGGACCCTTCACCTTTTAAAGTGATCTCAGCCTAATTTTAGGGATTAACATCCGAGTCACTCCTCCTCAGGAATCAAGTAGTGTTTTGAGGTTCCAAAGCCTCGTGACCTTTGAAAGTACGTGGGGTTTTAATTTAATTTACTACATGCGTGAGCAATTTAATCATAATATAAATTGATGCTCAAGTGTGAAGTGCACTTCACATGCTTTTAAATATGTGCTGAGAAGATTCAGAGCAAGAACTGTGAAAAAAAAAWWAAAARAAAAGAGAAATGGTRTAAAAACAACGGTAAAGGGATTTGAGAAATCAGCTCAAGTTAGGCTTGCAAACATTGAAGCCATGGGTCAGACTCACTTGAGGAATAAAGGCAAACACATCAGGACTTGTGTGTGTGCATCTCAGAGTCTGAATCAAACCTGCTGCCTCTTGACATGTGTTTGTTTACTCGCCTGCCCTGTTTATTTTCATGCMTCTCTTGACTTTTTTACAGAATATTCAGTTCTTTTCTTCTCACCTAATAAAAAGAAGCCTTGTGGTGATTCTGTTAGAAGCTGTTTATCTCCAAAGAGCTGATCAAAAAATGGCCTTTTCTTGGTTATCTGAGCCATTCCTTGAYGAGGCCAGGTCCCTTCTCACCACATCAGCAGTGCAGGGTGGTCACAGGAGGGGAAGAGGGGGAGCTGCTCTGCTCTGTGCAACAGAAGCTCAGCTCATTTCTTGCTGCAGTAATCTTTAATTGCTAATGATGATGTAAGAGGCAGAGGCCACATCTCAGGAATTGCACAACCTGGCAGTTAGCAAAACCACCTCTTTTCACTGYAAATGGAGCTTATTGATGTGGCACCRTTTAGAGAGAATCAGACCCCTCCCMAYAACTTAATTTTTCATSTGTCACTTTTCAGGTTGTAACTCTGCTTTAATATTACGCCAGTGGCACTCCGAAACACATTTRTCATTTTTATTTTATTGACAAGATGCTCAGAAGGTCAAAGTCAATCCATTTATGGCAGTATTTTTAAAGATTATTTTGATTGTGCCAAAGGCAAGGCAATGGTATACAAGACAAATGGGGACAAAATGTGGCGTAACGAAGGCTTTATTGCAATTTTCAGGGAACTAAACTGTCAAAGCCATTGCAATTCCAATGCAAAATTCAGCTGAATTAATACAATTGCCTTTTTAAATAAAAAAGAACTGCCCCAAGCTTTTCTTTCCTATAGGTAAGAGACATTTCAGAGAGGGAACACTTGGTAATATTGCACCTCTAATTAAATCTGGGATCCATTTTCTTCTCTCAGAAATCCTTTCTGGAGACCACATGGAGACTGTCCTTTGCTAATTCYCAGCCCAAGGGAAGAAGTGACATTTCAGCAGACCAACTATTTCACAAAAATGAAAAGTTTACCCTATATTTAAAACCCCTTAAAAAAATGCAGACCCTTGCTGACCCCTCCAGTACCACTCAGGGCTTCAGGAGCATTAATGGAACAGAATCTGGGCTCCTGATGCCTTTTGCTTGCCTGAATTAGTTCCAGTCTGAACAAAAGGAAAAGGAATCTAAAAGCAAACAGCTTTTTGCACGGTATTGCCACAGGAATCTTGCAAGGACATTGTAATGTAATTAATTGCATTCACTTTCCCAATAATAACAATATCAAATAGCGCCTTTAGATGTAACTAATAGCCTTCTGCTTGATATGTATTAGCTATAATCCAAATTCACACCACATGTTGTGGTCTTACCAGTGATTAACTRCTCTGTCTAAACAATGCAAATATATCAGACACTGACACATGGCTAATTATTTTTCATCCCTGGCGTGGTTTTGTTTGGGGTAGTTTAGAAAAGGCTTTCTCCCATCAACACCAGAGGAGCTGAACTCTGCAGATGGGCCTGGCAAAGGCCAGGGAGGCACCTGGAGGAGCACATGGGGAAGGTCCCTAAGGAGAGAGGTGTTCATCCAGCAAATTCACAGGATTTGGGACAAAAGCAGTGTGTTCGGTCCCAGAGGATCCCTGGCTCAAACAGCCACCTCTGAAGGTGTATTTTACCCTGAATTCACTGCCAGAGGCAGGTTATGTACCTGCAGGCTGTCACTGAGGAGGCAGGATGGCAAACTGCTCTGCTGTCAGCTCCCCTGGAGCCAACCCTGGCGGGTTTTGTTCCTGCCTGACGCAGCTCAGAGCGAGGCACTGTGGCACAAAAAGCCTCACCCAGGTTCTGCAGCGAGCCATGCACAAAACAAACCCTCAATTACTGAATTCCCCCTGTAAAAGGGTGCTGGTGATTGCCCTGTGACAGCATGATTGTAAACTTTAACATGCAAATTGCAGGCTGTGGTGCAAGTTAATTACCACTGGCTTTCCCGCAGAAATAAATTAATAAAGCCATCACTGCAATCAGSCTTTATTATAAAAATGTTATTTAAAAGGAAACAACAAGAAGGCACAGTGGAGCCCTGTTGGTTCTTCATGTGAGAGATGCCCACTTGGACCTGATGGTGGCTGCAGCTACATTCAAATCAGTCAAAATCTTCCTGCTCATTTTTTAATTCAGGTGCAGGTGTCAAGATTATGGACAGTCATGAAGTGCTCAGCATCCCAGTTGTCCCCCTTCATGTCCACATTCATGCCTAGTGTGGAACCACTGCTACCCTGGGCTATGCAGATTAGGTTGTCTTAAAAAGGAAATATTTATTTTGTTAAGATAACAAATTGAATTCTCTATTCCTACTGTTGTATTTAAGGGGCCCATGGGGGAAAAGAAAAAATAAAAGCTGGCTTTTTAGGGAGCTGGTCATTATAACCATTCTGCTTTCCTTCATTGCAGTGAGATTTTGTTCTCTATTTTGTTAACTACCCAGAATTGCTGGAATTAAATGCTGGATGTACCTGGTGCTTTAATCTCCTGCAAAGAGCTGCTTCTTGAACTACCACCAACTCAATATAGGCAAGGAGCTGTTGCTAAGACATAAGGATTTGTTTGYTTTACTAGACTCTAAAGCTTTTTTTTTTAATGTAACAATTTTTTGTCAGAAAGTTGTGGCAAAAAGACACTGAGAAGCTCCTTTTTGACACTGAAAGCAAACAAATGATAATACCTGCTGTATCTGCTAAGTGAAAATGACATTTSAGTAACTCTGGTGCAGGTTCCTTGGGGAAAAGCCTGTCTGCRTGGAAGCCATGAGGAATGCTGCTGTTAATGCCTGGATGTTGAGAACCACCTGTTCCTGTGTGGGAAAGGAGGGGCAGCCTGTGGGCTTCCAGGGGAGAAGGGAGCCTCCTGCAGAAGGCAGAAACATCCAGAAATATCCAATGGAAAACAAGCAGGAGGTGGATATCTGAACGGAATATGCTGCTGTGGAGAGGGGGTTTGGCTCTCAGCTAAAGGAAACATTGATGTGACCACAGCTGGAGGAAGATAATTTATGTCAACAGGTTCTGGGGYCAGCCTGAACCCAGAATTTATTGTTGAATTTATGTCAACAGGTTCTGGGGGTTCTGGGGTCAGGTTGGAAACCCATTCTGTGCTGGCCAATATTGTACCAGGTGGCAATGAGGCTCCACAGGGCTGCACCAGGGACCAGCCAAACAAGAATCTGGGAAGGGGTTTTTGGGATACTCGGTGCTTTGGGATACCCCACCCACACACGCATTTAGCACCTGAAACCCCCACTGGCTGCAGCTTGTTTCAAGCAGGGTGGTGCCTAGGTGCTCTGCAAACAGCTGAGTCACCTGAACACTCCTTGGGCAGAGGTATTGGTGGGAAAAATTGCTGCTTTGGGAGCACCAGGCATTTGCTGAGGGTCTGTCCCTCCTGGCTGGTGCTCATGGCCATGGGGAGAAGCATCAGCCATATCAGAGATAAAGCCAGGAAAYTTAAGAGTGGCAGGCTGAAAAACCATGAGGAAATAACTTGCTAAACCTTTGCTTTCATTTCTAAAGGCAGGTGAGYACAAGTGTAATAGAGCTTTACGTGTCCCTCTTGCTCCCAGTAAATATCAGTGGCTTATGTGGAGGAAGGTTTAAGAAGTTGTGAGATTTTGTTTGTTTGCTCTGAATAGCGGCTGCAAATCAAATAATATCAATAGGTGATGGCAGCCAGGAAACCCTGAAAGAAATATAGTCCACAAGCCTGAGGTGCATGTTTGCTTTGGGCAAAGCCACACAATATATCTAAAGGGTACTCTAAAGCCTTGGGAAATAGCTGGCAAATTGTAAAATAGCTTTTGTGTGGATGGTGAATGGAAAGCCAGTGACTGAGGCAGACAATGCTGACCAGCAGCAGCATTTGGTGATGGGCTGGGATTGCTCTTGGACCAGGAAAGATGTGTCCACACATGCAGATTTCCTTTTTGCTATCATCTCCCACATTGTGGGAACACAATCTGGAGTTTCCCCCCAAAATGCATGTAGGTATACCTATATGAACAAAGAATTTCAAGTGGAGTATGAGTACTTGTATTTTTGACATTTGACATACAGTAAATTTTTGAAATCCCTCCTTCTGTGGCAGATTTTCAGATTTCTGCTTTTTGWTTCTTGCAATCCACAGTGGAACAAAACTTTTTTCTGTGGTGTTTGACTTACTCTTCATGGGAAAATTATGAAGTATTTTCATTTGGAAAAATTAGTCTGAAATGCTGAGGCTAATAAGCCATAATTCCAAATTAATTGCAGATAAAGRATGTGTTCCCTTTCTTTTTCTGTTTTAGAAGCAGAAGGAAACTTCAATCCCAAGCCACTTCCATGCTCAGGGGCTGGATTTCAGTGAAAAAGCTCAGGTAAGAGTTTTTGAAGCTTTCAGCATGTCAGTGCCATCACTTCCCCACATTGTGATTTACCACACATTGAGAGAGAGTTTATGTAGAGAAGAAAATGTTGGGAAAGGAAAATTCTTTCCAAGCTCTTCATGGATGTGTTTAAAATAACAGAACAACCCAAGAGATCTGGCAAGATTTTAAAAATCCTTTTGGTAGATGCATCTTCCAGATGAACAGACATCTATTAATAGATATTTGTAGCTAAGGAACACCTGGGAGTTTATTAAAGATAGAAGTTCCTGCCTTATTTCACCAAGACTTCAAAGATTGTGCTTCAATTATTCTGCCTGCTGATGACAAAAATTTTTATTCTTATCAATATTCAGAGGCAGAAATTTGTTGTGAATGTGACAGTGATCACTACATTAAAATGCTTGAACCATGAGTGCTCCCCTGGTAGATAAAACATAATAACTGCATTAAAAAACCTTGATAGCTAATAAATAAAGCTATTTTCAGAGATTTCAGGAGCAGAAGGACCTCCTACTGAACTGAAATGATAAGGAAGCCCATTGTACAAACACCACACACTCATAATGGTCAGGTCTTGAACAAGTCACAAAGCATTCACAAGGCAAAAATTGATAGAGATAAATGAACCATTGTGCAAAATGAATGTAATTATAGAAATTTTGACCCAGGAAGAGGCAAGAGGCTGAGCACCTGCTGAAAAGAATATGACATTTAATAGATGTTATTTGTGCTGAATAACAGGCAGATCTGAGGGAAAAAGCCCTCCTACAGTMTGAAGGTGTTGCTTTATTATGCATCTGAATTTCATTTGTCTGGGAACAAGGTCACTTGTCATCCTGGTCTTCTGTGGAGTAAAGCAATAAACTATTGACAAACCAAGGGCCAACGCTCAGTTCCAGAGCAAACAATTATTTATTCATGCTCGTATCTCTTATCTCGCCTTGCATTTCTATTTTTAACTCGTGATTTAAAAAGCAGGAATTGATTATGTGAGGCTTTTCTCCCAGTTTGTGTATCCTGTGAATAATTTGCAGAATAATGAGCTGCACACAGCTCACCCAGGGGGATGCAGAGACAGGCAGAGAAGCATTTTGTGTGGGGCCAGAAGAGGTGTCAAAAGGGGCTGACCAAAAAGGGGAAAACAGGGGGTCCTGTGAGGAGTGTGAGCAAAATTTGAGGAACTTCCTGGCAGGTTACAGTGGAGTTTGGAGAACATTGACAGCAGGTGGGATGGACAGCACCTTCTGCAGTGCTCCATAAATAAAGAAGATGAGGGAACTTTKTATTTTCAGGGACAATACATGTGTGGCCAGGTGAAGTAAATGAGTCAAGAAGTGTCCAGCAGAAGTGTTTTCCTTTAAAATGTTTCAATCCCCAAGAATCACTGTCTGGCATCTCTCATCCATGTGAAAATTGCTCGTGGATGTTGTGGTGGACACAAAAAGGAAACATCACATGGATAAAAAGCAGTGGGCAGTGGTGAAGTCAGCACATCTGCTTTGCAAAATTCAGCCTCATCTRTTGAATGTGCCAGTTAGAAAAAAACAGCAAAGCCAAATTGTGTCAATAGCTCTATTATATTTGACCAAGTCTCCTCCTCRCTCATTCTGGCTCAGCCCTAGAGCCAGGAAGGTTGAGAATCTGAATATAGAAATCACTTACTATTGCTATGTCACAACAGAATTCAAAACCTCATAAATTTCCTCAAGTTATCTCTAAGTTAATGATGATGCCTTTTAGGGCTTCTGAGCAATCAATAAAAAGAAAATTATAATTATTGTTATTGATTGGTCTGGTTTGCTCTCATCCCTCAGAATGAAAAAGTGAAATCAAATGAAAAGGGTCTTTCTTACCTCCTAATCTCAGCTGAGCATACAGTCACAAATGTAGCTTTCCTAAACAGAAGCAGCAAAAACAAACTCACATGTTTTGATTTTAAAAAGCCACTGGGCTCTATTCAGATGGAAATTTGATTTCCAYGGCTCATCCCCTCGAGAGCTGGAGTTGTTTCTGTGCCTCAGCCTCGACGCTGGCTAATTACCATTGGCAAGCCATACACGTTTCTCCAGGCTGCTCCCGAGGATAACGCGGGATTTTGGCCACGTTTTCCTGCACTTCCCCACTGCAGTGCTGTGTGTGGGTGATATTATACTGGGCACAGCATCACCACCCCCTCGCTGCCAGCGCCTCCGGGATGCAGCAGAGGTGCCGAGCAGATAAGGGGACCCGGAGCGCAGGCGGCTCCGCGCTGCCAAATTCCAGGTCCGCCGTGCCCTGGGTGTGATTTAGCTCCTGCTGCATGCAGGGTGACGAGGCAATTCTTCCCGCTATTGTTTTGCTATTATTCATTGCTGTTATTCATCCCATTCAGTGGCACAAGGGTGGCTGCAGCTCTTCACTTGTTCATAATGGGCTTTTCTGTCAGGGCTCTGACATCCAGGATGAATGGCCAGGTTCCCTCTTGCCTTTGGAGCAAGGCTTTATTTGTTACAGTGCTGTACACAGGCATGCTCCACTTCCCAGCTAAGGATCTCTCCACCAAATCCCACCAAAATTTAGGGTTTTTTTGACCCTGGCCTTCTCCCCCTTGTGGGATGTCTGCTGTGTGAAATTTGGAGAGAGCTGATATGAACCAGGCTGGAGCACACAGCAGCTCCTGCTGTGGATGCATGAAGTTCTCCTCATGCATTATAGCACTCTGGATGGATTTAAAAAATATTGAAATAAAAGGTCATCAGCTAGAAATAGCCAGCAGCCTGCCTGGCCACTGTGATAAGATAAAGCTGTGTACTCCCAGCCGTGGAATTGCGACATTAAGCCTAATAGATTTCTAAAATCCAAATTTATCAGCAAACCTCGCTGTTTGTTTCTCCAGCTTCTGAAAGGCACAGATTCTGTACGTATAGTCATGGAATCTTCAGACCTCAAATAAATCAGTGCCTCCCTCCCAGAGAAGCAGGAYTGTATCAGTTCCAGCCAGCATTTTCCCTGAGCCATGGTGGCATTCCAGGGAATCTCACACACCTGGTTGTGTGTCTGGCACCTGACAGAGGTCTGGTAATGCCCATTCACGCCTTGAAACAGCAAAACTTTCAGTTACTATATACAAAAATCTCCAGATAAACACATTGGCTATTTTTATTAATTTTAATTTAGTTCCCAGTGCTAACAGGCACTGATTTTCCTTTTKTGTTTAGGGTCATCTCTGCTTTGGTTGCTCCACAGATCTTTGCTTATTTACCAGGAGTAGTCAGACCATCAATAAAAATAGCCAGGTTTCAGGAACCTATAAGGCCTTCAGCTRTAAACTGCTTTTTAATGTAAAAGAAGATGCATGGTAYCAGCTGAGCCTTACCACRTTTACAGCTGCCACCTGTGCAACCTTTTAAGATGTAATTACCATAACAAGAAAAAACATCTCCATAATTAYATATACGTGAAGCCAAACACCTTTGTGTGGCACCAGGCAGGGCTGCAGGTACAGATCTGCACAYTCACAGGGGACACGGGGGATTAGGGAGGCACGGGAACAAACAGGACACAATTGCTGCCACATAYGGTGAGTGTTACAGGCAGCTGTGCTCTGACCAGGATCAGCCGTGCAGAAGGCAAACCTACTGATTTCTTCTCATTTACACTGAATTAACTTTGATCACMGTGTAGGTTTGTGTGTTTTAAAGCTTCTGCTGTCTTAAAAATGTGCTGGGGAAGTCTGTGTCCTCAGMAGAGAGGGAATGAGCAGAAATGAGCTCTGTCCCTCAGTGGTGATGGGGCTGTGGGAGGGTTTCCCATGCAGGGATGGGTTGGAATGGGATGGGGATTTCTTCCACCACAGTTGACGTGGTATTTCTTACAGGAGATATAACACTGGCACTTTCTGTTCTTTAGAAAAAAAATAAAAGCAAGTCAGGTTGCCAGATGGAGCAATCTCAATGGGAACCACTCTCCTCCTCAGACACTGACAAAGCAGGACAGTTYCTTCTCACCAGATGAGATGAATCCTAGCAATTTTTTATTTTCATGGAGCCATTTCCATGCTGAGCTTTTCATTCTACTCTTCCACCTCTTTCTTGCCTGATAACAGCCAGAGCATGCTTTTAGATTATAAAATAAAGTTGTACCTTTTAGTGAAATACATGGTTTAAAAAATAGCGTTAGTGAACTGAAGGAGGAAGCAATCAGATCTCAATTCTTTTGCTAGGGAATAATTCAGCTGAAGATGTTATTTGTGCATCTCCATCCCCAGRTAAACAAGGTGATTACAGGCAGACAGGCAGTACTTCAGGTTTTCTTCYACCTTTCTGTTATCACAACAAAACTCAGTTTTGCATTCTTACTTGGTAATTGGCTAATAACTGCAATTTTCATCCTGAGAAGACAGGCCAGAAACCAGTGTTCAGGAAAACCCTACAATGTGACAATTGATCAATTCTTCATTAGACTTGATGCATTCAGGTTACCACAGTCATTTCTTTTGCAATTTGAGCTAAAAATAAAAACAATCGGCAGAAATCTAGTCAGGCAATTTCAGATTGGAAACCCATAACACAAATTAATGCACAAAGAAACAGCAGGCAATTTATCATTTGCTACGTTATTCTTTAGCAATTTGCAGTCATTGCTGAGTTGCTTTTGAAACTTGTAAAATTTGATTATGTGAAGCCTGGTGAGCGGCAGGCTTTGGTCGTTTCTGTGTTGTGTTTTATGAGTTGTTTTATGACAAAGGGATGTAACCTCAGGCTGGGCTAGGGGAGGTTCAGGTTGGAAATCAGAAAAATTTATTCACTGAAAAGGTTGTTAAGCATTGGAATGGACTTCCCAGGGAAGTGGTGGAGTCACCATCCCTGGRRGTGYTCAGGAATTGACTGGATGTGGCACRCAGTGCTCTGGTGTAGTTGAAAAGTGGTGTTTGGCCAAAGGTTGGACTCAATCATCTTAGAGGTTTTCTCCAACCTTAATGATGCWGTGTTWCTGTGATTCTGTGATTCTGTTCTAGGAGCTGGTTGGAGAACAGAGGGTTTGTATAGGTAGAACCTAAGAGCACCTTTTCTTTCAGTATCCCCTCAAAATGCTCATTTTTGCATTCAGAAATGAGGGCCCCATTCACCCCATCAGCCCTGCTGATGAACTGAGCTGTAGAAACATTGCTTGCAAGCAGCAGAAATGCTCTGACAGGCACTTGGAGTGCTTGGGTGTGTTGGGAACTGCRGAACAGGCCCAGCAGAAGGCAAAAAAAAAATAGGTGAGAGGAGCAGGGTGATTTGGGGACATTTTCTGCTGGGTTTGAGCTTCATGGGCGTGTTTGGAGCTGGCTGATTTTCCCTGACTTCAAACCATGACTGCCATGAGCTGGAGCAGTGGCCTGAACATTTGGCTGATTCATGGCAGATCTCCTCCCACTGAAACCACTCTCCTTTCTGTAATTTTGTTAACTACCCAATAGAAAGAAGAACACTCAAACTTTGCCAGCTTCCAGTGCAGTTTCCCTTATTTGACTTTTCCTTTGCACTGGTGCATATTCAATTCTGTTCATAAAATGCATCATTTCTTGAGGAAAACCCACAGATCTAATACCAAAATATTCTGCTGCCTCCCTGCTGGACTCTCATTCTCACCCATGTTGCTTAAGCAATCTCACCCTTTTGACATGGCCTRCAGCTCTCTGTGATGCTCTCTCAACTCTCAATGATCCTTGTGTGTCCCTTCCAATCCAGGCTACTCTAGGATTCTATTTTTAACCCACAAAGGCTTTAAAACGTGGTGTGGAAGAAAACCCAGGATCCAAATTTACTGTGAAGGTCTCTGCTAGATATTCCTCAGCCTCTCATTCCTCCTCTGTCATGCCACAGTAGCACTGTAGGCTAAAGTCAAGTTCCATTCCATCCTTTCCATTATTTGCTGAAATGAATGTCTGGTGCAAAGCAAGGCACTCAAATCTAGGTTATTCCCTTCCAGAACATGGAGATTCAGCAGCRTGGCTTGATATTAATGACATCTGAATGGTTAAATCCCTGCAAAGTGGGGTAAAATTTGCTCCTAGCTATCCAGCAARCACACTTAAACCACTGAATTATCCTAATTCTGAAACAGCCTCCCAGCAGCCCCACGGGGCCAGCACACACTCAGGGGTTGTTCTGCTGGATCTGGAATTTTGAGGCTATTCCAGAGACACGAAGGCACAATGGAAAGCAGAGCTGGACAAACATGTGAAGGCTGGAGGTATAAAGGGATTAACAGATGCTGATGTTCTGCATTTTGCTGCTGCAATGAAATGAGCACAGACAGCACCCAGAGCGAAGCAGAGAGTGAAGGATTGCATGTAGGAGGGACAGAAAGACGTGGCTATCGTGGTGTGCTGCTGCACATTTTGAAAAAAGGCAACTGTTGAACAGATGTTACCAGCACACCGAAGATTTAGTGTGTAGATGATTTGCAGTTCTCTGGTCTGCTGAGGAAAAGTCACTTTTTTTTTTTTCAATCTAAAGTAAAAATCTGTCCATTTTCCCAGAGAAATAAAATCTTTAAAATCACAAAGAATGATTGATAATATTGAAATTCAAGCTAAACTCCTCTTCAACCTAAAATTAAACATCTTGGAAGCAGGAGGCATTGAGGCATTTCATTTGCAAAGGCATTGAAAGGAGAAAAAAAATTAAACTTTCAGAAAAATATAGCTCTTTTTCTCTAGTCTAAATAGCTTGTCAGAATCAAAATGAAATTATGATAGATCTTGCTGACGTGGGGAAAAGTGTCACTGCTGCCATTTTAACTCCCTGTTAACCCAAAATGCTCTCCCAAGGGCCCTCACAGCTTTGGGTTTGCTCCAAGGAGCATTATCCCTGTGGTTTTGTTTTCCTTATCTCCATTTCCTTCATTCACATGAATTGCTTTGTAGGATGAGATCTTTTTTTAATTTTAATTATTTTATTTTTTTTAATTCTGGCTGTGGGACAGCCAGGTCCAAAATGCAAATCACCTCAAGCAAGGATGTCTAATCCTAATTTAATTCTAATTTATCTCCCATGCAGTGATCAAGCACCTAAATGAACCCTAGATACTCCTGCAATATTTTTACGTATTTCTTCAACAGCTCAAGAGTCTTCATCCATCCTGAGACACAGCTGCCCTTACTGCAGATTTGGAGCTTTTGGGMTGCAATTCTTCATGGTCACAATGAAAATTTGTTGATGCTGCCAGCCAGTCTGACCTGCCACTGGACAGGACATGGATAATGCAGGTCTGGCTTCACATGGCTACAAGAACCATTTAATTTCTGTGTTTCTCTCAAGCTCATTTCTTGGTATTTGTTGCTTATTCATTATGACTCCTGACTGCAGAGAGCACATCAAAGTGGAATTTTTCTCTTTAATCAGGGACCTAAAACATTATCACTCTGATCATAGGGCTGCAGTCTCCATATTTTCTTCTCAGGCCTATTTTTGGAATGTGTCCCATCATTTAAAATCCTCTTCTGAGGTAGGAAAAATTACCTTTTCTCTTTCAAGGCAAACCTTTTCTTAGGAGATAGACTTCATGGTTATATGCCAAGAATGACAGAGATTTTTATACAGATTAAATCTTATTTGCAATAATGATTTGCAGTATTTTCTCATCACCAAAGTCCTTTCCAAGATTTCTCACAGCAGCAGGTTATTTTGGCTGTGATTTCATGAGAAATGACAGTCCAGCTCTTTGCAAAAGGCTCTGCAAATAGTCATTAAACTAAATCTCCTTTCCCCTGAGAGTGAGATGCAAAGAACTGACATGTGATCACAAGTGTGTGCACATGAAATATGCAGAAGAGACTGGTTTTCACCCTTTTCTAAAAGACAGGTGTATAATAACTATATTATATGGTTATTACATATTTATGACAACTAAAATAAGAGCTGATGTTTTCCTGCCAGATCAAGCAGAAGCTGGACCTGKTAACAAACTATGTCAAGGTTAAGAAGAATGAGCAGACCAATGAATCACTTCAGAATTAACAGTGCAGCTGAGTTAGCACCTCTTACACTGAGAGGGGGGAAAAATCCCTGTCTACAAGGCAAAACCCTGCTAGAAGGAGAAAGAGAGGGGTGCTCTGGGGACAGAGCCTGTCCCTGCTGTCCTGAGGCCCATGTGAGGAGCAAGGAACCACAGATCACTTGGGCACTGCAATGGGAAGTCAGAGCAAGCAGGGCAGGTGTCGGAGTTCTCTCTTCTGAGATTAACCCTGGCAGTGTAAATCTTTCTTCTCACCGGCCCATGCTTGAAAGAAGGAATCAGAGAACGTCTGGGTTGCAGACTGCAGATGTTTATTTTACCAATCTTATCTCTAAGTTCTTTCTGTCCAGCGTGAAGTTCACGAACAGCTGGAAAAATGGTTTCTCCCCCCGCCCACAACAGTGCCTGGACTTTTATATTCTAAACTACGTTAACATAGTTCTCTCTTCTGAGATTAACCCTGGCAGTGTAAATCTTTCTTCTCACCGGCCCATGCTTGAAAGAAGGAATCAGAGAACGTCTGGGTTGCGGACTGCAGATGTTTATTTTACCAATCTTATCTCTAAGTTCTTTCTGTCCAGCGTGAAGTTCACGAACAGCTGGAAAAATGGTTTCTCCCCCCGCCCACAACAGTGCCTGGACTTTTATATTCTAAACTACGTTAACATTGTTTTTCTCTAAACACCAATAACTAAAACCCATGTCACGCAGTGAAATTTTACCTTCACCAATCCTAAAAACCCATCACCCTTTGCAAAGAGGAAGAGGAAAAGGAAGACAGAAACCATGTGCTCTTATCACACTGATCTGCCTCCATCTTTGCCTCATTTATGTCTATGTAGCAAAATCTAAAAACCTTCTACTCACCCAGTGACATAACAAAAATCACACCAATCAAACCCTTGTGACCTCCAAATCCTCAGACAACCCTGGCAGTGTTTTTTCCATGGGCTGAGACCAAAAGCCATCACAGTTTCTGGCACAGGCCAGGGAGGATCAACCCCCTGTCCAGGCTCCTGCCCATCCAGGAGAACCAGAGAGATACTCTGGTTTGCCACAGGCAGGAATGGACTGGGGAAGGTCTTTTAATCCCCCTGCACCCAACAAAACACCCCAGGGATTGCACAGTCCCCTTTGTCACACATGAGATAACCTCTGGGAACTTCAGGGATGCTGAATTGCCGTGTGTGTGCTCTCAGCAGAGAGAGTTGTTTTGTCACAGGACTTATCTCTCTGAACAGCTCCCAGAAATCCCCTAAAACACATTGCAAATTCAATTTTCCAGTGCCCCCAGTGCTGCCCTGGGGGAATATCTGCAGGTCCCTCTGAGAGAGGACTCCAGGCAGAACCCTGGAGGGACAACAAGGGGGGCTTGTTCACACCCTTGTCTTTTTAGGGCTTGACATGGATTTTCTGTGCTTGTTTTACCCTTCTCCCTGCTAAAAACTTGCCCCTGAGTATTTGGATTCAGTTGCAAGCAAATAGAGTGAGATACTCAATTTTAATTCCASTATGCTTTTTGGCTGATAAAAGTGATAAGTATAAGCTCTTGGGGAGATTATTGCATGTAAATAGGCTGAGGCAATGGCATGGAGAACCTAGCCAAGCTTCACCATTAAGATTTTATCTAAATGATCCAATGTTATGAAAGGAAAAAAAAAAAAAAAAMMACAGCAGAAGGCTGGGMAGCRAGATCAAACTACCCAAAAATCAGATTTCTGGTCATGCAGAGGTTTTGAAATGTCGAGGTTTTTAGTATGTCTAAGAGTTGCTCAGGCTGTGGTGGTGCATCAGAACAGTTAATCTCTTGCTGGGGTGGTTGTGAGCATCTTGCTCCAGCAAACAAATCTAAGTGGCAGGGGAGAGGAAGTTGTTCCTTGACGCAGTTGTTCTCCTGACACTTCCCACTGTGAAATACACTCCAATTTCCCAACAGAGAGAAACCGAAATTATGAAGAATAAGATTGACTGAAATGGATGACAGTGTTAAAGAAAAAAAAACCCAAAATGTTAGCTAGTATTGATGTTTTGGAGGGAAATAAACGACTGCAGGAATGCTGCCCCGAGGACGTGATGGATGGGGCTGCCACGGGGGCCGTGCTGGRCTGGATAAGTCACTCCAGCCGTGTCAGGGGTGATCATCACTCCTGTGCCCCTCCCGTCCTGGGAGCCTGACTGAYGACCCTGATATGCAGAAATATGAGGCGTTTAAAGCCGAGCTGCCTCCAAAATCTTGCTGGTGGAGCTGGCTGCGAGCTTTCTGACAAAAATCCYTTTTTGTCTGTCGGAAAAATGTTGACTCGCCACAGCTGAGATTTTCACAGAGTGTGCTTCTGCATTGAAGTTCTTGTTGTGTGATTTTTAGTACAGAATTGCTGGAGGGGGAAAAGGAAGAAAAGAAAAGGGAAGAAGCTCTGCACTTTGGTGTAATCAAAGCACATGAGAAACCACAAAATGAGGGGCTTGGGCTCTGCTCTGCATCTGCCTGGGCAAAACTTCCCAAATTAATGACACCGTCTCCTGGGCTGATAGTTTCTAGGGGGCTGTGGATGTGGGAAAGGGGAGGAAAAGAGGGTCTTTCTCCCTTTCCCTCTCTTTCCATGTGCCTTCACTAAACATTTCAAAAGAATTTGTTTCACTTCAGTGTGAAAGAGTGAAAAAAAGTCTATGTGCTTTTCATGAAAGAGAAGAGCAGCTCTGTGCCTGGCTCAGCTCTGGGTTCAGGGATCAGACACCTCAGCAGATGGGACACACTCAGCCCCATTTCCCTGTCTCTGCAATAATTAACTTGTCCTGGAGATGCTGGTGAGGGCAGCTCACACTTGCCTCTTACCAGACCAGTAATGCTGTAAGAAATGAGAATTGGCTCACAAGGTGCAATTGGCTCTTGATGATCCACACCAGCTTTTTCCTTACTTCCCCGTTTTCTGAGGGAGGCATTAAGGTTGCCAAGCCATGCACCTGTGGGGCTTGCTCCCTTCTAGTTGCAGGTGAAGTTGGTTTTGTGAGCAATGATCTCCSAGGTGTTCCACCCCTTAAATCATGGCTAACCCTATTCCAGCCCTGGTCAGGCTGCTCTCCCTCTTTCCCACCATCATTTGCTCTGAGGAATATCCAACTGCTGCCTCTCTGCTTCACATGTAAGGAGAATAAACACAGCCAGTGCTCCCTTCTCTAAGGTAAGCCTGGTTCCTTTTCCTTTCAGGTCACATTTCCAGGTCTCTTGTTAGCATTTCAGCTCGTTTTCTGAACTGCCTCTAATTTGTCCAGCTTTATTTCRGTAGGATGATCAGAATTTTAGTCACAGTAGTCCAGCTGTGGCCTCTCAAA
The DNA here is from genome assembly GCA_902810485.1 of Alauda arvensis. Taxonomy (NCBI): domain Eukaryota; kingdom Metazoa; phylum Chordata; class Aves; order Passeriformes; family Alaudidae; genus Alauda; species Alauda arvensis. The sequence goes on along the minus strand of CADDXX010000054.1, from coordinate 2,324,732 downwards.
TCCACGTGTGGCTGTGTTTTATGTGCACTGCACTCGGTGATAAATTCCATTCTTAATTTTTCCTAATAACTCTGCAAGTTGCAAATCATTAGGAACCTGCATGGAAGGCAGTCTGGCTGGTTTGCAGCATCTCAAACCATCCTTCTTTTCCCTTTTTCTTGTTAAGCACTGAATTTTTGCCTCTGTTTTTGCCCTTTTGATGTCAGAAGTTCTGCACTCATTTTTGAAGGCAACTTTTGTAAATAATGATTTGGTTTTTACTCATGGTGTTATACCCATTTTTAGCTCTTTCTCTTTTTTTTTTTTTGTGCCTTGTGTTCTTATTAAGGTCTTGAAGTAAACTGCTAAATATCTGATTGTAATGAAATGTCTCTGAGAAAATTGAAGCAAAAAAAGATTTTGAGTACATTTATATTCCCTTTGTATTACCTGCTCTTCTTCCTTGATAATGGAACTGTAGTACTTCCCTTTGCTTTTACCATTGATATTAGTTTGTCTTCACCCTCYAAAGGCTATGAAAGTAAATGAATGACTGTAAATTAGGTACCCAGTTAGTATAATAAAGAAGAAAAAAGCCTGTCTGGAAATAAATGGCATTTCCAGGATGGGTTTTTGCTACTTTGAGCAACGCATGCATTAAAGCCATGTGCTCACAATGAGAGTGACATGAAATACTGGCTCACTGCTCTGCAGTGGAGTGCCATCCATCCTGGGAGCTGCAGGAAGCACCAGGCCTGGAGGAAATCAGGGCATGGTGATGCCACAGAGGCTGGATCACAATGTGCAGGCAGGAGGAGCAAACTGCAGTGGTGCAAACAGCTGCAGCCTGGGGGTTCCCTGCGTGGTGAGCACTTCCCACTGTGGCTTCGTGTGTTTGATAGGTGGAAGGGGRAATATTTGCTCTGCCCTGGTGGTGTTCTGTCAGGTTCTTCAGGGCACYGAGTGYTKCCTTGCCTTGGAAGGAGTTGGGTCTTTCCCTCCAGCCTGGGATTGTGACTTGCATCTGTTACTGTTCCCTGCTTTCATAGTTCCTTACCCACTGGGAAAGGACAGAATAATGAATATACTCTCAGTGAGTACATCTGTAGGCATTTCCACTGCTGTAGTGTGTGATGGGTGGCTGATTGTACCAGGCAGTGCTGGTACCCTGCTTGTCCCATGTGAGCACCTCCTTTGTGACTTGTATCTACCCAGAGGGAACCAATTAAAGTGAGCTGTGTTGTCTCTGAAGTGACCAAGATTTCCTGCAATAAGGCTGTTCTTACCTGGTGACCTGCAGCAAAATTAAGATCTTATTTTCTGCTACAGAAGTGTGAACAACCACCAGAGTGAGCCCAGGCTTGACCTTGCTTTTCTCTCAAATACTGGTTTTTTCCCTCCTTGTACTTACTTATATTCTCTTGTCCAATTTGGCTGCTGGGGATTTTACTCACAGCCTGTCATCTGACCTTTCTGCCCATGACTGTAAAATTAATTAAACATGYCTCTCTCCATGCATGTTCACTAAACAGACTGTCCATTCCAGCACTAGTTAGTGCAGAGTTCCCATCAATATCAACRGGAAATATCTGAATACGGGGCGTGAAAAATCAGCTCTCTGCCTGCTGCACAGCTCAGCTCASTGCACATCCTCTCCATGTCCTATGTGTGTAGCCTCTTGTCTCCTGTGTCCTTTTGACTTAATTTTAGTTYGCCCTCTACTTTCCCCTCCATTACTGAGTTACACATGGGCAGTTGGCTGTGTCACTTAATCATGTCGGTGTCCTCCTGCTGTTTTACCTCAATCATCTCCAACCTTTCTCCACTGAACTGACAGAGGTACTTTCTCCCGTGCCATGGAGAGYGTGAGCTAAACCAATATGACAGAGCCGGAGTTCTGCTTGCATAATTTCAATAACATCCCGTGAAAGCAGTCACCGGGCTGAGCTCTTTTTAATGAAATCACCCTTGTTATCAGCCTGTTTTCATTCAGTTCTCACAGAGGGATTGCTCACAGCGTGAGTCATGCCGGGCACTTCAGAGTCTCTCGCAGGAAAACAGTAAAGATAATAAAAAGGGGTAAAAGCATAAAAACATTTGGAAATACAAYACTTAGGAGCAGTGATGCCGCTGATAACTTTCAGCCATTTTGCAGAACATTAAGGAAAAGAAAACCCAATCAAATGCCAAAAGTGCCATTTTAGTCATTGATTTTTTTTTGTTGTTGTTGTTATTTCTGGGCTTACTTGCATCATTGTGCAACTCTAAAGATCCATCTCCTTTTTTCATTTTAAGGTCTTCTGCTCTCAGAACTTTCTTCTGCACAGAATAATAGGAAGCTCAGCAGGGCAGGAAAAGRCACTCATTTAATCATGTGAGGCTGGGGCTGAGCCCCCTGCCATGGCTCCAGTGAGGTGGTGCTGGGGCTGAGGTGTTCAGGGAGCAGGGTGAGCACTGTCCCTGTGCCCATGGAGGTGCTTTCTGACCTCAGCCCTCTCCTGYCTAAACAAGGAAGGGATCACACCACGCACACAGGTGTGCACTGAGATCATCTGTTGGGGTTTTTTGCATGTTTTCCCCAGAAAAATACTTTTTTCTTTTTTGCAAAGTCTGTTGGTGATATCTGCATCGTTATGGAGCTTTCCTGGCACTGCATCTGCTGATTGATGGCTGTGAAAATGCAGCATATTTCATTTTCTTTTCCTAGACGAGAAGCCAGCTGCTAATGGTTTTCCCAGGGTGAAGCTGGCAGCTGCAGGATCAGGTCTCCAGGCTCTGAAATGTGCATTTGCAGCAGAGCCACCTGGGCTTTTGGCTGTTTCCTTAGTGGTCATTACTGCTCGGAGAAAGGGATCTGAGCAAAGTGGGTGCTGAGCCTGGCTGTAAATTCCGGGCTTTGATTTGGGAAACCACAGCCTTTAGTGTGGATGGAAGCGATCTCAGTGATCGCAAAATCTTTCTGTCTGCAATTAAAACTTTCATTGCCTGTTTCCAAAATGATATTAAGTCCCCTGGTCTAAAAGTTCACATTTATTTCGTTTTATTCATTTGCCTCTTCAAGTCGAATTCAGWAATTAATGCATAAATAGCACCCTTCTAATGCTAATTGTGAGTGCTTGCTGAGGATTGAAGTGTGAATGCCAGAGCATCATTAAGATGAAACTGGAGCTCTCTGCAGACGCCAGACAGCAATAAGTAATCTTCTCCTCCAGTTCTTGGATAAAATGATTATCTAATTCGCTCTAGAAAAAGGTGTTTTATTTCAACATGTCTGTATTTTGTCCGACTTTCCTGTATTTTATGCACAACAAGGGACTGTGGTGGCCTCCAAAGCCAAGTGAGCTCTGGGAYTGTGGTTCTGCAGCTCCTGCTGTCACAAAACCCCTCTTTGATGATGAAGAGAAGGGTAGGACTGGTCCCTTCCAGACATGTGGGTGGTGATGGAGGCAGAGGCAGACAAACTTCACGGGCTTTGGAGGTGCTGGGTGTTGCTCCCTGAGCTGACCTTTAACAAGGCAGGCAGGAATTACCTTTCCTAGAGAAAGATAGACTCGCCTGGAGGGGGGGGGGGGAATAAAATAAAGCAGAGCTGTGAAGAGATTCCCCATCAGTTTTGTAAGCTGCTGTCTGGCAGGAAGCAGGAGGATCCGCATTTGCATTTCGTGGAGCATTTCACAGCCACTTAAACGGGAAAGAACAAAGCAGGAATGATTGCTTGTGCTGCAGTTTCTGAGAGCAGCAAGAGGATGTCGCAATCACTCGAAATCAGGCGAGCACAAACTTTGCATTGTTGGCCCCTGACAGAAAACTAACCTTGACATAGACTTGAACAATCTTAAACGGGAGAAATAGGTTCTATGGGCAGAWACACTGCAAATCAGAACCTTGCTTCCAGGTAGGAAAGTCCTGTTTGCTTGATTTCTAATCTAAATGATCAAGAAAAAAGCATTCATAATGGTTGAGTGGCTGAAAAGTGTGCCCAGAGTGTGCATCCTTTCCCCTGAGAGGCTCTGTGGGCTGAATTCTCTCTCCTCTGGGACTGCCACAGAGGCTTTAGACAAGGAACCTGTGAAGAACAGCTGAAGAGTGAAAGCTATTATCCTTAAAAACTGATATTTGCTGGATTCCTTCTYTTTGCCTTTCTAGCTGAGTCACAGAATTCCCTTTGTTGCTGCACATTCATTTTCCTCCTTCCTCTAGCAAATACCGCTGAGGTGAGCAGGCACATGTCTTACACACACTTATCTGGAATCACCTCCAAAAACCCTTCCAAGTCCTGTTCACACACAAATGAGCCTTGAGCACTTGCAGGGCAGAGCAGTACATCAGCAAGCCTGAGAATTAACAATAGAATTGGGTCAATAAGGAAAGGATACACTATCTGATCACAGGGAGGCTGTTCCCACTGCGGTGTGAAAAGCTGCTTTCAGCGCTGGAAATACAGTAGAGCAACAGTTAAATTACTGCCACTGTACCGAGCTCATTTGGATCCTTGCCTGCTTGTTCTGATTTGCACAAGCAGTGGGAAAGGCTATTAGGATAATCAGGAGAATGAAGAGCTTGCTTTTAAAGCATAGGTTGRAATTAATTTGCTTATCCTAGCAAAAGGGAAAGTGAGGATGTGTTCTGTGTTGCTGGAATGTGCATAGCAGGGAGGGGAACTTGGGGCAAGGGGGAATGTTGTGCCAACATCTGCTTTAAGAACAACATCTGTGATCATACCTGAGGTGGAAAATAGGGGGTTTCTTTCTTTTGAAAGGTAAAGATCCAGGTGATTCAAGCAAAATATCTTTTTTGAGGGATGGATTTGTCTCTTTCCTCTATGGCAAGGGACTTGAACTGAAAAGAGCCATGGTCTGGTTGGTTCAGGAGGGGTTTCTGCCCTGTCACTGAGGGAGCTCTGTGTGGTGGCATTTGCCAAATCCTTTGTTCCCTCTCTCCTCAGAACCAAAACAATTCCTCTCTGTGGCAGGCAGAAAACCAGAGAGGTCCCCAGCCACACTGACTGGACAGAGAGCTCTTTCCTCCCACCCCCTTTCTCTTCCTGATATAATGTCTGAAAAACTTCCTGGAGACCAAAAATGAGCATGATGCAAAGAATCTCTCCCCCCCACCCCCAGGTTACTTGGGTATATTTAATGAAAGGAAAATGTCTGCATWTTACTGCAGACACTGGAGCAGTGAGGCTGGAAGATTCTGGATCAGGGGATCAGAGAGCTCTGGAAGTTTTGAAATTATATTCTTGTCCTCACCCACTGCAGATTTGATTGAATGCTTACAAASCGTGTTATTGCTTACAATATTTCCCTCTTCTGATGCAAGAATTTTGAAACCCGTTATCTGTTTGGTTATTTTATCATCAATTACTGAATTATTGTTGGGGGAGGTTTATACATTCACCATCTTATCATAAATTTCCTGAATATAAAGATATCAGATTTCTRCACTCTTACCATGAATAAATTAAGTTGGATTTATGAGGCTTATGGCCTGTTCTCCCTCTGTTCTTTGGAGGGCTTTGTGAATGTGCAGYGAGAGCTCCTATTTCTTATTATGGATTTTTACAGTCACCACGTAACTGGGTTAATATAAAAAGTATAAATAAGGATATGCATTTGCCTGTGAGATGTTTGAATGTGGAGAGGAGCATCTGARGTTCAGGAAATATGAACTGAAGCACAGACTGTGTGTCTTACTCTGGAAATAGGAAGAGAARCTGTTTCATGTGCTGAAAAAAGAATGGAGTGTGTGGGAATTGTCCCCTAGGAAAGGTAAAAAAAAACCATTGGTTTTTTTTTTTTTTTAAGCCATTGTGCTCTACTCTACAACTACATTTTAGCAAACATCCTCAGATGCTGCAGTTGCTCCCTCTCCCCTGCTGGTCTCCTGCACAGACTTTCAGGAAGTGAAAGGAAAGGCACTGAAAGCAGGAGAAGCTGGAAAGGATTAACAGCCAGGATGCTTTGCCTTCTAATGGTTCCTCCTTCTTTGGTCTGCAGGAACCTGGGTGATGTTGGTTYGTGCAGGCTGAGACCCAGACAATAACCACATCCTACTTGTAAAAGGAAAAAAAACATAAATAGAGACACACAAAATACTCTTTTTATTAAAGAACACAGGCTAAATCCYGTGATTCTCTCTCCAGTGCCTGAGAAAAACTTATCCTCATTCATCCCTGGGCTGTGTTCTTGTCCTTTCCACCATAGTTCAATGCTACTTTAACAGCASCAGCTCCAGAAGGATGCAGGCTGTGTCCATGCACACAAAGGAAGGGTTGGGGATGGAGCCAGCACAGATTTGAGATTTGGCCACCAAAGGAGAGAACAGCTGGAAAAATCAAACAACAAAACCCAATAAAAAAAATTAAAAAAAAAAATTTCAAGGAGGCCCAGACAATCTGGCTCAAGTGAGGGGAGCAGGTGCTGGTCTGGAGAGGAGAGTCCTGCCTGGAGGGGAGCCCTGGGAAAGGAGCAGCAATGGGAGATGGGAAGGAAAAAAGGGAGTTTGTTCTTCACACAGGTTGGTGGAAAGACCATTCCAGCAGCTCTGCAGCCTCTGGGCTGTGGCAGTTAAAGGCCATGGGGAAGGGGTTTGGCACAAGAGACTTTTTTGAAGATTTCCCTTTGAAGCAGAAAGTCAGGGGGAAACCAGCACGAGGCTGCTGCTCCCAAAGGGCTGCTGCTGCTCCCAGCCCTCCTGGGCTGATTCCTTTCTTCTGCCTTTGTGGTTCCCTGGGGTTTTCTGTAGSRATGGGACAGCCACAGGTTCATGGACAGGCTGACTGCAAAGCTCAGGGTTTTGGAGAAGGGGCTCATTGCTCTTTGTGCAGCACTGCAGATGAGAACCTTTGTAGTCCTTTCACAGTTAAAAGGCCCATTTTCCTTTAGCCCTAAAAGTGAGAGTGCAACAGGTATTCTAAGCATAATGGGCACTTTATTTCAAAGGTTAAAAAGCACTTTGCTGTAAAGCAAAATGGTGATTTTTTTTTTTTTTCCCCACTGTGCCTCACTGCTGTACCCATCTCTGCTGCTCTGGGGTGTCAGAGGGAGAGGCAGGCAATTGTGCTGTGCTCTGCTTTGCTGTGAAATCCAGGCAGATTAATGAATTTGGGGTCCCTCGAGATTTGCATAATTTATATCGATGGCTTGCTGTTYAAAGCGTTCTACAAAGTCAGGAAATAAATTGTAGGTTTTTATAAAAATATCATAATTAAAAATTGACTCGTGCTAAATGTTGGCTCCAGGAATGTGCATGGAGTTCAAGTATGATGGATTGTTTTGCTCACTGAAAACCATAAAAAACCAGGAGAGACTTATGATGATAAAAGGTATTTTTTTTAGGTGGTTACATTATCAATCTTTATATTGAGCCAAATGCTGCTTGCATTTTTTTCCTGTGCATATTTTATTGACTTCGTTGTGACCCATTGGGAAAGGACAGGAATATTTGTATTGCAGTRAAGAAATATTGTCACATACAAAATCAAAACATGTTCTTTAACCAAATAKAAAACTTCAGAAGACAGAAATGTCTTTAATATGACTTAATCACTCCAGATCCTGGCAAGCTGCAATAAATTTTCTGCTACAAAAACAGAAGGGGAATTTTCTTGCCTTCCTTTGCATTAGTAATACAAATATTAAGATGATGAATGTTATTGTTTCAATAGTTTGATTTAGGAGAAAAAAATGTAAAACTATGCAGAGGGGATTCTGTGACATGTAAGGCTGGTCTCAAYGTTTTTTTTAATGAAAATGAGTTTGAGGACAGCTGTTACAATGAAAAAATGAGCCAAACTCTGTTCACTGTGTGGCTGCTCTGTTCCCAGTGAAAATCAGTGGAGCTGGACAGGAATAACAGCCTTGAATTCAGCATGTTAAATAACAGGAGTTTAAAATTCGACTCACACTTTTCTATTTTTTAGTTGATATCAAACCAATTGTTTGAGCAGGGTACAGAGACATGGGAAAGATCTGCTGAAAATGCCAAGTTCTACCTTGTTGCTGTGATTTGAGATGAAAGCAGGAAATGTTTTCCTGCCCTTTTCCCCTGGAGCAAGGGCTCTGGGAGAGGCAAAATGTCCARGGAGAGGACTGAGCAGGAGCTGGGGAGCAGCAGGTGGGATGAGGCAGGAGGGAAGCAGAGCCCCTGGATGGGGGCAGGAGGCAGAACAGCACCAAAACCTTCTGCCCAACTCCTCTCAGGAGCCTTGGCTGGAGCAGAACGGCTCGGGCACAGGAATTTGTGTGGTGTGAGRCTGCAGGAGCAGGGCAGGGCTGGCTGCAGGCTCCTGCTCTCCCATCCTGCCCTTCCCTGGGATGCAGCAGTTTTACACAGCAAGGAGCTCTCCCTCATTCTCGATAGTGTTTGAGTTCAGCCAGCTCTGCCTCGCAGTCATGGCATGGAAGGGCTGGGCAAATAGGGGGAGAGGCATCCCTGTGATGCACCCTCATGAAATGGGCTTGCATGAGTTTTGATATCTGTGAAAATAAAAATGAATTCTGCTCAACAGCTGCTTTTTCTCCAGTTTTGCTGCCCAGCCCTTGTTTGCTTCATGGTCTCACCTCACTGAGAGCCCTGAGAGGAGCCAAAAGAGCATGGGAGTTTCTTTAAATGGCCACACTGAGATCATGGGGCAAATACGGGGAGGGATGTGCAAAACTCATGATAAGCACATCATGAAAGTGGTGCCTTAAACACAAGAGACTGATTTTAGGCAGTGGCTGTCCTACAGATGCTGTTCTGCTGCTTGGTGCTGTCACTGCCAGCTCACGTTCCTCCACAGCTCCACTTGGGCTTCAAATCACCAATCACACWCTGATAACTTTTCTGGGCCTTTATTTTCCAGTTCCCTGAATTATGGGCTAGTGGCAAAATCACACAGATAAAATCTCCCAGATGCCTTATCTGTGTCTCAGAAATAAATAACATTGGGCGGGTTTACTCTTGAACTCTCTCTCAAAATGCATCACTAGGGGTCACCAGAAAGAAGCAAAACTTTGTTATTTAACCTGCAATGCTGATGAATTTACACAGGGTTTTCCAGCTAATCTTTTAGAGAGGGTAATTTAGTTTTCAAAAAGCAAGACAAATTATTTTTCCACAGACAACAGGTATTTCCTGCTAATGAAAATGCCATTATAGAAAGCCTGTATTAAAAAAAARGGGGAAAAAGAAAAAAAGGTTTGTGTGCAGTTCCTCACTCCAATATTTGCATGCTGATATTGAATAGACACTGATTTGAAAGTAAAGCTAAAATAAGATGTTTGCCTTTCTGCTTTGGTAACCTGTGTCAGAATAGTGGCTAATTTAGCAGTCTGGATTTTAATTTTTCAGCTGGGCTTAAATGAAGCAGCAGTGATTTGATTCTGATAAAAAGCTTCCTGTAATCTAAGTTCAAAATTGTAGAAATACAGATCACAGCTCTTCAGAATTTGTTCCACCTCTTTGCTTGGAAATCTTGGAAAGCACATCACGTGAGGTGATGAGGACTTTATCCAAGGACAGTCTGCTCAGGTAGAAAGAGGAATATTTGGGGATAGTTTGGGGGAAAAGAGCAAAGATAACATGGGTGGAGTTCAGTGGGGATTTGAGAAAGAATGAAGAAAGAACAATAAAATGGTGCCAAGCCAAAGTCTTGCTGCTGAACAAAGGCAAAGTTTACCTTTGAATACTCAGCCAATGCTCAGTTTGGCTTTAACAAAAATTAAGAACAAGTCAAGRGACCAATCTCTTTTTAAATTCCAACCATTTCTTCATTTCTCCAATGGCTTGGTGCCTGTCACAGGAGAGACCAGAGTCTGTAGGGGTGTTGGRGTGTGCTGAGATCTGTGCTCCCATCAGTGAACATTTATGAAGTTCTCCCACACTTTRTCTTGTCCTCCTTCAGTTTGGGTAGAAATGACATTCTTTCCTCCTCCCTCCTCCAATGTATATATTTTACAGCTAATGAAAAAGCTCAGGAAATATAACTGTCCCTTGTATTGATTTTGCTTTTATGTAGTGCCTTTYCCCCAAATGGATTCCAGAAGGCACTCTTAAAATCAAACCAAATAGAACAATCATTCCTCCCAGAATGGAAAAACATGGCAGCAGCTTAACAGAGCACTTTAGTGCTAGGCAACACTTTAGGAAATGAGGGTGGCTTTAAAGAGCAGGAATGAGCTCGTGGCCTTGAAGGAGTTATTGGATATGAATAAAGAGCAAGATCAAGAACAGCCTCTTTAATCCACAGCTGCCCACTCTGGGTGCAGGGAATATATTGCCAGTCCCTTGCCCAGAGCCTCTGATATTACAGGAGGGGTGTTCCCAAGCATATCTTATGGGCTGAAATATTGCTGAAGTTATGAGGGCTCTTAAGGTGTCASATTCCAGCTCATGTCACAAATAACCCAGGAGCCCTCAGCCCTTCACACAGAACTGGCTCCAATATATCCCTGGCTGCTGTGTGCCAGTGGGCACTGCTGCCCCAGCTCCAGGACCCTTCCAGAACCYCCCAAATTAAGGGGTCCTTAATTTGGTGCTCTTTGTAAAGTGGAAATTAGGTTCACTTTATCCCTTTTACTTCATGCAAAACATCTGTTGGCCTTATGCCTTCCCTTAAGCATAAAACAAAAGGGGATGCAGGATACTCCATGGCTTTCTTTTGGCAGAAAAGGACCTTTGATTAAACAAACAAAAAAAAAAGTTGAAAACTGGTGTGCTTAAGCATTGCTTCCCAAGCACAAATAAACATAAAACATTCCTTTTGGCATTGCTGGGGACTCACAAGCAAGTGTCATTATTAATATTGAAATTTATTACCCCTTTTATTCAGATTCTTAATTCTTCTAAAAAAAAAGTATGCTTTGGTTAGAGCTGGTCAGGAATTTTGAGTGTTTATTTTGCATGCTGTTAATTAAACTTTTCATAGAAATTTGAATGCAAAATTTGCTGTTGGTGTAGGTCCTATGTTAGGAAGGGAAGAATTTGAAGGCTCGTGCAGTTGGGCATAAAGTTTTGACCAAAATAACATGCATTGATCAATTGATGATTAGTCTATCTACTTTAGAAGTGATTAATTGTTATTTTTTATAACTAGCATATGTACATTATGCCATAGAATGATTGGAGCTGCTGTCCATCACAGGTATTTATACTGAACACATGGGAGACTGACACCAAAGCCCTCATTTCAAGATGTATTTAATTACTGATAGGAAGAGAAGCAGTTCAGATAAGATATTCTCCCTGGCATAATCAATGGGGCAGTTGTGAGGGCACCTGTCTGTGACAGAAGAGATTGATCCAGTTTCCTGTATCCTACAACACAACATCTTTCCTGTCAGGAGTGATTTACAAAATATCAGGCTATCAGTTAGCACTTTGGGCTTTTCCTGGTTATGTCTCAGTGGAAAAGTATTAAAGTTTTTAAATGTTTGCAGTTGTGAGAGCAATCAGGCAGAATAAAAACCTTCCTGTGTGGCTCAGCAGTGGTCACTCATGCTGAAGTAGGRTATTTTTGGGAAGTCACATAGCCTGTGAGCTGCTATGCAGATAAACACAGTGAGGAGCTGGGCTGTGACAGCACTGATGGAATTCAGAGGCAAAATCCCCCCCTTAATGTGTGGATTTGTGAGGTTTATTTTTTGTGACCATGATTTTTCTCACAGCACTGATTGCTGTGATGATTGTGTGAAGCAGGGATGACTGTGGGGTCCAAAGGGGCATGTCCTGTGCTTAGGTCCCCATGAGGCCACCTGTGCCACCCCTTTCAGGACTGCAGTATTTAAGTTTCATACCCAATTTAGCCCCATTGAAAACAACATAAAGTTGTCTGCTAAGGATCTTAAAAAATTAATACCTGATTCTACCACAAAACCCAGGTTTTTTTGTTTACAGAGCTGATTSTTTTCCAACTAATCATCACATCTACAGGTATTTAGGGTCTCTGCCTCCTGCTTTTCTGAGTGGTGAAGAAGCTTCTGCCTYCTCCCAATGCAGTTTTTTTGCCCTTTTGAGTGTTTCTGTGCCAGGGTCCTTGGGAGCAGTGTGGGGCTGACCTAGGACAGCTCTCCAGGTCCCCTCACATCCTTCCAGCCCCTAATGAGGGTGCTTGGTGTCCTCAGGGGGAAAGCTGCAAGCTCAGATCTGAGACAGGAGATGGAGCAGTTTGGGAACAGCAGATGAATAACGTTGTCAGAGGTGCATTAATGAGGGGAAGTGTCTCCACACCCATGCAGAGCAGAGGTAATAGCAAACAGAACAAGAAACCTTCGTGGAGAACAGACGTTGGGAAGCAGCAGGAATAACTGTGGGGGATTTCCATGATTGAGACATCAGTTATTGGGGGAACACAGAGGAGCAGTGAGGGACTGGGGTGGGTAGGAGATGGATGGGTTGTGTCAGAGCTGTTTGCACTGTGAGGCAGCAATCATGTCAAGAGGAGRAAAGAGTTGTGAAACTCCTCTGGGAGGTGCCTGGGTTGTGCTGGGATCACCTGGAGCCCCCATCCAGCTGCACATCAGCCCCTGTGAGCCTCGTGCCTTCACACAGGCACACACCAGGCTGTGAGTCACACCTCATCCTTCCACATCCAGGACTGAGAACTCCCACATCCTCCTGGGCTTTGGCTGTGCTCCCTTCAGGGAATGCCAAAGCCTCCTTCCCCTGRGCTGTGCTGAGGGGCACAGGTGAGCCCTGTCTGGGCAGGTGCTGAACCCAGGGGTGATGGCAAATCCTGCCCCTGCACAGGGACCCACACCCAGGGAGGGGAGGGAGAGCCCAGTGCATCTCTGCTCCAGACTGGGAATGCTGTGTGGTGTCCAGCTTCTGTTGCATGATCAATTGTAAAAGCTAAACCTGACAAAAGACTGAAAATTATCAGAAACTGGGGGGTTTGTATATTTATGAGCGAGACTTTTAAAGGATAATATGGGAGAAAAGAAGCCCAAATGCTTCTCACAAGACTCTGTTGGATGCAAAAAAAAACTTCTGGGTTGGTTCTAGTGAAAAGGATAGATTTCTTTGACTTTTATTCTCTTTATACACATTCAGAGAATCAAATGTCCATGTATTTTAGCATTTGAAGAAGGACTTTCAGGTACAGTGGGGTGGGAAATAGCCTTCTCTTCATTTTCCTTCTATTTCTTGTGAAAGAAAATCATGGACTTAATTAGATTTCATCCTGTTTATGTCTTTGTTGCTAGCTTTAATCTTAACATCTAATAGAAAAATAGAGCAAATGGCTCTGTGAATTTTTATATTTTTTTCCTCTAGTCCATTAAGAAAAGAACAGAGCTGATGATAAGGTAGCCTGAGTGAATCAAATGAATATCTGTGCTGTGCTGTTGAGGGAGGCWGAGTCACAGACAACTAGTTTTATAGCAAGCCCATGGGTGATTATAAAGTAAATAATTGGAGGAAAGGGGCAAAGRAGATTAAAGTGATCTCTGAATCATGTTTGTGAATTGGTCTGTTCTGGTACCTGGAGCAGACCAACAAATAACACATCTGATGGATGCAGGGAAGTCTAATAATTCCAATTCTAAATAAAATTTTAATTATTAAGTTATGAATAACAGAACATTAGCTTAGGTGTTAAATAAGCCCCTGACTGAATTGTACCTTCCTTTGCTCTTTGTATAGAGCTGCAGGAAATCAGTGAGATAAAATTCCATGAAAAGTTTGCRTGATGATCAGACATCCTCAAAATACAATTTCAAACGGGGATGAGAAGGAAGAAGTGTTGACATAAGACAGGCCCCTTTCTGTATAGGAATTGCCTAGTTCAGATCCCCAGTAATTTTTCACATTTACCACTAAACTCATTAGAGAGCTGTTCAGGCACTTCTGAGAACCCTCTTGTCTTAGCAGCATCTTTTACATTTACTGTTGTTCYACAGAATTTTGCTTTCTGAGACAAATTGAACACAAATTGATCAGCCCTTTAAAAAATGGAGAGAAAGGCTGGAGTATGTTGTGCCTCTTCTTACCAGTGTGAGGAGGAGGAAAAGCTGGGGTGTCCAGCAGTTTTGGGGAAGTGCAGGGGCTACWGAAATGATTGGCAAACACTGCAGGAGGGGGCATTTACTGAAACAGCACTCAAAGCTGCCAAGGGACAGTCGAGTTGTAAAACACTTCAGCTACCACAGGAGATGCATTACATTATTGTGGCAGGCAGATAATTTGCTATCCAGCATTTGGAAGCTGTTTTGTAGGGGAAAAAAAAAAAAACCCAAAAGGGGGAATAAGCAAACTCGCTCTCAATCGATGAATTAATATAAAACCAGCAAAAGGAGCAGAGCAGACTACTACAATCCCTCAGCTATATTAGGCAATCAATTATTTTTTCCCTTTCAATATGTAGGATATTCCCTCGTGGCTCCCCGTGGATGCCATGCAGTGTGAACACAGCAATCAAAGTAATAGACGTCAGAATAATCAAAATAAGATGTGTCAGAAAGAAGCAAATGAGTACATACTCTCATTAAGTAAATCTCCTAAGAGCTTAATGTACAAAACTCTCCCCAGAAAAGCTGTGCAAACAATTGCAYGCACTAACACATGGCTTTATTGCTGTTTCAAAGGCAGATAAAAATATTCTTCAATCTAATCCGGGTTTTTTTCTCAGATTTCACTGTAAATAATCTCAACCTGAGGCAAAACACATAATGTAGCTGCCACAGTGACATTAATAAAGGTCATAACTGAAGGTAAAATATACTACTTTGAAAAAAAAACTTTAAAAACATCAAACAAGCAACGTGCTGCAAACCATGCTAAGGACAATATCCAYTTCTGCAGTGGACTGGCAATGTCCAACACTGACCTTCCATCTGTTGGATGACAAGACACTCCATCCAGGTAGTGAGTAGCAAAACAGTCAGTACAAATCTTCCAGGGAAACAGAATTCTAGACAAAATCAGTTATCTGGCTACCTTGRAGACTTTTCCCAGCAAAAAATCCAAAGAAGTGCAGTACAAACCCAATGAAAAATCAGCAAAATTATACTTCCACAATGTTCCTAGCCTTTTGAGGGTATGGCATAAAAACAAGAGAGGACATGTATCTGGAGGAAAGRGCCATTTCCAAAGCCATAATTATTTTAATAGGCTACAGAAGTGGTCTAGGAAGTAGTAGGAACAATTGGAAAAGAAATTCTGTCTTTAATGAAGCTGATTCAGGATTAACTTCTCCTGCTCTCCTATTGTATTTGTATGATAAAGAACTTACAGCATTTTGGAAGGTAAATGGACAATTTCTCATTGAAAACAAAGGGAATTTGGGGGGGGATGTCAAGTACTGGCCACCAAAAACATGTCAAGCAGACTAAAACCTACCAGAAATCCTCTGTGTCCCCTTGGGTTTGTGTGTGGCCATTTGACTTCAGACTCCAGGGGGGAGATGGTGAGAGGCTGAGGGTTTTTATTGCCCTCCAATTCACTGCACTGCCCTTTGTGCCAGCTCTGAGCCCTGATGGGGCTGGGCTGTGACTCCTGAGGCCTCACCAGAGGATTTTCCTCGTGACCTTGAGCCTCTCCACGTCCCAGTGCCATCAGGAAGGCAGAGGGATGATGCTCCCTCTCCTCAGCAATCTGTCTTGTCGGGTCAGGAGCAAACACTGATTTGTCTCCACTCCTGGCGGCTCCTATCGATCGCCAGGGAAGTTGGATGTGCACAATACTTCTTCAGCTTTGGCATTCAGAGACAAAATAACTCTGAGCAACTGGGCCATTAAAGGAAACATTTGGGCCATGAATGTCCTACACAGTTATGAGCAGTGTCTAATAAATTGATTCTCAATTTTAGCACAGTGCAGAGTAGTAAATAGCTGCTAAGGGGTTTGAGCAGCTTATACATTGGACAGGCCAATGGGAAGTAGGCAAATCCCTGGGAGATGCAGCTGAAAGGCAGCCCCCTCACACCAAACACACCTTTAATCCTTTGAAAACAATCATTAATTTTCCTCAGAGGATTAAGAGGTGAATGGTTGAGTAAAATAATTATTTCCCTGAAAATTTCAAAGTCCTAAAATGCAATAGTGACGTATCAGTACAGGTCAGGAGAGTCAAAAACTAAGGTGACAGAGGTTYCCTCACCTCTAGACTGCAGCAGTGCCCAATTTTGCCTTCCTTRTGAATGAACTTTCCCTTCTCCTTCAGGTATAAAGGAGAGGAACAAAACAGTTATCAGCAAGCAGAAATCGTTGTACAGCTCCTGCTTCCCTTTGACAGCACAACATCAGATAAATTCAGATTTCAATCTTAATTTAAAAAATACAAATTGGCTTAATTTGGGCCAGTGGCTTGGTCTGGTTTGTGGCAACCCTGTCCATGACAGGAGAGTTGGAACCAGGTCATCTTTAAGGTCCCTTCCAAGGGACTTGGACTGTTCTGGGAGCCCATGATGATTGCAGGCAGTGAGGCTATACTGGTACTTGATACGGGCAAAATTTAATAAGAGGGAAATAAAATATTAGCCTATAAATGACTTTTGATGATTAAAAATAATTTTGGGAGAGAAACATACAGTAAAGGTTGTTCCTCTCCCTTTAGGAGCTGCTATTTCTTTGGCATGGTCTTGGCCATGTGTGGAATGTCTGAGCCCAAACAAGGGATGGGAGAGTTTGTCACCTGTGGCAGATACTCGAAGCAGGTGGGAAAAGTCCTGAATAGTTTGATTAGTTCCTTCTGAAATACCCATGGGGAAATGTGTCCTCAGCTCCAGCAGGTTTTTGTTTCCAGGATGGACAGTCCATGGCACTCAGGTTTTACAGCAGAAGCTCACAGTGAAATCATGGGTTGCTTGTGGGTAGGACACAAAGCAGATTACACACTCAGATTTTCATTTCACTCTTCTGTACAGAGCAAGACCAGGGCTCATCTAATTGCAAGTCATACTGAGTGATTTTTGCCATTCTAGACTATTTCCATTTATTTCCTTAAATCAAATTAGACCACTTGTATTGCTTGGAAAACACACCATCTTTCCATGCTGGCTGTAGGCACCTCACCTTCCCCTGGCACCATCCTCTCTCTTCTCCTTCTTCACCTCTGGAAATGCTCAAATTTTTCCTTGTGTGTTTCAGGGTTGAGGGAAACCCACAGGAGCAGACTTGCAAACAATTAATTGCATCTGAGTTTCCTACATATGTAACATCTTGCAGTGAAGCCCCAGTGGATTCAGGGAGCTTCAAGGGTACCTTTGCAGGAAACTCATATCCAAATTAAAAACTTTCTGAGTTGTACATTATGAGAAGGCTCCAGAGGGGATGGGGAGAATTTCCTTTTCACTGGTGATGTTACAAGCAACTATTTTAAGATAAATGTTTTTTTCTGTAAGATACCACTGTACAAAATCTATTGACTTTTTCTCTTGATTGACTTATTTACAGAATTKCCTCTCAGAAAAGTCTGGCAAGCTCTGTGTTGTGTCAGTCCTCCCACATCTATGATTCACTGAGTTGCTTTTGTCCCTGATGCTTTATTTAGTCYTGAAATAGAGAGCAGCTACAGGTGYTGTTGGTAACCTTTTTGTGTTTCTCAGTCACGGGAAAGAACGCAAAACCCCAAATCATTGAGAATTCCCTCAATCACAGGGAGCTTCATTAGCTAAAATAAGAGTGTAGAAGGTGACAAAGTTCTTTAAATTACTTTTTCATCTTTTCTCTTTTACAAAAGCATCCACAAAGAGCTCTTTGGTCAGTTCTTTCTTATTCATCCTTAAATTCTTATGGGATTAGTAGGTTTACTAGAGTGAAAAAGTAAACAGCATATGGCTCTCTTAATATCCTTGCAATCTCACAACACAATCTGTCAGGATGTAAAATTTTTGAGCAGTATCATTTACTTCAGGTTCACTCTGTGGAAAAAAAAAAAGCCCACAACAAGCCTGATGAATCCTTCTGCATCACCTAAGRGACAGCACARYACCTAATTCTTTTGTGTTCCCAKTTTAATAAGTATGYCYGTRTATATTACMTGCAGTAGGAAAAACACGGTGGCAMATACAGTTMCTTAGTTACTAGGAGTTAAAAGGTCGCTTTCCCCCATGAAAAGCTTGTTCTATCAGATAAGTAGCTGCTACACTCCATAAAACTGGCAACCCTTCAAAAGGTTTCCGAAATTAAAGGCATTGTTTGAAGATAAAGGCGATAAGGTCATTTGCTTTGTGTTCAGTCCTGCAGAACTTTCTGGGTGACCCTTTGATATTCAAGCGAGGAGGGCTCTGAGTTTGTTTTATCTCCATAGAGCTAATGAGTGCTGGCTGACAGTCACTGTTAAGGCAGTTGGGACTCTGCTAGAATTAAATTCTGTCAAATATTACAGCACATTTCTTTTAAGGGGGAGTGCCTCTGCAGGGTTTGCCAAAGCTGGATCCATAATCACTCACAGCACCACGCTCTTTGCTTTTCTCAGTTTTCTTTTATTAACTCAGTTTTCACTGGCTGAATAATGTCTAACATGATTCCCAGTGTGTTTCTGTGTTCAATTAATAAAGCTGTATAAACAAGCCACATATGTAAAATCTATGTCCCCTTCCAACTCTCTGCTAGAGTGGAACAAGGCTCACATTTACTGTGTACAGTAGTAGAGAAATTACTGCAGAACTTTTTATTGCCAGAGGCTGTGGAGCTGCGTATGATTATTATATGTGTAATTAAGTAATCTATAATGTTCCTCTGATATATGGTGTATATAATTCTTTCCTAGAGGAATAGAATGTTATTTTAAAGCCCTTTTTTTTTTCTTTTATGGTTCGTTTCATTTATTCCATTTATGGGAAAATATTATGTACATTCCTTAAATGGCTTCTTTTTTTCCTAGTAGGAAGTAAGAATTTTCACAGGTTTTAATTTTTTTGTTAAAAAGATATGTGATAAAGGAGAGGGAATGTCGTGTAATGATCAATATACATCATGTGCTGAAATTGTGCTTGGCTTTCACTGTGACCTTCTTCTTTACTTTAGCTGTTTATTTTAACCTTACTTCCATCCTATCTCAGAGACTCTCTAATAATAACTCTGTCACTCTAACCCACATTCAAAATTAAACACAAACAAGATCATCTCAGTTTCAAGTGCACATGAACTCCATCCCCCAGACGACCATCGAGTAATTAAAAAGCACAAAATCCTTACCTAAAGTGGCTGCCTCAGTGCTAATGGCCAGCGAGGGGATCCAGCAGAGGTAGGCAGCAAGCTGGAGATGCTGATGGARAGGGAAGGGCTGCTGCATAGTGTCCAGGACAGCTTTTATCCACGCAGTCGCTTACAAGTTAACTTTTGAAGTCCTAAACTTTGCAGCAAAACCCATCAACCCGCCTGCCCGTTTCAATTTTTTTTTTTTTTTTTCCTTTCTCCCCCTCAGCCTTTCTCTCGTTCTTTTCAATCCACTCTCTTGGAGAGGGCTCGGTGTGTGGCTGATGCCAGGATTTCCAGGAGGGAAGCCCTGCAGGCACTCACGGACCCCACGCTCCCCTCCCACCCGCACGCTGTGCTGTCCCTGCAGCTGCCGCAGCTGCCGGGCTTTGCACGGCCAGGGTCCCACCGGGACAGCCTGGGCCGGGCTGGTGGGAGGTGATCCCGCAGGAATTGGGGCTGGAAAAGTGCCTGCTCCCCAGGGTTCTGAGGCAGGCAGCGCTGAGTGAGGATCCCTGCAGCCAAATCTGGTGTTGTGCGTGGAAAGCGAGAGGCGATTCCAGCGGGTCAYTGCCCCACCAGAGGGACAGAACAGAGCACAGAGAATTCCATCACCCAGCTGGCACTGATGCCTTGGAGTTTTAGCTGTCATATTTTTCATCTATCTGTAATCCTGCAGCTCTTTAGTGTATAACTCTAAACTACAAATGTTTAGTGTATAACTCTAAACTCCAAATGTTTAGTGTATAACTCTAAACTCCAAATGTTTAGTGTATAACTCTAAACTCCAAATGTGAAGACCAAATGTCTTCACACTATGGTCAAACACAATTCCTCTCTGGGCCTGGGAGTCAAGGACAGCTCACTGTTCAGCCCCTGAGAAATGTAAGCAGAAGTGAGTTGGAGGGGAGCAAACTTGGAGTAAATTACTTCRTYAGCTGAAGCTGTAATTGGAAGRTTAAAYTTGTAAAAATGTGAAAACCCRTAAYCCATGCTCCATTTTGGGTGTAGCCCCAGGGGAAGCTTCATCTGCCCTAAATGTACCTGCAGGCCCTTCAATAAATACAACTGCATTTTATCCCCTTAATTTTGTCTGGCCACTGTTTTAGGTAGCCCCAAAAAGGCACCAGCACTCTCACATTTTTCTGAGGTTTGGTCTCTCAAGGTGCCCCKTTGCCATCACATGGTTCCTACTTTCACTCAGTGTGACAATTCATGCTGCCACCTTAATGCAAAACAAGAAGAATTTGCTCTTGAATCACGTTTTATACTCTGATATTTACACTGGTGGTGTTTTATTTAGAAAATATTGCATCCCCACCCACTGTTCAGTGTTTTCCATACCTGCCAGCACTCCTTTCACTTGTCAAGTTTAAATATCTTGTGYCTGCTTGTTTAAGTGAGGATATTGTGAATTACCTGATAAGATAATATTATGTAAGACTGTAAACATTGCACACAAATCACTGTGAGGAGCATTTCATGGAAAAGCACACACTGAGCCACTAAAAATATTTTACAGTATAGCCAAGGAGTTTCAAAAGTTGTTAATTTGGTTTAACTGCATTGCTCAAGGAGTTTTATTACTGAATTCCTTGAGGAAAAACCAGGTTATTTAAGAAACTTTTAAATCTTTTTTTGATTCTGTTCATCATCTTAGAGGCCTGACTTGTAGCCCTTGGGAGTGTTTGGAAGTCTTTCCATTAATTTCACAGATTTTTAGATTATATTCCTTCAAAATCGCTGAGTTCCAAGTCCAGCATTTCTGATTTTTTTAATAAGAGATCTCAGTCCATTTTTTAGGTATTAAAAAATAATTTCTTTTTAACAGTACACAGTTTTYACTTTTCTATGGCTTTCTCAGCTAATGTTTGAATTTATTTGTGGCAGTTTCTATGCACTGGTAGGGGACCAGTGTGGATTTTGWCTCTAAGTTTTGGCCTAAAAGGCACAGCTCTGACATCTCTTGAAGGGTGAGATTTATCCTTGCCAAAATACTGGTAATCAAAACCAATTTCCAAGACAGTTTTCCAAAATCAGTCCAGCCTTTTTTAGTTGTTTGCTTAGAGAAAACAAAAGCAACCAGGCAAAAAAAACCAAACCCCATAAGTGGAAGGGTATTCAGGGCAACAGGAGATAAGGGGAAGTTTTGTTCTCCTAAACAGGTTTTAATCAAAGGGAGCCTTTGAGGGTGGTAAAGATGAARTTGAAATTTTCTGTCTCAAGTAAGAGTTTTCCCTGGACTGGATTTGGGTCCCTTCATTTCGGGAATGCAAGCAATGGCAGGTCAGACAAGGAGGTATTTCCCATTCTCCCAATCCAAGACAAGACCTTACAGAATCCAGAAAAAAAGAATGACACTGCTTTTTCCTTTCCCCCAAACATCATTCTAAAAAAAATGGGAAACTAAAACCATGGAGAACCTGCATCAAAATATTGGAAAATATTTTTCCACAGCTATTAACCTGAATAAGAGAACCCAAAACTCCAYAGAAAGTTGGTGTAGTCAAGTGTGTCTTGTGGGTGCTTGGAACAATTCACTGGGAACAACACAGCAGTGAGCCCCTGAYACCAATCCTTCTGGTATTAGATGAATTTTCAGTGGTAGGGATGCATACAGGGAGATAAAACAAGCCAAAATTCACAGCTGGAAGCTGCCAGCAGCATTTCAGACTCGGCCAAAAAATTGCCTGATGGATACACACGATGGGCATTCAGATGTCTTCACTGTGTTATAAAGAGACAGTGTTTGCCTGAACATCCCTGCTGGCACGGCTGGGCTGGGGAGGGGCTGCAGGAGATGGGCTGGCTCTGCAGGGAGCAGCAGAGGAGGAGGAAGGCTGGAGGAAGAGCACTAAGAGCAGAAATCTTTGCCTCTTTCTTCAGATGCAGAACTAAATGTCAGGATGGAGCTGAATGTTAACACATTGATAAAAATGCAAACCCTTAATGGCTTCCAAAGATGTGGRGAGAGAGAGAGACTTTGCTCCAAGTGTGAAATGCTCAGGCTCCAGAGTCAGTGTAGGAGGCTTGAGAGTCACTTGCAGAAGGCCTGGGCTGAGGTGGAATTTTAAGTGACGAGCCCCATCACTCACATGTTTTCTGAGGGTCAGGTACGAGTGTTCTTCTACCTGGGTACCCCCAGGAAGAAAAGGAGAGGGGTGTTTCATGTTCTGCTTCTCAAACTGWGAGTGTGGCTGGCAGTTTCCTTTTGCACTGGAGCCAGCAGGGAGCTGTGCAATCCTTTCTTTCCTTCTGCTTCCTGTGAGGAATGCCCTGAACACGAGGCTGTCCCCTGGGGTGGCTTTCTAGGCAGAGAGGAGATTTGTTATTCACAGGTGACATAGAGAGCATGACCCTGCCTGTGCACACACTTTCCTAGTAGGACAGGATCCTTCAAAGGGAAAAGATGTCTTCACTATAAAGTTTTTTTTTTGCAAGTCTGAATTTACACATTTCACATGATGAAACTCTCCTCTGTCCATTTTTGTTCGCTTTTTTTCCCATCTGACTGAAAATACCTGCCAAGTCCASTGACAAGGAATAAACTCCCTGTGCTCCCAGGGCAGTGCCCTCTCTGTTGGTATGGGTGGCTGTGTCCTCTGATTGTTCCAGTCCTTTCTGCAGCTTCTGAGCAGGAGGGAATTTTGGCATAATGGATTTTGAGTGAGTCCCAGCAGCYTCCAGTAAGGACCCCTCCCACCCAAGGATTTTCCTAACAGGGATGAGAAGAGGATCAGTCTGGGATTCTCTCCTTGTTTCTTTTAGTCAYCTTTGTCAATATATTTTAGAGAGATGACAAAAATCACAGGATCACCAAAGTGAAGTATTCAAACCCCTGGTTAGCCCAAAAAACATTTCCTTATCTTTTAACTTAGGACTGCACAGATGCCATGGGATGGGAAGAACTTCATCTCAGCTTATGCCCACTTTGGGGAATTAGATATTGGGATATAGTGATTAGAGCTTGTGTTTTCCTCTGTTTGATGTTCTTGTGTACAGAACAGAGCATTGCTGCTTCTTCAGAAAATAATGCAAGAAGTACTGTTTGTAATTTAGAGGACCAATCTCTTCATTTAAGTGAGAACTAGTTGTGATTTTTAGGTTGATATTTCATTACACATAAGCAAATCCCCCTTTTCAGAGCTCTGGGATTACAGAGAATGATTTCTGCCTTAGATCACTTGGTGTGTTTATCTTTCAGCTCCTAATTCCCTTGTGAGAGGGAGAACTCTTTTAGAGAATCACTCCCCATTAGCCASTGAAAGAAAACGCAGGACTTCAAACCCTGAAGCAGAGACAAAATGCAGGAACCTAACGATCCTCTCCAGGGTTTTTTCAGGGTATGAGTGCCTGGGCTCTGACACAGCAGAAGTGCACCTGT
The DNA here is from genome assembly GCA_902810485.1 of Alauda arvensis. NCBI lineage: Eukaryota > Metazoa > Chordata > Aves > Passeriformes > Alaudidae > Alauda > Alauda arvensis. The sequence goes on along the minus strand of CADDXX010000054.1, from coordinate 2,301,248 downwards.
TAGAGGCAACAAATCAGCTCCTTGTGACTGCGGTGCCCCTTGGCATGGATCAAGGTGGGSTGGGATCCCTGGAGCACTCCCAGCTCTGGCAGAGCAGGGCAGGAGCCTCTCTCTGTTTTGCTCCTCTCTGTTTTTCTCCTCTCTGTTTTGCCACGGGTGTTGCTCTGACCACCTGAACTTTAGCTGGGCACAGCCCTGGTTAAATTTGCAGAGTGGCCCCTCGGTGCCCTTCCTGGATGGCACCACCGCCATCAGGGCACCTCAGCACTGAGCTGTGAATTATTCATGTGAGCTCCTCATTTAACAGAAAACCCCAAATTGTTGCAGAGATGTCAAAATGAATCAGGTTGCGATTTTCCTCTGCTCCGGAGTGCCCCAAGACATGTCTGGGAATGGTTGTTGTTGCTCAGCAGCTCAGACCCAAAACTGATTATTCTGTGTGAGGAGATTGGCAATTACCAAATATTCATAAAGAGGACASTCATGTATGAACTGTGTATATTGGAACTGGCTGGTGATTTCCCATCAGAACCCATTTTCAGAAAAGCATATGATTTCCACAAAATCTTTTAGAAATATTTTTCTTTCTTCTTCTTCCTAGATCAGCTCAGTATTTACTTCACTTTTGTGAATTGCTTGGCTGTCTGAATTCCTTCCACAAGGAATTGCTTCAGCCTCTGAAAACATCATTTTCGTGCAACTTAAGTGAAATGGATACATGATTAAAAAACCAAACAAACTGCATTTTTTTTTTTTTTTGCAAAATTAATATTAATGAGTATGGAAGTGTTGTTGAAGCATTTTGCCTTTCCTCCCTAAGTTTTGACTTATTTTGTCTGGGTAGTAAAAGGAAGAGTGAGAGAAATGGCTGCTCATAGCCTTCATGCAGTCACTATTGCTCAGGGAACCTTCTGACTGAATTTTCCCATGGAGTGAGCTTTCCACTTGGGAAAGACATTTCCTTTGAAAAGGCAGCAGAAAGACATTCCACAGGAGGTTTTCATCAGCGTAGCAGTGGAAAGRCATGGAGTGGAAAGGTGTTGCCCATCCCTTGAAYYRTTTCATCCAGCCTTTTCCTGGRACCTTTCTCTTTTGAAGARATCAAAGCTCTGAAGGGCAGCSAGCACAGTGCCAATCMCYYCYTKGKKKTYCMRGSMRGGSYYAWWGWKAGGGTCAGAGCAGAWCCAGCAGCTTGGATTGAAAACAGACCAGAAGCAGCACTGGAACTGACTGTCCATGTATCTGCCATCTCTTCTTTCGTCCTCCTACAATTTGATCTTGCAGGAGAGGCTGTGTAAGCAAATGTTGTGTTCAAAGAGGGCTCAGTTCCTGCTGGTGGCCTTGGCAGGGTCCCTCTGGGACAGGCCGGGGGGTCGCTGCCACTTCTTCCACACTGATGYTGCCTCTTCCTGGCTTTCAGAATGCCAAACAGGCCAGGGATGCTAGGAGTGAATAAAAAACCATCAGAGCTGTACCAAAAATATTACAGAAATGGTATGAAATCTAACACAGAGCAAAGCTATTGGGTGAATGGAAACAAGTGGCAGAGGAGTGTGGCTATTGCAGTGGAGATCACTCCCCCAATTTGATTCAATTGCCTTTCCACATTCATTCAAGACARGRAAATGCTGCAAGTGTCATTTCTTTTCAGAGATGATGGGCTAATGTAAGTATTAATGGAGTATTCAGCACTATCTGACTAACTCTAAAACCCTAAGAGACAGGAATCCCAGCAGATTTAGGAGGACAGTTAGGTTCCTCCATGGGAACAAATAATAAATTGTTTCAGGATCCCTGAGAAATCCCCTGAAAAATCCTCACTGCATCACTGTAAAGGAAACCAAGGCATCAAAGTGTGTTTTYAAAACTCCTCCTCTTCTTCCAGTCYGTGTCATGCACAAATAGGAAATGAGGTTTTACAATTTTGTTAAAACATTTGCAATTGCAAATAAGAATTTTATGTCAAGCTCCCCGTGACATATGTTTCACTCTATAACCTTATCACAGATAGATTGCTTTGGAAAAGACAGAGATTTATTCTGAAACATTTTTCCTTCATCTCTTTATGGTTCTTTTGATGATTTTAAATGTTTGTGCTATTGGTACTTACATACAGTAAATGACAAATGATGTATTATAACAACAACTCCATGAAGCTGAATTGCTTTTTTTACTGAATTTAGTGAATTTACTGCCTTGAAAGGTAACAGATTGATAGCACTAGTGAATTAAACCCTCTCTTTATCCCCAGAACAAGTATAATATGGGCACTGCAAGTATTTCCCAGGCCTATAAATCAGCCATGGCACCTCAGCTCTCATCCACAGGGACCTGCTGCTCCCTGCTTTGCTTTTGCTTTTTTTTTTTCTAGAGCTTCTTTGGGGATTTTACAGAATGCATTGATTTTTAAGAAGGAAAGAGCAGTGAAATACCTAATAAGCCTCTGGTTTATGTATGAAATAAAATTMATTAAATTATAAATGATTAGAATTTTTAGGGAATAAAAAATTCCCTAAATTTTTGGTGGAACAGGAGCTTCTGAAATGAACATCTAATCCAGCCATGGGTGGGAGACTCTCCTCCRCCTCTCACAGATACTGCTCTCAGAATCTCCACTCTTTTACTGCTTGTACTGTCATAAACCTCCAAGTGGCCACCTTGAAAACATCAGGAACCATAGAAATGTTGGAAACACAGTGCTGCATTCTCTCAGATATATTTACTTCCTYGCTCTCAGTGAAGTTAATCTGATTTATACACATCACCCCACAGGAGAAGCAAGTTTCCAACAGAGCTCAGAAAGACCTCGTGGGAGCTCAGGGTCAATTCCTAGCCAGCCCAATAATTTATTTTCCACAAGGCTTCCTCTGTTCTGTATTCTCCACCACGCATTTTGCAAAAACCCAGATTTTCATCTTTTGAGATGAGTAAAAATCAATTCATTACCGAATTTTTCTGAAGAAAATTGTGTGCAGGGAAAAAGCAGGTGTTAAATAAAAACTAAGGCACTCCAAACACATTATTTCAGCTCTTATAAATAACAGTTGTCTCTTAAATTCATCTCTTGTAAAGAGATCTCATCTAATTCGCCTGCCTTTGAAAACCCAGTAATATAAAACTAATGGAATAATATTTATTGTTATAGACCAGCAGCATTTTAGAGGCAATGAAGGGTCCAGAATAGGTTTTATTTCATGTGTTTTTTTTTTTTTCACCAAGGTAAGTATTCATTTCAAATATCACATAAATTGGAATCATAACTCTGTGTTACAAACCTGTGTGGCTTTTTGGGCAGTAGACAATGGGCTGCTCTGGAATAATTGCCTGCCTGTCTCACACTGCACACAGACCTCCCTCAGGCTACTTTGGGAATGATTCCTTTCTTTCTGCCCAACTTTTTTTTGTTGTTGTCCATTTGGACATTTTTAYGACCTCATTTTGGATTTGCTGTTTGAGCCACATTTTAAGGGACATTTCCCCCTCAGTGCAATGGCCCTTGGCTTCTAATAYTCATAAAATTCAAACCTTGCCTTCAGCCACTTATTCCTGTTGTTCCCTTCTCCAGTTGCTCTTCTATCTTTTCAGTTTGAYTGGTAACGTGAGTTTTGCTGTGAACCACCCAAAAATTCTGCAGTTGCTGCTTCTGAAGGTTCATGAAAAACAACACAAATGCAGGAGAGATCATTTTTCTGTTTTCAGCTTTATTTTTTATTGTGGCTCAAGCCAGTGGAATGCAGGTACATTAAATTAGTGGTGTATCACAGCAAATCTTATGAAAGCGTTTTGGCATTTATTTATATAAACCCAAGGAAAAAAAAAAACATTTTTGCTTTATTAGGAACTTTAATAACATTTACCCATTTGGGTTTTACAGCCTCAGTGTCACATGATGGGYTTTACACAGCTGACTGCTTGTTAATTGAATACTCTAATTCAGCCTCTAATTCTGCCTTTTAATGCTTGAAAGGCCATTAAAGCAGCTATTTCTCTAATAGTTGTGCAGGAAAGGTGATTTTTGTTGCCTCATCCCAACCAACTCTTCCCCCTCACCTTTGGCTGAGTGCTCTGAAGGAGCTGACCAGACTCTTCTGCTTCCAGAACAGCTCAAAGCTCATTCTCTGAATTACCTCACAGTGTGAATTACCTCACAGACCTGCTCTGTGTGTGTTTTCCACAACAAAACATTCAGATCAGAGTTTCCTGTAAGCTCATGTTAATTTTATTCATTAGCCTAAAGCAAAGGGCTGCAGAACTCCTTTCAAAAATTCAGCCAACCCTTTCCCCACCCAGCCAGAAAACCTGGATGGAGCTAAACAAGTACTCAGAAAATTGCACAGGAGGAAGGAAAGCTTGTTTTTTTGGGCTTTTTTTGGGTTTTTTGGGTTTTTTGGTTTTTTTCCCCAGCACCCAGAGCTTTATAAAATTCTGGCCCAAGCTGAAGCACACAGGATTACAGGACACTTCTCTGCAGCTATAGAAAAAGAAGCAGATGTTTGCACCTGCCAGATTTGCTTCTGGCTTCCATGCTGGGAACGTGTAATCACTGCAGGTAATGGCATCTTGCTGCAGAGTTAACTCAATAAGTTGCATTAAGGGACATGGAGCTTATGATTCATGTTGTTACAGCATTTTGTTACACACTCMSTAGAAATGACTCAATACCAATGGCYAAATTATGACTAAACACCATTGGCTAAGCTATCAAGGTATCTGATTTTATAACTCCATCTAAATGTGCTTTGCTCTKTTTTTTGGGCTTGCTAATGTATTGCAAATTGTCAGCTCTTTTCAAATATTCCAGAAAATGTCAACTCCCATCGCTGCTTGGCCTAAAGTCAAATGTAACAAATGCTTTGTTAAATAATTGGTGCAAGACTGGAGAACCAAGTCATCCATCACAGAGTCACAGGTTTTGTTTTGTTTCCAGTAAGTTCTTTCAGTGCAATTTCCTCTGGTAATAAATCTTAAATCAGTGATATTCAATGGCATTACACAGCACTGGATTTTCTCTGTGTGYTTAACGTAGGCTGAACACCAATATGAAAACCAAGAGCTTACACAGAACTTTCACAGCATTTTTGAGTGTRTCATGGACATTAAATATTTAAAGATATGAGCCAAGTGCTGTTCAGCTGAAGAGGGAACTTCTGTTATTCCCCCAGTGCTCATTATGGAGTTTGCTGAACTTTCCTCAGGAGCAGCTGGTGCTGGGCAGTGCCTGATGAAATGAACAGTCTGGTTTGTCACATCACAAATGCTTCCCTGAGCTTGGAGTGGGTCAGGGGCAGAATTTGGCTGTTCCATGGAGCAGGAGCTGCTGCATCAGCCACATTTTCAGCCTTTGGATAAACCCCATCTCCCTGAGTGAGGATCCTCCTGGCACTGGAGATGAGCATTTGGGGAATGAAGCACTTCAGTGGTGCAAAGGCATCTCAGCAGCCACTTTGGGAAGGCTTGCTTCCTTTTCTAGTGGGAATCAGTAAATCTGAGAATCTAATTCCCTTTATATTAACCTTCTCTACATTTTTGTTTTAYTTTGTTTTAATTWATATAAATTGTTTGGAAGGCAAATCAATTAGTAAACGATTCAGTTGCACAAGCTCACACAGACATGAGGGTCTAAGTGGTTCATTAAATCAAAGCATAACCAGAAATATTTTTGGTAAGTTCTGGCTCTCTCTTTGTTTCAGGGTCTGAGTCACAATGGTACCAAAACACAACACAATTTGGTCCATTTTTTTGGCTGAAATCGCTGAGGATTTTAATGATTCTGTAAGATTTTCAGATTAATTGTGAAGACTATTTTCTCACAAGTTTCTCTGAGACTGTCTTACCAAAACTGACTCCAGGTTTAGCTGGAAAAAACTTGCATTTTTTTTTCCCTTAAATAACAGTATGAAGGCTTCTGTTGGCCCGGACTCCACTCCCTGTTCTACCAGGAGGTGCTAAAGCAGAGATTAAAATCCAGGGAAATACATGGCCAAGAGATCCATGGATGAGTCTACAGGCAGCTTTCAGTCTCTCATGAGCTTTGTTATTATTTTGTGAGGTGAAGAGAAGCTATAGGTGATATTTTAGCATTTGCACAACATCCAACAGCACCTCCAGGGCAGTGGATGAAAGCACWGGCGTCTCAAAAGGACTTGTGAGGAATTTCTGGAATACCTGCAGCATTTCAGCMGTGCCTCCAAATTGCTCATGTCATTTTGTGGCAGACTGCAAATAATTTAAAATGGCTAAATATGCTGCTTGTGGATGGGCTCCTTGAAAACTTTGATCACAGAGACAAAAGGGATTCTTTTAAAAACCTACTATTAACAGCAGGTAAAAAGTTAATGAAAACATGTAAATAATTAATTCTTGCTCTAGAGCCAGAAAAGATTTGTTGTTGCTGTTTATGGACTCACAATAGATGTTGYATTGTCTTTTCTGAAGTAAGCACTGAATTACTTGATCTCCATTCAAAAGAAAATAATTTATTGCACCAATAGCTTTATTAGTGTTTGCATTCCCAGAAAACAGGATTTCCCTGGCTTAACTACAGCAGCATGCCTTGATTATAACACATGGCTCAGCTCAATTGACATTTCAAAAATAAACAGGATACTTTAAATCAAAAAAAACTGGAGAAGGAAAATATGGAAAAATATTCTGGCACTTGGTATTTGCAGGAAAGCTCTTGCAAAGCACACAGAAGTGTCTCAGATGACCCAGTTGTGATGCTGCATTTAAATATATTTCCTTCCTCCACCTGAAGTTCTCTGAAGCAGTTGCTCCAGGAGAAGCAGCACCCTGGCTTCATTTACAAATAGAATAAGCAGAGTGTGAAGGTCACAGCCTGAAGGTCATTCAGGTCAAAAATACTCACTGGAGTGTTCAGATGTGGTCATTCCACAGCTGAGCTGAAAAATATCCTCTCCCCACTTTATTTAGTAAGTGTTTTGGCAATGTTACAATAATCTCTCCCATAATTCGACATTATGATATTAGGTAATGTGATTTCTTTTAGGTGTCTCCAGGAAAATAATTCCTTGATAGTTGTGACGAGCTCTTAATTTTAATTCAACCTTTCTGACCACATTTCTCTGCGTTGTTTTAGAAACTGTGCTGAAGCAGGTGAATCTCATGGCATGAACCAGAGGATAGCTGGGGATTGGTACTGGGTTTGAAAAAACACATCAAAAATTGTCGGTCCTTTGTAGGTGAGATAGCTCTTGGTACAGCTTCCTTCATGTGTGACAGGCACCACTGGTATTTAATCATTATAAATGCACAGGACCTACTGCTACTCATGGAAAAGTTGCACCTTGCCTATCTGAYGYTATCAATTTCCATTTATAAGTAAAYATAAGTGAATAAAYATAGTGGGAGGATTTTTATTTTTATTTTTTAATGAGAGGCACGATAAGTTCAGGAGGCTGGGGATTTACCAACAGCTGCAGAGATGCACACTAACACTAAACATAGAAGAAAAACACAGGAAAAAAAACACAGAAAAAACCGATTTAAATATGCCTAGAGGGTCATTTTCTGTACTGATCACCCCAGCAGGGCTGCAGCCACACCCATGCCCACCCTACTGCAGSACCTGRCAGAAGCTGGTGCCTCCCCTCAGCCTTTGCATCATCACTTATTCCCCCATTCTCCAYGTATCCCATAGCAAAATAATTCCAGGTTCTTCACCCAGCCTCAGCACCCTCAGCCAGCAGAGTTTCACTGCAGGTGGCCCTGTCCTGCCTCCAGGCCAACCTTTGCAGTTCAGATCACATCTCTTTCCAAAAAGGGAAGCATTTTGAACTTCAGTAGCGCCCAGCAGGAGTTCCAGGAGGTTGGATTACTTCATCCTATTTTTCTTTTTCCCCATGGGGGTCTGAAATAGCTGGTGACATCACAGCTTTTGTAACTTAGTGAAAATATCAAAGGGCTGATGGGGTGGGGGTAGTTCTTGTGCAGAAATGGCAAATCCCACTGACTTTCACACCAGGGCTGTCGCTCGTGTTCATGCGAGGGACCCCAGCAGATTGTCTCCCCACAGCCACAGGCACATGCTTTAGCCTTTTTTTTTTTTCTGGTTCCTGTGAAAGCTTTTCTCTCCTGATCCAACTGTTAGCAAGCCTTTGGTCATTTGGTGCGTGGGGAAAAGCTTCCTGCARTCCCAGGCGCCCCATCCCTGTTTGTGCCCGAGGCTGCAGGAGATGATGAGCTCTGCCCACACGGGCTGAGCTGGCAGCCTGGTGGCTTCTCAGCTCATTTCTGCTGTGCCACCCGTGTGTCACAGGCCCCTCACGTCCTCCCTYGTGTCAGAAATGAGGCTACAGTAAGGCTGAGGCATCCAACAGCAAGTGATCCTGCTGCATTTGTAATTCCTGCAAGGATCATTCCTGGATCTCTGGGACGTGCTGTTCCCCACATCTGGCCGTGGCAAGCATCTCAGCTTGTCAGTGGACATTGCTATTTCTGGGTTTCTGCTCCCCAGGCTGGATGTGAGCAGCTGCATGTGASCTAGCAGCAGATCTGGGAGAGCAAATGATATCAGTCCCGATGGGAATTAAATTCATGTATCTCTTACAGGGCACAGCTGCTGTAGGGGTGCTGCTCCCCACACAGAAACGCTGTGAAAAATGTTCCCCAATCCCCTCCTCGTGTTGTGTAAGGCAGGCATGCTTTGTTATGCATCTATTTAGCTTTGTCTTACACAGCAAGCAGCCTGGGAAAGCATCAGTTGKCATCAATAATAGAAATAATTAGGAATTACGTGACGAGGGCTTACCAGACATGTTCTRGTGTGTACCAGAGAAGCTGTGGCTGGGAGTCACACACACTTTCATCTCCACTCCCTGAATTATCCAGCTGCCCAGCAGATGGTGGTATTATTTCAAATACTTTGCTCTGAGCTCCCAGGGAAGCAGCCAGGCTGCACGGCTCGGGATTTCACAGCTCACACTRTTGCATTTACTGGTTGTTTCCTGCAGCATCCTGACATCCCTTCTCGTAGAAATAAATAGTGTTGATATATATCAACACTCCTGGCACCCAAAGGGGACTTCCAAGAAGCTTGAAGAGGGACTTTTTCCAAGGGCAGAGAGTGACAGGACAATGGGAATGGCTTCAGACTGACAGAGGGCAGGGTCAGGTTGGATATCAGGAATAATTTTTCCCTGTGAGGAGGTGGGGCCCTGGCACAGGGTGCCCAGAGAAGCTGTGGATGTCCCACCCCTGAAACTGTCCAAGGCCATGGATGAAGTTTCAAGCAACCTGGAGGAAGGTGTCCCTGCCCGTGGCAGAGGGATTGGAACAAGRTTCTATGATCTCTTCAATTAAGCATTCTTACAGTTGTCTTGCATAAAATGCTGGTGACACGAGGAAGTTCCCCTTCTCACTATCAGGAAGAACTAATTCTTTGAAAGATCTCTTTTCCAGAAGTTTCAGTCAGCTGCAAGCAGCATTTGAGCCATGGTCTTGTGGTGTCCTTCCCTCCTGGGAGTTCCAGCCTTTCCCACAGTTTATGTGGGATAATCTGATTACTCATCATCTTTACCAGCAATCAGCTGTTTCTTTCTTTTGCAGTTCTTGTAACATTTTATTCTGCCCTGTTTTTTCCCCTCTTGAGCAGACACTTCATTAGATTTACTGACTCTCTTCCATCTCCTTTTTGCAGTCTGTGTTGTGTCCTTTTCCCTCTTGAGCTGCTGGCACATCTACAAGCATCAGCTCCTCTCCTCATCTACAAACCATCATCATTTTGCTCCTTTGCCATGGAGCAAAATTCCCCAAGGGAGCAGCAGACCCCATCACAGATCTGGTGGTGTTTGTGCCTTTGGATGGGAGCTAGGGAGGGGAAATAGCATTTTTAGGCTGGAGTCTACTCTCTTAAGTTGTACTCAATCTTTTGCTTACTTTAAAAACTATTATAAGCCTGACATGGTCAGTCACCAGCTGGGAATGATCATCCAAGGGCAGCTGGAAAAATTTGTTTGCTGAATAATATTCAATAATAACTGATAATATCCAGTCATTTGTGACCTGACACAATAACTGGAGGCTTTCCCAGATAAGTGAGGAATGACATTTCAGTGCAGACTTCCTGAGCTGCTGCTGCTGCAGGTATTTAGTCAGCTGGTGTTCATCTTCATGAATACTTGATGTGAACCCAAAGTCTGGAACGTGATGCAGGTAATTTTCCTCATGCCAGCAGGAGCACAGATTTGTCACACCTGTTTAGGTCTCAGTGACTCTGTATCAGAGAAAGAAATAACTGATTATGAATATTGAATATTATGTAAAAAAATGTTTAGGACCAAACCTTTTATATATATATATATTTCTCACCTGCAGCTTTCCTTGAGCTCTCTCACTCTCAGAGGCAGAACATTCCAGCCTCTGGCATTCTGGCTCTGCTGGGAGCTCTCAGAAATATCAGCATTTTGGAGCACCCACAGGGCAGATACAGCTGAAATTTGAAGGGAGCACCCAAAATTCTGTTTCAAGTGCGTTTCCTCAAACAGCACAGGCCATGCCTGWCCAAGGTTGGTACTGCAGAGCTGTAGCCTGGGTTGCAGTTATCCCACTCATTCAGTCATGGTGAGCACATCAAAATGTGAGGGACATAAAAAGGAGAATGCTCATGAGAACTACAGAGCATAATTTTTGTAATATGAGGCAATTTATATGTAAAATGTCTGTAGTCAGAAAAAAAAAAGTGCCTTAAATACAATACTCAAAATTCAGCAATAAAACCCCTGTATCTTGCAGTGATAAAACAGTGCATTAGAAACGTGTCACTCAGAGAGGAGCTGCTCTTTGTGAGGGGAACAAGGTTTGTGATGTGGTGTTGAAATAGTGGTGACATGGGCAGGATCAGTCATGCCCAGCTGATTCCTGTCCCCAGCAGTGCCAGGATGGGAGCTCAGAGGTGCAGAAATGCCTCACACTTCACAATGTGGCTGTGGGCACCAGGACTTGTCACTGGGGCTGCCAGGACTGTGGGGTTGGAGAATTGGACCCTACAGTGGTAGGAACTAGAAGCTGGTCAAGTGGTAAATTCTTCCAAATTGGCTCAAATAGGAATGGTGTAGGAATTTCTTCCTTGTGCTCCAGGCCCCAAACCACTTCATTTTCAAAATAATTCATAAAAAACCTAACCCACCACYATGAATATTACCTTTGAATCTTACATCCCCCTGGTCTTTTAGATGGCTTTTCACTGCACTTGATCTCTACACAAGTGATCAGAAGATTTCCTTGTAACCCAAAGACAAATAAACTAAGGAGAGCTCTCAAAGTAGAAAATAGGAACAGTTCCCATACTTAGAGAAAAAGCAGCCAAAAAATTCACCAAAGAGAGTGGAATAATGCATACCCTACATCCCTGAAATGAGACAGCTGTAGAGGAACTGGAACATTTCTGTTGTACAGTACCAAGAATGAGGTCACAAGGCAGCTTTCATGGGAATTAGACCTTTATATATCAGACATATAKATATGTCTGTGCTTGATTACAGCAGTGGGATGAAGTACAAGACATTTTCTAGTATTTTCTCCTCTCTCTCTCTCTTTTTTTCCCCCCCAGTTCAATCTATTTCCAAAGCAGTGAGATGGAAGGTTTAAATGCTGGAAAGCAACAATGCCATCAAGCAGTGTCAGTCACAGAGACATAAACAYGTAATGGAGTGTGCAATTTAACAGGATTATCAGAAAGTAATACCCAAGATTTTGTCCTACTAAATGTTCACCCATCCTTTGTCAAGTATTTCTAATTACCAGGATTTTAATGGTAATGGTTAACAGCCCCAGAACTCCAGGGTCTTTTAATATCTGCCACAACTGAGTTTTCAATTATCATCATTCTGTCCTTAATTTCCATCATCATAATTATCCTTCATTACAGCAACATTCTTAAATCGGATTCATCAAAGCAAAATCTTTCCTTGTTWAGCTTGACTTGCAATTCAGACTGGGATTTAACCTCTCCAATTTTCATTTCACTCCATCGTTTCAGTAAATGGAAAAAAAAAACCACCAACCCACTTCTCTGGTTTTCCCCATGCAACTGTTGTTGTTTCAGTGTCAGGGACACACCATGGTGTTGTTTTTTTAAATCAAAACTAGGAGTCAAGGGTTGAGTATTTATACAATTCTTGCCATAATAACAGGAGCAGTACAAGATAGAACTCTGTGATATTTGCAACAGTCACTCACATCACAGCGTGGCTGACCTTCAGAAAACCCAGCACGTAACAAAAGAGTATTTGTAGTAGATAAGAGCCATGCTCTCTGATAATTCACCTATCTTAGAAGAGCAATCCATTTGATATGCTATTAATTACATTAAAAAATGCTGGGATACCAGTAAGCTACAGCTCCTAATTTATTTAAATTTCTCATATGCAATTCATTTCCAAAGTGCCTCAATCTTTGGAAAATGTGATCAGCCTGCAAATGAGTTTAGATGCTCTCAGTGTCAGATCTTCCAGCCTCTGTGGGCTCTGTCTGACCTCAGTTTGATGGCAAAGCAGGATGGAGTCTGTCTGCCTCAGAAAGTGCCTTTCAGGCCCCCTGAAGCAGGTCACTGGAGCCAGTGGAGCACTGCTGCATCGAGTCCTTCCCCACCTCACCCCGAGCTCGTTGGAGTCAATTTTATTGCTGATTTTGTGGGAACAGACTCCAGCTCTCCWTCCCTTTTGCCAGCGTGCTTTCAAAATCCCTTCTGCAGTGCTCCATCCAGGAGCTCAATTGCACAGATTCAGATCAGGAGGGCTGCAAAAYAAATGCAGCTGTGGCAAGCAGGTCATGATGAAGGGTTGGGTACTGTTCATTGCTTTGAGTACTTCTGTGGTATTTCCTCTCTTACGTCTGCGTAGCAGCCTCAGCTTAGAAGGTTTCTAAATTAAAACTAGAACACAAGAAATAATGCATCATAGAGAAAAATAAACTGGCAATCTCACTTCATTTGATGGAGAAAAATAGCTGGCAATCTCATTATCCTCTTCTGCCACTGCCCTGTGGGATGCTGTGTGGTGCAAGGAGGTTGTGTGGTGCAAGCCAGCCCTGGTACCCAGCTGAGCCTTGGAGTGGCTCKAGAATTTTGGACCAGTCACTTGACCTTCTTCCATTTCATTCAAGCAAAATGGAAAATCAGAGGCAGCACAGAGCCAGAGTGAAAGCTGGACATTGCTTAGAGCAGTGTTTTCTAGAGAGGTGAATTGCAAAGCCTAATTTTGGGACAGCAGTTTTGTTCAGCACTGTGGTGATGTGTGTGCTACATGCAAGCAGCAATTCTGTATATACAGAGTGCAATATAAATGTATGAGATTTATAGATGCATGTCTTTGCTTTTTGGCTGTGTGCTATGCATTAGAGAGATCTTCTTGCAGCTGCCTAAAGTCTACAGATAATAAAAGTGTAGTCCATACTCAATTGCTAATTAATCTAAGATCTTCTCTTTACATTTTTATTAATTTTAATGTGGCTGATTAGTGGGCAAAAGACATGATTTATGTCTTTTGATATAATTTAAACTTTAAAATCTAACTTATCAAAACTCAAAAATAACTTAAAYTTAACAAACTTAAAATAACATAATTTAAACTTAGCCATAGAAAAACTATTCTTAACATTAATATAACACCAAAATACAACTTAACTTAAACACAAATATAATAACTTATTCTAATCAAAATCCACTTTTATTTTATTTTTCATTTTGGTAGCAAAATCTTTTCACATTGTGATTAAATCTTTTTTTTTCTCTAAACCAAAACATCTAAGGCTGCACTTAGCTCATTGTGAGAGGCTCAAGCTCTCAGTTGTAACATGAGAAGGAAGGGGCCTGGAAATACTTTTTTTCTCCTGCATCCCTGCTCTCTGCAATCCAGTGTTGATTGCACAGGAGGACTTGGAGTCATTCCTGTTCTTGGCCATACCTGATCTTTGGGATCATCCTGCACATTCCTGTTATTTCTGGTCCTGGTGATTTTCCTGCTGCATTCAGGCTGGAGGAGATGCCCTCCAGATGTTCCTCCAGCAGACATTGCTGGATTCCCTTGGTGCTGCAGCTCAGGGCTACAAAATCAGCCCAGATGGCATCACCTGTGAGCAGGGGACACTGCAGGGCCTTAGGGAACTTCTTAAGAGGTTGTYTTGGGAACCTTGAAATCCTCAAGAGTTTATTTTGATTCATGTTTGCTTGGGAGCTCTTCTTGGGGTAAAAATCTGGATCTGGGTCTTACTTTCACCCTCCCTAAATGCCTTTGATCCAAAACCTGCAACTGATGTAAATGGGAGATGGTAGCAGATGCTTAAAAAAGCATAAACCCCTCCCTCCCCTAAAAAAAAACAAACTAAAAGCAAAACCAAACTAAAAAAAAACCCCAACCAAAAACAAAGGACACCATAAAATATATTTTCCATCTAAGATGATGGCTGACTTTTTAACAGAATTTTCTCTGTCACATTACAGTTCCTGAGCTGCTGACAGTTCCAGAGTAGAGCCTGAGAGCAGTTTTGTTCTTCCTCTCTGATAAAACTCCTCCCGTTGTCACAAATGCAGCAGTAGGATAATKTTGTAATAACACAGGAAATCTACCTGTGTTGGATCAACATGAGCTGATTTATAGYCTGCATGTAGCTACTTAATTCATAGCTATATAAATAAATAATTTTAAAAATCGAGTACAGCAAATAAATATGTCAGAGTGGGGAATAACTAAGATAGTTTATGGAAATATCAATAATGCCACGTGTAGGTGTGTGACACCAAAGAAATAAGCAATTATAAGGCATGGTTTGAATGCTACTGCTGCAGTAGGGAAGCAGTCTGAAGCAAGGAGGAGAAATTTTATTTCCTGATGGCATTTTGAGAGCCAGCCCCTTTACAAGCTGGTGATCCTTGGCTTAATGCTGTTTAGAACTGCCAAGATTAATGCAAATTTGTGCACATTAAAGGGTGAGTAAATGCAYGTGCTTGATCTCACCTGCTTGTTTCCATGCAGTCCCAGTGTAACTGCTCTTTACCTCCAAAAAGTTAATCAACATCATGACTTGACTGTTGTCCAGTTAAAATCTTCAGAAATTATTGGCTGGCTTAAATAWTGAGAGGAGGAAATATCATTTGCTTCTAGCTGGTCTTTGGACTGGCTTTGTGCTGCAATGCTTGCAAAGTACAGGAATGTATAATTAAAAATGGTCTACTAGGTTTTAAAAATATTTGCTGAAAATACTTTTACTCACACAGTGTTACCTATTCCTCTTCAATTTGGGTTTCTAGCGAGAAGATGTTGAATTTCAGGGGTGATCAGGAGAGGCACAGAAAGGACTGTCCCAAGCTCAAGTAAATTCACAAACAGATTATATCTGTCCTAGAAGAATTACCAGCTCTTGATGAGCACTGCTCTGGGTATGGCCCATCTGCCACTGCAGCACATCCCACCAAACATCTTCTGTGAGATGGAAGCGAAAAAAAGAAGCCATTCTTTGCTTATCCTCTGCTTGAAGGAGACTCTTTGCCTCATGAAATGTTGGGCCCTGAGTAGGGAAAGCACCTGAGCTCACTCAGAGCCAGCTGTGCTGGGAGATGGCTGCACTGCAGGAGTCCTTCACAGCTGGAATTCCCAYTTCATCTGCTGGGACTGAACCAGTGCATTCCATCCAAGCAGCCATCCAAGCCCCCAGAAGAGGCAGGCAGGCAGGCAAATTCTACCAGAAAAATCAAAATTTGGCTGTGTGTGGAGAGTTGACTCTGGCTTGAGTTCCCTTCACAAACACGTGTGCATATTTCAAACGCTGCAAGCACATATGGTAATGGCTGGCAATTAGGCATGCCCTGACAAGGTTATTTGTCTTCAAAAGTCAACAAATCCAGTATGATCAACCTTTGTCCAGGTAAAGAACAAAAAATATTGCAGTTCCTTATTTAAAATTATTTACTTTATCATTCGTTAAAGTCTAATTGCCCCTCCATTTAATTAAAATAACACTTAAAGTGCCAGCAAAATCTCAGCAAGAAATTTGATCTGTCCTTTGATTGCAATAACTTGCAGGCCAAGCAGAAAACCACTAAAAAAAATGGAAAACATTCATCCTGTTCACTTTTCTATAAGCACAGGATTGGTTTTGCCTTTTGTTTTGTCAGTGTCTTGTCTAGTCTAGTCTCCAGTCTCCATGAGACTTCTGAAATTTAGTAATAAAATAAATAGTGCTGTTAAAATTTTCTCTTTGATGTGTATTGGCCTTTGTCAGACATTTCACTCTCTCTGATTAAGAAGAAGTGGATAAATGTAAACCTTAACCAATTTTTTTTCCCCAGGGCTTTTTGTTTTATTAAATGCAATGAAAACAAAGATTTTTTTTTTTAAAGTCATACTAAAATTAGGATTTGGTTATGATCATGATTGGTACAATTTAAAAAGTTGCATTTACAACCTCTGAGTTAATGTCCTGTCTAATAAATCATATTTTTATGTCCTTTTTATCAYATTTCTGTCATTGATAAGAAGAAGCTGCCCTACAGTGCTCGCTATCAAATTTGTWATTCATAGGCAGGTTTKCAGATGAAGCTGTAATGMAGAAATATTTTCAATTGAGTTTTCCTTAACAAAACAGTAAATGTATTTTTGTAAATTAAATGAAATATAAAGGAAAGCCYGATAAGGGTGARTATGTCAACAGTCACAGGCTGTGCAGCCCTGCCCTTGGCTGACTGAGGGAAAGCTTCTCTGCTTTGGTAAATATTAAGAGTAGAATCTGAAAAACACCAATTAATGTGCACAGCCCCCATTGACTCTCAGAAAGACATGACTTTCAAGGTCATTTATCCATTTTCAATTATTCCACCTTTAAGCTTTAACAGGAGACTCACATCACTATGATGTTCAAGAAAAAATGATGTGTCATGTATTAGGAGCTGCTCTAATGAGTGAAAAATCTAAACCCATTTTATTTAACTATTTAAAACCTTCCATTAGAGGAGACGTGCCTGGAGATTGGATGGGGGAGCCAAAGATTCCTTGGGTGGTGGGAAGAAAAAAGTGCAGTGATTCCCTCTGATAATGAATGCAGAACAGCTAATGTTCCTCTGGCTCCAAAACACTTTTACCTGGGCCCAAAGTGAGCTGTCATTAGGAAAAAAATATCATAAAAAAAATATGATTTAGCTGTACACAGTAAAGAGCAAATACAATGCTTTAGTAGCAAGAGAAGACTGAATGAGTGCTCATAGAGAAGGAGAGCTGTTGTGATGACCAACATCAGATTRAAAATGAGTGTTCCAGAATGGATTCCTCATTGGATGTAAGGAACACYACCTGTCCTTCCCTGAGGAACTGGAGGTTGCTTGTTTCTTTTTGAAGGGAAAAGCCAAAAGTCCATAAAGGGAATAAAGAGGTTTCATACAATCTGCCAGCAAGGAAAATGGAGAAATCTGGATATGTGCATCCCACTTTGCCTTGTATTCTGACAGCTGATATGAGAAATACAACCAGCCCACACCTCTGCCCTCCCACTGCTCATCCTAATCCTGCCTGAAAAAAATATATGGAGTCGAGTTATAAGAATACAGAGATTCCTGTCCTGGASCAGTGGGGAGCCAATGATGAAGAGAAACACTGAGATAAAAGTGGGATTTCATGAATAAGGAATATTTATATTGCAATTAGCCCAAGAAGAAAAATGGGTTATGTGAGCAGCAGGAGGCATGTTTTGTCCTGTGATACCAAAACTCCATTTCTCCTCTGTGATGGAGGCTCACAAAATCCTGAGGTGGAAAGGWGTTAAAACAGACTGTTCCATTTCCAGCTCTGCCACCAGCACCACACAGGGTGAGCCACCCACTYCTCCTCAGTCTCAGCTTCCAGCTCTGAAAAACAGGTTAATAACACCTATCTCACCGAGAAGTCGTGAGCTTGCATTTTTCAGCCAGATTGGAGACAGCCAGAAAACAGGCTGAGGTAATTGACTGATAGTTGCAGAGCACTTTGAATGTAAATATCCAGTAGCCTGACTTTATTCAGGATTTCTTATCTTTAATTTCCCATTTACAAACATGTGGCAGGCTTTTTAGCAGCAAAAGACATTTTTTAAGGGAGCTTGCAAGCGGTAGCATATCGGAAGATCTGAATAGGGAGGATTTCTTGTGCTYCTTTCAGGTTAACTGTTTGCAGCTTTCACCATGGAACTTTCAAAAGTGCAAGRAAACAAATCTAAATGCCCATTTAGCTTTAAAAGCATTTTGAAGACTGATGGCATGATGGTTTTCTTCCCATCATTTTGATGATTTTTCTTCTATCCATTTACGTCTTAATCTTGTGCTTTTATCCTTTTTAGGTTTCTTCAAGCTTGTGTTTGATTTCTTCCCAGGCACCTCCAGAATGAGGGCAAAAGGTGGGGTCCAGAAAATCTGCTGGCACCAACTGCAGCTCCTGGCTCATGGAAATGCTCCCAGGGAACACCTGTTCTTCCTCATGGACTTGCAGAGGTGGGTTCCTCCTCTTCTTCCTCCCTTGCCTTCAGTCAAATACTGATCCACATTTCTCCTGGATAGGCATCACACAGTCATGATTATTGTTACACAACAAGACCAAGGTGTGTGCATCAAAACAATCTCCTTTCTAGAGGCTCCTCTGTTTTTTGAAGGGTGAAACAATCCCTTTGGATGATCCAGGACAAACTTTTAGGAGTTTAATCAAGAGGCCAGGAAGGCTTTAATAGGGTCAAAGACCATTTTAAATGCCACACACTTTTTTGACCTGATTCACCCATGCAAGGAAAGACCAATCAGCTGTAATAATRTGCTTTGCCACACTGAAGTGTATTGAGACCTCATCAAAGCTCCCATTTTCCATTGTATTTCCAAGCTCCTGAAATCTGAAGTTCTACCRACTGGCAGCACAAGTATTCAGCCTTAGATTTCAAATTGTGATGTTGCTTTTGCTTAATGGGAGTGCTTTTGAGACAATTGTGCTCCTGCTCCAATRACCTCTGTAGCTGCTTGTTTCCATCAAACCCTTCCTCTGTGCTGGAGTGACTCCAGTTTCTTCCAGTTCAGGAGCTCTGTCACAGGCAGACTGGTCAGAACCAGCTCTGGCATGCCTGRAATTCTGGCTCCTGCTTCTGCACGTCACTGATCATCTTCTTTGGGCTCTAAGATGTGGGATCATTGTGCAGTGYTGTTCCAGAAGCTTCAAAGTCATTGATCAAGAAATAGGAATCCACCATTGTGTGTAATTGGGTGTGAACTGTCCTCATCCCACTGCTGGCACTTTGGCAGCAACAGAAGGGATGCACTTTTACTGATCTCAGCAGGATCCTGTGTCTTGCTCCTGCAGCTTTTACTGACTGGGAATGCAGAAGATAATTTGATATCTCTGCTCAAAGCAGCTGGGAGCAACCCTTGAGCCTGCTGCATGGCCTCTCATGGGCAAGGCTTCTCTGGCATTAAAATAAATGAATTTATAGACCCAGTGCTGGTAACCAAGTTCTCCCCAAATCAAAATCACTCCACAGCAGAATCCAGAGCTGTCAACAGGAGAGTTTTCAGAAGGGTCTCAGTGAAAGCCCAGCTCAGTCCCATCACAGTGGGTGAATAAATATTTGAGCCCACCAACTGCTGGGAGGGAGAGAGGCTGCTCTGACAGGGACATTAGGTAGGAATTTGAAGTGGCTTCTTAAACAGGAGATGTTCCTGGTTTTCTGAGAAGTCATGATACACTCTTTTTTTCTGCTGTACAAATTTTAATCCATTGTTGGACCTTCTTAGGCAYCCTTTAGAAGTCCAGATGCTTGTCTCACACTTAACTCCCTCTCATGAGCTCTATTCTGCTGGGCTGTCCGCAGAGAATGAGTGTAAACTCATATTATTCCCACTCTTTATTCCTTTTTTTGTCCCTCTTTGTGTGTGAGAGCTGAGGAGTGATTGTATTTCTGAACCATGCAGGGATCATCAGAGCTACCAAAAAAACTAAAGAGARTAAAAATGGAGCAGAGATTGTTTTCAAAACACCTCATCATACTTGACTGGCTCCCATCAGTCAACAGGGTGTGCATGAGGAAATTCTGCACGCAGATGACATCAGAAACAGGAACAGACTTTTTGCTTTCTAGCCCAAGAGCTCTTATCAATACTTGATATTACTTTCACTTGGCCTTTAAACGTACCTTGAAATCTTTTGTAATGTGAATCCAGTCAAATAAGTGTAGAGGCTGCTCCTTTCCCTGTATTTCTCATTATTGCTTTGGACAAAATATTTCCAAAAAAGCTCTGGCAGTGCATGGCAGGTTTCATATAACAGAGGCTTGCAATGGATTTGCTGACAGGCTCTYAGTGCAGCACTAGCCACCAGAGCTATGATAAAGAGCTTTATCTGGGATTAAAGCTTCTGGAATTACTCATTAATTGGATTAATGAACTGTAATTCATCATGCATGTCAATCCTACTTTGCTCTAGCTTCTTCTTCCACCCTCCTTGTAACATTCATCCAAAGGAAGACCTCTGTTCTGGGAAAGTTCAAGAACAATGTTAAGACTTCCATGATTCATTTTAAATCCCTAGTGTGATCAAAAATCCCTTTATTTCTTCCCTGAGCACCTCTATAACTTTTTGTTATATAATACTTAGAGCATTTCTTTTAAAGCCCTCATTTCAGAGTTTAGGTCTGTCTTGGGGGGGGGTGGGGGTGTTTAAGCTTTCAAGGCTGTAGAACCATCTTCACTGTTGTTCTTCAATTTTTTCTTTTAAGAAATTAAAGTACTTCAAGCACTTAGCTTAGATTKGTGTGTGTGTATGAGTTGTAATGCATTCTATTAAAATATTTACTTAAATAGAGCCAGAAAGAAACACAGGTTGAAACTTCCAGTTGATTGTGGTTAAAAAAACCTTTGGAAATTATGCTCTAATTTTTTTCCCCAGGACTTTTTTCCTATGTGCTGATTAATGATGTAAAAAATTAGAATGTTTTTTAGCTTTTTGCCTCAGATAAGCTGTTTCATTTGCACCTTCAAAGGACACYTCATTGAATATACAGAATATACATCGCTCTAGTGATGACACTGAAAGAGTAACATTASCCCTGCTCAGCTGTCAAGAGCTGAAAAACAGATTCTGCAGATATCACTCCTCCAGAGCTGTTAATAAATTGCCTCGGAGTCTGCTTACAGAAGAACATGTGCGTGGCAGGAAGTCAGAATTTGAAATGAAAATGTTCCTCAGGTTTGGAAGTTACCTAATCTCACATCTTCCCGTTGCTCTGTGTGTGYCAAAGGAAGGGTGAGGAGCTCTCTGCTTTCACACCTTGCTGTGGGGAAAGGCAGGTTTCATCTGCATGTCCCAGCCACTCTCAGTTTCCAGCAGTTCCCAAGGGACAGGAGCTATCTGCTGCCATTTATTTGTGAGTGAAAGTCAAACATGGTCACAGGGATGGTTTAATGTGTGTGTGCTTTCTGTCCAGAGCATTTGCAGTTAAACAGCACCACTCACCCTGCCTGAAAGAAGGCAGAATRGACTGAGGAGTGGAGTAAAAAGAGMTTCTGCTGTTTCAWAYMGAGGAGATCWTTCTGTGCTCCTGTGYTGGTGGAAGGATGCTTTGGTGGAAGCCTGCATCCCACTGAGGAGCACAGCAAAGCCCCTGAGCAGGGGCAGAGCAGAGATGAGCCAGCACTGGTGAGACCTCCCCAGCTCTGCCCCTGGATGTGACCCTGGGTCAGGCACCTCCAGAGAGGGCCAGACTTGGCAAACAGACCAGAAACCAGGTCAGGCTGATTGCACCCAAACCCTGGAATTATGAYATTCCCAKCAAAKGTAAGGGACAGCAAAGCAGGGACCTAGCTCAGCCAAGGAGGAAGAGTGGGTAAGTGGTCTCCAAATGACATTTCTTCCATGTGCCTTTCTCTCAGTCTGGGGGAATTGAGCTAATGAAATACCAGCAGTGCTTCTATGTGTTAAAATAAAGAGAAATATCTTTTATAAGGAAAGGTAATATCCCTTATTAATCCCTTATTATATAGAAAACAGAGAGACTTCCAAGCCAGGGTCTCTTTGTCAGTCTGACAAGAAGAACAAAATTCAGCCTAATTTAGGCCAGACACGAGAGCTCATAATTCAGCCTAATTGTGTTAATCACTTTTGGCAGAGAAGGGAGCTGGCACATCAGTGCAGGGAGGGCTGATATCAGGGGACAAGGACCATGACATTAGTTTGGGAGAAATATGAGGGTGCTCAGCGTTGCAGAGTGGGTGAGAGGAAGATTGTAATGTACTGTAAAACCAGAGCTTTTACAGATTTTTATTAAACAGTCACCTTCTAAGATTTAGTTCCTGGCTTGACTTCTGAAGGTCTTTTTTTGGTGTTTTCCTTTCCTGAGGGTCAGCTCTGAGAAATTAAAGATGGAGCATCTGCTTGGAGGAAATGCTCTTCCACTGGCAGAATAGAATTGTGATTCATATGGCATCTCTTAACAGATGCCTAACAGATCTCTTAACAGGCTTCTTAACAGGACTSTTCACTGCCTTTTRCCCCCAAAAGTTTCCCTTGTTGTGTACACAGACTCAGGGTGRGATTTACATCACTGAAATTCAGCTGGTTTGTGTAGGAGAGCCAAATTACCCAGTCAGTTAAGGGCAAAAACACTCCCCCAGAGAAAAATTCATATCACCCACCTTCAGGAGAGGCTGCTACTGGATTAGCATAATGTATTTGACAGAAAACCCTGGTAATTCAATAGCTGTCATGTCATCAGCAGCATCCTACAAAGGGGCARTGACTGAGGGATCCCCCCAGGGATGGAAACCATCGAGGTTGTGCAGCCTGAGCTGCTCCTGATGTTTCAGATATATTTTTAAGATGGGTTGGATCCATCTTTAGAGGTGGTGAAGCAGAAAGCACCAAGGTAAGAAGCTTTAAYCATCTGCCTTACCAAAGCAGCCATCTCAAGTTTAATTATTTCACTGTTTGAATACAGGGCTTACCAAAATGTTATTGATCCCAGGAATTCACAGAGGCTGCACAAGACAGARGCAGTTTTCTTTAGAGATCAGCTTGTTATTTGAATCTAGCCCTTGCTGCTAATAGTAGGATACGAAAGATTAAATCTAAAGGTAAGTAGGCATGGAAGATATTTGCAATAAAAACTGTGTACTTTAAAAAAAAAATTAGAATAATAGAAGTGAACTGGGTTGAGTGGCCAGTTGATTCTTCTGCTTTCAGGACACCTGGAGAACTCAGCACTGCTCTGAGGCTTCTCAGCATGGGTAAAAGATAGAAATTAACTTAGCCAGTGGGATAAATAAATAGAAAAGGCTGTTCCATTAGTTTCCAGTAGGGAGATTTTTTTCTTTTCTTTACTGCTGGGTTGGTGACAGGGAGACACTCCCRTGTCAGGGACAATGAAGGTGAAAAGAGAGAAGCCAGGGTTTTAGGGAATCTCATCCTCATGCCATGAAGGCTGCATGAAGGTGACTCCACCCATGCCAGAATGACTTTGTGTGTGTCCACGGAGCTGCTGACTCGAGGCAGARCCCTCTCCCTCACCCTCAAAATTGGAGCAATTTGCACAAAGTTTAACAGACAGAGATCAGGCCCTGGAGCACAACAACAAGCAAAGCTCTGTGTAGAGATGCCCCTGCACAGATGAACGTGCCAGAGGAGCATGATGCTGAATGGAAATTGTTTTTCTGGCTTTGATTTCTTTAGGTGAGTTTAGGGTTTAGAGTTTAGGGTTGTAAACTCCTTGTCTTGAGCCACAGTGCTGGCACATACCCATCCCACTTGGAAGTGTCCTGTCCACATTGAAATTAATCTCTATAAATTGTCTTTATTCAAAGCAGGCTGTGGGGGGGTTTTTTTACACCACAATATACAATATACTCTGTATCTCATGATCAATCTGAGTGGTTTTGCTCTCCAAAGCATTGATCCCATCCTGCTCCTGGATCACCTCCACTCGCTTTTGTTCTGTGCTTCACAGGGCAATTATTTGCACTCCCAGGCATTGCTCCAAGCAAATGATAACATTTTACTTGTGTTTTAAGATGAAGATTGAGGYAAAAGGCTGTTTTTTCTGAAAAATCCCACATCTTCCACCATTATGGAGCTTTTCTTCAGCAAAGCTGACACCACTTCAAATCGAGCATTTTGAGATGGCTGTCACAAAAAACATCAGACTCTTCTGTTGAGTGGAACAGTCGACGCCTGAACCCCAAGAAACACTGCTCAAATTATCATTTCAAATGTCAGCTCTGGCTACAATGAAAACAGAATTTCTAACCACTCCAAAACCACTCTTACAAAAGGATTTTTCTGGAGTTTTCAAACTTCTGTGGTGCATGAGGGGAAAAAACCCAATATTATATGCATATAAATTAATTTCCAGAAGGACAGATTATGTTGCATTATTATTTTATTAACATTTCATGACTGGATCACCCTACCAGGAAGATGAAAGTTTCTGCAGCATTGCAAAAAATATGTGAGCCTAGCAAATAGAAYCTAACACAGCACAAAACAAATTATGATATGTAGTTTTACCAAAACGTGAATGCCACAATATTAAAGAAAAAGTTTATTACAGATAATTGCTTGCTCTGTTTATGCTGTTTCTGTAGAACTTGGATAAGCAATTTAAGTTACAGAGATTTACAACTGTTTCCCTGAAGATGTATGAAACTAAAAGAATCGCAAGCCTTTTTAATCCACCTATAAATCATTTTATACATTTAATTTCTTCTGTATACATTTCACAGGTTCATCTATAAAATACAACTGAAAATTGCTGCATGCTYTCAGATGGACCAGCTTTTGCATTTGTTTTCCACCTCTTTACCTCATGTATTCACTTCAAGTAGAATATATTAAAAATTCCCACCGGTTACTCAATATTAAACATTTAATGGCTGTATAACTCTGCATTTAAAAATATTTTTGTATGGATGTCAGTGGTGAGAATTGTGTATGTTTCTCCTCAGTAGGACTCGGAATGTGCTGGTTTCTTTGGAAACCTGAGTGCTGATGAGGGAGCCCCAGACAAGGCAAGGCTGGCTCCAAGGCAATTGCCAAAGACTGGAGAAGGCTCTGGGGACACCCAAGAGACCCTTCCAGTGCCTCAGGGGACTCCAAGTGAGCTGGAGAGGGACTTGGGACAAGGACATGGAGTGACAGGACAAGGGGGATTTCACCCCTGTGAGGGTGGTGAGGCCCTGGTTGCCCAGATGAGCTGGGGATCTCTAAAAGCATTCAATGCCAATTTGAATGAGGCAATCTGGCTTAGAGAAGGTGTCCCTGCCCAGGGCAGCCTGGTTGGAACTGGACAATGATGGTCCCTTCCAACACAAAGCATTCTGTGATTCCATGATTCAAAGGAGAGACCCATCACTCTTGGATCAAGCCAAAGTTTTCTGCATTGTCCCACCTCTGATCCCACCCTGGCGAGCTGGGGATGTTGGACTCAGCACTCAAAGACTCCCCTGTTCCAGTCCATCTTCCCTCTTCTCAAGATGCAGCAAATTTTCACTGAAAGGGAAAACTTAATGTTACTGTGAGAAGCCCTGGTGCTGTGACTGCAGTCATGGCATGAGGAAAAGAACACGGATTGCCCCTTGCCACTCGACTTTCAGTTCAAGTTCCATGAAGTGTCTGAGCACCTCCTTCACATTGTACTTCTTCTCACAATTGTCTTGCTCCTTTTGCACTTTTCCTTTTTTTTTTTTTTTTTTTCAGTGGTGTGTGTGGTTTGTGTGGTGCATTCTGTATGCAAACATAATAATGAAAGGTATTCCTAATTTCTGCCCTGCACAGTTTGCTCCAGGACACCATATCCCGGCTGGACCACCAGGATTTCCACTTTCTCCTACCCTCCAKTGAACTCAGAGTCCTTGGAGGCTGTTCAATGCTTTTTCAAAAGGCTTAACAAGGTTATTGCCACTGAAGTGCTTCTGTCTCAGGGGACTGAGAAAAATAAATATGCGGTTTAAGCCATGGAATTTTACAAAATGCTTATGGGGAAGAATCCTCCAAGCTTTGCATTTAGGTATCTGGGACATATTTTGATGATATGCAGCTGCTATTTGTGCTGCTACACAAATTTTAAACACAACAGGGCTCCAGTTATAGATTACTTACTGGTTTTTTAAATGGTAGTTGAGAAGTTCAAAGCCATTTTATTACTACTGAGAAATTTATCTGTAGGGACATTAGAATCAAAAGTCCTTATTTCTTCATGATTTAAATTGCACTATTGTGGGGTATCAGTTTGCATTTTAAAGCTGTAAATTCATGAAATTGCATTATGTTTATAGTTGTCATCAAAATGTGAAAAGGAACATTAGTCTTTTCAAATTTAATTTTGCCTGGATTTTAATTTCATTGCTTATTATCAAAGGGATTTATAGATGTTTTTCTTCTTAATATCTCTGACTTCACAAAGTTTATGTTTGAAAAAAAAAAGATATGCCACAGCACTAAAGAGATTTTCTAGTTAATTATTTTTCCATTTCTTTTCATAGGCAAATATTTTATTGAGCAGATGGGRCTCTGATACTCCAGAATCAGAGAACATATGCAAAATATAATATCCCTGGCTGCCTTGTTCACACTGGTGTGAGGGAAGGCTATTTTGTCCTGCAGTTTTGAAGCTTTGAGATGCAAGATGAGAAATGTGTAACGTGGTAGGTGTGCATTTATTTGTCTCATAGCTAAAGGAAGCTGAAGTAAGGAGATGCTACAAGGAAATGAACTTTTGGCTAGATTTCAAAATGCTTTTGTTTGACATTTTAGGCTTGTTCCATTTCTTAATAGAATGAAAAGAATAAACTCAGAAATGGTGAAAAATTACCTGCACTGCTTGTTTCCTTCTGTTTGTCACTGGAGGATCCCCCATGAGATGAATTGCCCATTTAGGGGGGATTTTTCACCAAAATCCAAGAAGAAATCTCTCTTTTACCTCAAAGTCAGGCACTTTTCATCACTGCCTACCCCACTCTTCTGCTGCCTGAATTTTTATGGGCTGTATTTTAGCCCTGCCAAGAGAACAGCAGCTCCTRAACCACGAAACATTTTCACACAGGGCAGCTTAGCCCTTYTTGTATTTCCTTATGGATTTTGCTKCTTTCCATTTTGTTGTACACAAGCAGGCAGCAGCCCCAGCTTCCCAAAGGAATGGTTTGCTGTGTTTGCTAACCTTGAGAGAGGCAAACAGTTAATTTGGACGTGCTCATTTGGATGATCCTTTTACCAGTCCTTGTGGGAAGACAGAGAATTACTTGCAGATATTAAAATCTCAAAAATGTGACTGAGATGCTACCTTAATAGAAGTCAGACCTTATAAATATTCCATGTGCCTGGGATTGTATATTACATTTCTGCAATTTTCATTCTGCTATGATCTATTTTTATTATGAGCTTTATTCCATCAGCAGCTCTGATAACTTCAGTAAAAAAGTTTATTTAGAAAAACAAATCCAGAAATATTTTCATTGTAGACTGCTAGGGAATCTTTGGACTGCTAGTCATTCTTATTTCCAGTTGGGATTTATTGCCTGTTTGTCACTTGTAGTTTATAGATTACACTTATCAATAAACAAAGACCTGTTTTTTATTATGGCTTATGCATGTCAAGGATTATTTTTCATTCACCTGCATCATCAGACAAGTTAATTTCTGAATATCCAGCACCTCTAGTTTGTCAGCTCATGGGATGACWTGACACCCTGCTGCTGTCCTTGAGGGGGTTTTATATTGAGTATTATGTTAGTGTCAAACTCTTGGATCAGTGACTGCAGGTACAAAAGTGAACAAACTGTGATGGCTGGGTTGGATCTCCCATGTTCCTTAGGATTAAGATGGTTTGGGGTCCAATTTAAAATGCAGAAAAATGCAGTTGATTTCAGAGTTTCAACAGTTCTTTTATCATCAATCTACCAGACTCCATTCCAGGGAGGGAAGCTAAATAGAGAAATAATTTACCTCTCTTGTAAAACCTGCTCCAGGACCTTTCTGCTTACCTGCCTGTGTGGGTTAGAGCAGTCACACAGCAAGGAGGAGGCATTTGCACGGGGCCACCTCCTCCAGATGGGGTTCAGCCACACTAAATAAATAATACATYCCTTCCCAACGTCTCAGCAGGATGATCTTTCACCCTCTGGCCGCCGTCTCCGGGAAGCCATTGTMGTTCCAGTTACAGTCATGCACTTCTAATTTTTGAAAAGGTTAACACAGTTTTATCTTTAATAGCTGCTTGATCATCGCAGAAGCTAACAAGTCATGTTGGAAACATTAGTCAGGGAGACAGGGGAATATATCTGGATGTCTCACACAATTATAAGGAGAGTTATTCTCCTGCTGTTATCACTGCATTACCATGGCTGGTATGGAAATGACATATTTATTAGGGAAGAGTACATGAGGTTCAAGAAGTTCTGGGTGCTTGCCAGCAGTGGAGTGTTCTCCTCTCCTCTCCTCCATCTGGTCATCTGCTTGTCCAAACCATCTTGTGAAAATAATCAGGCTATTGCTGCTCCTCTTATGTTCAAGGATTTCACGCTGGCACTTTCACTGAAGGGCATCACCATGTTCTCTGCCACAGTAATTTGATTAAATGGCAGAGTGCTGTGTTAGCTGGAGAGTCAAACAAAACAGCTTTTTTTTTTTTTTTTAAATTGCTTAATTAACCATATGCAACTTTGTGTCAATTGCCTTTAAAAAATGAATTATAATACAAATTTATTGTTCATTTTTAAAAGCAGTCTTGTGATTTTTCCCCACATCTCTCTGACCAGATCCAGCCAAGCTCTCTATTTGCCAGGAACAAGTAAAATCCCTGAATCTCTCCTGCTTTGGTGCTCCATCTTGGGAGAGATTCATATCAGGAACTGGAGTCTCATGAAAACTGGAATCATGGGACAGGCCAAGGAACAGAAGCAAAATCAGTGCCCTCTCATGTGGTTTCAGCCACAAATCCACTCTCTTTCCAATAATTCAGACCAAGAAATATTAAAATTCTTCCTGTTTTTTAAGTAACTATGTGCTCTGGGAAAAAGGTAAATGGATGCAAAAATGTTTAAGTTGCTTTTTCACTGGAAAATAAAAACTGTATTAACTTGGGGATCAGCAAACAGATAAATTGTTATTTGGCAGTAGTCCATGACTGGGGCTTATTTCTAGTGATGCATTTCTGTGTTTGCTTTAGTTCATAAAATACTTTGCAAAGAYAGACTACAAACAGAACTGTATTCCTTTTTATTGCAAAGTATATTATTATACTTTTATGCATATTGCATATAAATACATAAATAATATATRTATTATATATCTCTATAAATATTTACATTTGCAGAGAGAAGCAGACATGGACATTGATGTCATTATAGAYGTAAATATCCATATGGATATTCCCAAAAGTATTTTGTGTTTAAGAAATKAGTAGTCTAAGTCAAATATAACTAGCAACATTTGCAGCTGTTATCAAGGTTGCTCAGATATTTTTTTAATAAAGAAGTAACAAAAATTCTAAAATTAATTGGTTTAGAGAAGGCACACGTTGCAAGTAGGGCATGAAGAAATATTCAGCACAAGAARATTGACATTTACCCACATTATTTTAGCTGAATAAGGTAATATCACAGCACCTTTTGTAACAATTTTCACTAAAAGTAGTATTTTAGTGGCAATATTTGTTGCTAATGGCTGCTAATTGGGGTTTGCACCCCAAACCATTCCATGATTCCATGGTTTTAGTGCCTTAGTGTTACAACTTGAGGCCTCATTATTTGCTGCAATTTYCTAAAGATTTCATATTGCCTTTAAGTGGGGAAAAGGAAAACTAATGAGGTTGTACAGTGAGAGTAATCATAGCTAATAATTAAATAAGGCTGTAAATTGCATCTGTGGAGCTGTTCTGTGTAGTTTTTTTCTTGATGTCCTAATTTTAATGACTTTCCTGAGTCTTAAGAGCAGAATCTTAAGACAAATTAAATGTTCCCCATCTAGAGCTGATTACCACAGATTGTTCAACACCCCAATATAATTAAAATCCCAGCTGAAAGCCCAGCCCACATTCATTGTAATGGAATAACATTTTGATGCAGTTCCTGCAATAACATTTTGATTTTCGCTGTATTATGTGAAAGCATTTTGGAATCASAGAAAATTCTACAGAAGAAACAGGAAGGGCAGAAATTGAGTCTTTTGGCTTGCAGAGTTTCAGGAGAAGTCCCTGACCTGTGCTGGGGGTCTGCAAACCCTGACATCCTTCCTTGTGGCCACCTTCTGGTGAGCAGGGAGGGCACTTGGGACATCTGGAGCAGTGAAGAGGGAAGAAATATCTTAACTAAAACTCCTTAGATCAACACTACAAGCTGGCAGGGAAATGCCTTGACTGATAAACTGATGTCTGTAATGATTCTGGGCAGTAGAACACCAGTCTGGCCACACCAGAGGCCAGAGAAAAGAAGAGAGAAATTATTTATTTTAAAATAATTTTGTACTAAAGATCATTTCTATGGACCTGGGGTTTTTTTCCTAGCTCTCTCAATTTTCATTATTTAGACTCTTTGCACACACATATTTTCTAGTGTTGGAATTTCCTGCTGCTTAATGTAAACACTGGGCAACGTCTCAGTTATTTTATCAGGAGGGTTGCACTAAACATGAATGTGTCAACACATGAATAAACCTAGAAAAATCCAAAATAATTGGACAAATGGTTTCTATTCCAGCCTCCTGTTGACTAAACTAACAGCAAATGAGAATGCCATGATGGAAATATTGAGACATACAGYGCAGAAAACACATAAAATGCTAAATGAATCAAGGCAACCCTGACAGCACATTACAACAGTGAAGTAAAACCTGACTCCAGGAGAAGGAAAATGGAACTGAGACTTGCTGCTAAAATTGTGACAGGCTTTGGCCATAATCCACCATCTAAATCCATGTGCATGTCCCCTGAGTYTCACCTCAGAGTCACAAAAAAAAMCCAAAACCAAAACCAAACAACSYCATTCTGCAAAATACAGAACACCTGGGGTGAATTAAATAAGTGTCTGCTCCTGCCTGTCCCTCCCAGGGAAAAGTCCTGCTGGTACCAAAGCTCTGGAGTCACCTGGAGCTTCTACCAAAGAACAAAACCAGAGTGGAGCAGCTCTCAGGCAGGGAAGGGCATCTCAGAGACTCTCTGAGCCTCACTAAACTGTCATTAAAAAGGTTCCTTCAACCTGTCAAGTATAAAAAAAAAACCCAACAAAAAACCCCACACCAACTAAACAGAAGATAGGAACAAACTTCCAACAGATGTAGCTGTCATTTGAGATTAAAGCAAAAAGCTGTGGTACGAAACTTTACGATGTGTGCAATCACCCTTGTTTCTAACAAAGCAAAAGCAGCAACGTCTCCCAAAATATCTCCATTAAAAATAGAGGAACAAAGTGCACCAACAGGAATTAAATCAAGGCACTGAGTAGARCAGCTCCACAATCTGTCCACACATGCATCCTATAAGCACCTCAAAGCCCTGTCCTCAAGGACCAATAATCCCTCCAAGAAATGATTTGACTTTCCTCTCCACAAAACGTGCTGAAACACGAAGCCATGAATTCTCCTGCTGGAAAGAGGGAAACATACTGATGCCTTTAGTTTTGGCTTTTATGTTTTCCAGATTCCATGCTGTTTTGGGTGTAGTTTTAAGCTTCATATTCAGTGCTAGTAGGTAGTAGGTAGACAAACAAATCCTTTCCTGCCGAAAACCAAGGACAACTTYCTGGCCCAAAAGCATCAACAACGATGGACTGAAGAGGAAAACAAGAAGGATGAGACTTCACAGCCTGGAGTTGTAATTGGACAATTAAACCCAATATGCAAATAGACCCAAGGGGACAAGGGGTGTGGCCTCATCTCTCCAGAGCCTTTTTCAGCTTCTGGGATCACAGAGGATTGAGGGAATAGGCAATTGCATACCCAAAGTGGGGATAATTGTTTTCAGGTGAAAGAAGTTTAGTGTCGCAGCCAAAATCCACTTTTACTCAAGTAGCAGCAAGCTGTCTATGTGTATGGGGAAAAAAGAAAAAAAAAACATCATGAAAGTATGTCTAAACTCCTGTGTATTTTACTGAACTAATGAAAAAAATTTATTTCATTTTTATTTCTGAAATTATGTCTTTCCCATTCTACATAGATGGCTTTAAACCCTCCTYCTGTGTTGTTTCACCTAATACCTCCACACTTGCATACAAGGAAATGCCATTTTCAGATTACTGTTTCTGCCACGCACATTAGAATTCCTTCCCAAGGGAATAAATCCTAATTTTTAACAGCCAATCCAATTATTTGCATTTTAAATATCATCTTGATTAATCACTGACAAGCCGCTCGGTAKGAGACACCAGTCAAGTGAATATATTTTAAAAGTACTATATAATCAAGCCACTTAACCAAGCATTTTATATGTCTCAGGACAAAACAAACCTCTGTCAATAAAATTACAAGGCATATCMCAGCCTACAACAGATGTTTTATTGAATTCTTTAAATATATTACTCCATTAGCATCAGTTCATGTCAGTGTGGCATGTCAGGTGAAGGCTTCTTAAATGAACACCAGATAAAGGATGGACCTGTTGCAGCACTAAATTTACTGTTATGGATTTAAGAGGTCCCTGCTGTATTCACATTACTTTATTACCATTTAGCACATTCTAATTAAAAATAAAAAGACTTCCCTTCGCCTCCTTCCCGTGTGCATTGAGAAGTGATTTAATTCTGCAGAGAAAGAGCAAACGGCAGATCAAAAGAAAATGTTAGGCTATAAATTACCTGCTTCTCTGGACATATGGACTATTCATTAGSTATGAGGGTGAGTGTTAGTTAAATTGCTCGGCTGTCAGGGATGCTAATTCCACCAAGCCATTTTGTACATCRTGTACAACATCCCCASGCTGTGATTTAGGGAATTGTTTCTCAGCTGGAAGCTCTGGTTCCCAGAGACTCTCCAGCCACATCTTTGGA
Organism: Alauda arvensis; assembly: GCA_902810485.1. NCBI lineage: Eukaryota > Metazoa > Chordata > Aves > Passeriformes > Alaudidae > Alauda > Alauda arvensis. The sequence continues at coordinate 2,268,271 of CADDXX010000054.1, read as the reverse complement.
CTGGCAGTGCTCACAAGGCCAGGCAGGTGTCTGCTCCACCASCACCCCCCAAAACCTGATATTCACTTCATTAACATTGGATCACATCCTGGGAAGGGAAGCAATCTCAGTGGATGAACAGCTCCCAAAAATTGCTAGGAATAGAAATTACAGCAGCACAGATTTGTCCTTCTCTTGGAAAAGCTCAAGTTTGCCTTTATGGAAATGAAATGCTCAGCTCCCCATATTTCAAAGCGTCCACAACTTTAAAGACAGCCTGTGAACAGCAGGGCAAGGCAGGCAAATTGCACTCAAAAGAGAAATGGAATTGCAGAAAAAAATGGCTTTGTTGACAGCCTGAAAGTGTGTTAATGGGAGARTGGCTCATGCCTTTAGATACACTTGGAGGGGGTTGTGTAAAGTACCTACATTAGCACTACATTTTATTATTTAATTAAAACCTCCCATAGACTTTTTTTTGTATTTATGCAAATTTTTGAGAGTGGAAAAATTGTTATTATCATCAATGAAAGTCCTGAATYCTCAYTGCTGGATTTTTATTTTAAAAGTTGATGGCTCTTAACAGTCATAAAAATAATAATGAAACTATTTCAACTGGAAAGATACTGGCAAAACCCTGCCAGAACCAGCTTAGCCTTAGCAGAGCTGAGTGCAATTTAGCTTTCTTCAGCAACCCTTTGCTCTTCCCAGCCTTCCTTTCATCAGAGACTTGCCCAAGTGTTTTGAACTGYTTGGTTATTTCTGACTTAGATAAACCCCCTGTAGGAAATCAGATTAATACCAGTTCACAAAGGGAAACCCTTGTGACCCCGTTTCATTATTACCACTCCTATCATCATTCACATCACGAATAAAGATGTGGGGCATTGCYCCTGGAAATGCATTATGCTGCTAAAAGGCTGCATTTTTAAAATTTACCTTTGCCTTGCTGGAAGGGAAGAGGTGATGCCAAGGCAGGTTGTCTGCAAAAGCCTCACGTTTGCCAAAGTGAGCTGACACAGTGAACCTCCAAAARGCCAGGCTAAGAAACACCAGATACTGCCTTAGACCAGGGATTTGTTTTCTTTAGGATCATTTATAGCTTACCTAGTCTCAGGTTAAAATTTCTCCCAGCTGTTGGATGGGGACAGATGAAGGAAGCTGAAGTTTGATCACAGGCTGGCATTGCACTTCAATGTGGTTTTTGCTGGATGAGTTTCCAATTCGAAGAGCACACGGTTAAAATTTATTTGGGGCATTTTCCTACACAGTAAATTTACCAAAAGGAAATTCAGTTCTGTGAGAAGAATCTTCTGTGTATGTCAAACTACTTCAGTCATTTGGGCTGTAATGGAGAACATGTTACCCAGCTTTAACTGGATATCCACGTCAGGGAGGAGATTTCATCTACTTAGCAGGAATTTGGTTATAGARATTTCTCACTGTCATTTCTCTGAAAAAGTACTGCTGATTAATCCTGTTGTGGCAGAAGTCACCAGGGTATTTTGTTAACAACAGCCTTGAAGTTATTTTATTTGGAGAGAAGGCAAATCAGAATTTTTGTCTGGAAAAGCAGAGTGTTGTTGTTCTCTGTTCTCCTCAAGAGTGGCCCGTTGTGAGAAGTTGTCAGATAGTGGAGAACTTGTTTCTGCAYTTTATTCTCCATCTTCCAAGGAAGTTTCCAGGACAGAGCAGCTTTCTGGGAACTGAACTGTGCTTGATGAGCTAAAATGTTGAGGGGACTGGGCTATGGTTTGCCTGAATATGCCCTTTTCCTCTGATGAGATTGGTGTGGATATGCACAAAGTTAAACTCAGACTTTAGTCAGACTGTGCTTCACTGATTTCTCTTTCTTGAGCTATTCTCTGAGGGCAATGCTAAGCACTCAATGTACATCACTTCTTAGAATAACATTGAAACTCTGGCCAGTTAGAGAGAGCATTAATCTGAATTAAAATATCCACGTTTGAGTTTTTTTTTTTTAATGACACTGATTGCAACAGCTCTGCAATCATACCCTGAAAATGGAATTGTGCATCAGTTTGTAGGGTTCTATTTGTACATAGTTAATATTTTGTCTCATTGGCAGTGGGTAYRGAAGGTTTGTAGTGGTTGGAAAGATGAGGAATTGGCATTTCCCAYTTCAGTACTCAGAGCTGCTGAACTTAAAATTCAAGCAACATTTCCATAAACATGAAATAKGAGGGTGAGAAGTGATTTAAATTTATGAATGGGGAATAAAATTCTCCTGCTCTAAAATTCTCTTACCATTTGCTAATGGTAGAAYGGTGGCTAATGATGGAATGGTTTGTGAATTTACTCTGTGACTAAACTACAGATGGAAAGTTCTGAGCTTTCAGAACATCAGAGTTAGATGACACACAGTACTGTGTAATTGTCAATTATAACAATCTATCCATAAAGAAAAAGTCATTAAACAGCAGAGAAACTGCAGATGATTTGAAAGGTATCTAAAAGTTTCTAAATTTAGCTCAATTAAAACAATAGACCAGTGTGAAAAATCGTGCTTAAGAAGTCTGAGGGGAGAAAAAATTATTCCAGTGATCGAGTAGTCTGTGCTCTGTATAAACAAAGCTCTAAAGATTCAGAAACAAGATACTGTAATTGAAGTCCATTAAAATCAATAGAGGAATAAAAAGCAGATGGAAATAGCACAGGGAGGAAAGCATGCCAAGGGAGTTTCAGGGCACTGATTGTACCAGGGGAATTTCAATATCGAGTGCTCACCTGCAATTTCCACGGAATTAACAAAAGCTATTGAGGATCAAGAACTGAAGAAACCTTGGAAATCTGTCTGCTGGTAAATTTTGGCATGAAGCTGTGAGGACTTTATTCTGCTGACCTCACTCAGGCTGGGATTCCACCCCTGTCCCTGTGTTTTTTCCCTTTTTACAAGGTGTGGACTATAAACAAGTCACAATGCTGAATCACACCCCTTTCTGCAGTGCAACATTCTCTSATCTGCTGCATTTGCTTCATCTGAAAGGGCAGAGAAATGTGTTTATGTCTGTCCTCAGGCTTGCCACAAATTACCCTGTCAGCACCCAGGATCTCTAAAAATGTCTCTGTCATTCAGAGAATTCTTGTTCCCACCCTGTCCTCTCCTCCCTCATGGCCATGAGGCTCCTCACCAGCTACAGGGACTCTACACCAGCAGTGACAACTTTCATGTYCTGAGTTCATGAGCCCTGCTTCARCAGCAAAAGATTTCACTTCTATTTGYGTTTTCCATCTGCTTTTTCATCTTCAGTTGTCATTTTCATGATTTTGTTCCTKTCTGTGAAGAATGTCAYTTCTCCCATTCGGGGAAATACAATTTTAAAGAATGTGATTGTCATTTTTTCCCATCCAGGGAAATACAGTTTTAAAAAATGTGATYCTAAGCGTTGATGCTTTAGAAAAACATGAACTAGCATGAGATTTATAAGATATAATTAAATGAGATTTTGTTGGTTTACCTTAGAGGAAATTTTCCCTTATTTTCCTCACTCTTCTCTCTATTAAAATACYACAAAAGCAAGGAAAAACCTACAGCATCCCCATACAGTCACCATTTAAATTTACTGTGCTTGGGTACCCAGCAGACCCATTAGTGAGTATCATTACATACAGAGAGTGCCTATTTCAGGAAGAGCATCATATTTGATTATAAACTGTGCAACACATATAATTTTAGTGAGCTATACTGGCCAGATTAATCGCTCCTTCCCCTTCCATTGTAAGTGGCCTCATTTATTTCAGCATAGCACAAAATTAAGGCAAGGAACAAATAGGAACGACAATGGGTCAATTTAATAGTCAGGAGGCTGCACAGCCTGCACCACTTTTTCTGCTTCCACTCAAAGGCAGGCTGCTGTGATAATTTTAACTCTGCCTGGTTAATGATGATGTGAAATGCTGGCCAAATATTGTACACCTTGCTCATGCCAGCAGTCCCACTGAACCCCGGTGTTTATAGCACTTTCTGCACTCCATCACCCAGGTGCCATGAAATGAAGCAGGATAGTCCATTAATTTCTTTTAGTGCAGGACTGGCAAACTGAAGACTGCACCAATTGATGTGCTGAGCAGGGGGCTGGGAGGTTGGAAATGTACCTGATGCTGAATCTCTTTTTTTGCACACAGCTCAAGTGAAAATAATCGCTAATCAATAAACAGCAAAATRTATTTTTCAGAGGRWTTTTTTTTTCCAATGAGAAATCAGCTGCTAAAATGGCTGCCACAGGAAAGTTTTCCAGTTTCAAGAGAGATATTTGTGTGAACTGCTGATAAACAAAAGAAACAAGATTATTTCAAAGCCACTCTTGAAAGAAATTTTGGGCCCATCAAGCAAARAGATGATGTGTTACTGTGCCTATGAGTGCATCCTTGCCTCAGAATTCCCTTTGCCTTCATTTGGTGGGCTAATTAATTCCCATTTATGTTTAAGTAAATGATTCTTCACAGCATTCCCTGACTTAGGCCTTATTGAATAAACATAAACAAAATTTATGGATAACTCGAGTCCTTGAACTGCTGAGAGGACTTGGGAATTCAGCCTTCAGTTCCTAACTTCTTAAAAAGTCCACAGTAAGTAATGATGCTCAGTCTATCAGCCTGGTACTGCCTCTGCACATTAGCATTGGTTGGATGGTGTCCATAACTCTGGAAATGCTGAAGCCCACAGTAAAAACAAGCACCATCACGAGGCTTTTCTCCCTCAATAAAAATGTTTCTGTGCATGGAGACCTATAAGCCTACATCAAAACAGCTTGTCTAACTAAACAGCCGTTTGCTCAATTAATTTGAGGGAGCAGAAAGGAGTTGAAAGGCACAAGTTTCAGTGAGTTAAGATGCTTGTCTGGCTTTACTTCCTCTGCCTTCTTAAAGATCATAAGCTCCAAGACGGGTGACATTGGATAAATGGATGTTGGAACTTGTACCTARGTRTTMTTYTCTCAGCCTGGAGAAGAGAAGGMTCTGRRGAGAMCACAYTGAGGCCTTTCAGCACTTAGAGAGGGCTTCTAAAAAAGGGCAATGACTTTTTACGTGGGCAGATGGGGACAGGACAAGAGGGAATAATTTTAATCCCAAAGAGGAGAGATTTAGATGAGGTATTGGGAAGAAACTCGTGGCTGTGAGCGTGGTGAGGCACAGGTTGGCCACAGAAGCTGTGGGTGCCCATCCCTGGAAGTGTCCAAGGCCAGGTTGGATGGGGCTTGGAGCAGCCTGGTCTGGAGGAAGGTATCAGGTATCCCTGCCCTGGAACTGGATGAGCTTTAAGGCTCCATCCCAACCCAAAACATTCTCCAGTTCTCTGCCAATGGAACAAAGCAATCTGGCATTTCAGAAATATCAGCAGGAGTGGAGTTTACTGAGGTCCCTGCAAGTGGTCCCTTTTAGATCTTCAGGGAAAGGCATAAAAATTAATATTTATTAAATAAAAATAATGATTATTTAATTTTGCACTGGTGCTATCTACTAATCCCATATTGTCACTGCCTTTGGTTAAATTTGGGCAAGAAAAGTGAGTGTGGACCYGACCCATGGGCACTGTGCCAGAGTAAGAAATCCGCTCAAGAAACARAAGCAGGCAGGTATTTAAAAGAAAAAAGCAGACAAACAAAACTACATTTTCACTTAGAAAAGGAATTTTAAAGAGGAAATGGGAAACAGGCAGTGTGGGAGCATTTTTTCTTAGCAGATAGGCAGCATTTTTAGAGTATATCCAGACTACAAGGGCAGTAAAATGAAAATAAAAATGGAGAAACTCCATGAAAAGAACAAAAGATTCCAAGAGCACTGGAGKACATGTTTTACATAATGAAGAATTCAAAGGAAAAGGAGAAAAACAATGAATTTTAAATACTGTTTTCTGTAATACCTCTCTCTAAGTCTCTAATCAAAACAGAAGCCTTTGTACAGAGCACAGCAATTACAGTTATCAAGTACTGTGTGCAAGTTTATTTTTTTGTACTTTTTCTTGTTTCTTCCTTTTCCTTTTATTCTTTCTTTATTACTAAGTTATTTCTTTTTCTCTCTGCTTTCTTCTTCCTCACATGTGCACTCTATCCCTTTTTCATAATTTTTCAGGGCTTTTTTCTTATTTTCATTATTTCTAGAAAACCTTAAGATGACGTGGTGAAAACATGTGTGAAAGACACTCCTGTTGATTYCTGTAATGCAAAATTTCTAAAAGTGTGTTTGAGCTTTGACTGTGAATAATTCTATTTGGGTCCCAAGAACGTAGCATGGAACAATATTGCTTGTCACCTGTTGAACTGTACTTTGTAAACACAAGGATGTCTCCCAGGGGGATTAGACACCAAAGYCCTTTGGCATCAGAGTTCTGACAATATAAAATAGGAAATTAGGCAGGTGAAAAATCAGTTCTCTGTAGCTGGGTTCCATCTGCTGAGACTGCAGACTCCAAAGCAGAGTTTGCATTGGTATCACCCTCAACAACAATGGCATCAGACAGGAAATGTCTGATATTATAAACTATCCCCTACTCAGCCCCCTACCAATCATTTCAACATCAAATRCACAGAATATAACCCTACAACAAAAGTCTGAGTAGCTGAATAGTTAAATAAATTTTCTTTAAAGTGGTTTAGCTTGTCTCTCTCTCTGTCATTATATATCTCTCTCCTTTTTGTTTTTTTAAGGCTTACATAATTTAGCATCAGAAACAGTTGGGAATGAAATTGTCTACATTAGAAAAAAAATTATAAAGCAAACAAGGGAAGTAAAGCAGAAATCACTGGTTTATTTTATCCCCAGATCCTACCAAAACCACAAAAAGAACTTCAGAATCTCTATCTCTGCCCAATTTGGTTAAGCAAAACACAAGAAAACTGTGGCTAGAAGCAGAAAAGCTGCTGTTGAATAATTTACAGTGTAAAGAAACACATGCACATCTCGCCTCTCTCGCCTCTCCAACTGATACCAAGCTTTGTGAAATGACACATCCTGCCAGACATATCTGAATGTCATCCCACCCACAGCATGTTCTACAGAAGACAGCCTAGAATGCTGCAACATTCATACATAAAATAGTTTTTGTTTTCTGCTATTATCAGGRCAGAGGAATGTTTTGATAGACACARAYKWGTTCCTCACAACGTCGCTGATCTCATTAACACAATAAATATCAGTAAGGCAATATGAGCCCTCCAAAATTATTGATGCCCATTGAAAACAATTTCCATTTCAAGAAAAACCTTACAGGCATTTTAAGAGGATGATACACAGAGTTTTTAAAAGGCAGTGCTGAAGGCTGATCATCCTCYATTGTGTCTGCAACTTCTAAATCTTCCAAGCTGTTCATTTGCAGGGGGATTTACATTAGAGAGAAAATTAAAGGGTTTGGATTAAGCATAAAGATTGTTAGATTACAAATAATAAAGCAAACCTGAGTGCCTGAATAAACCAAATTATTGAGATTTTCAGGCTCACCTACAAGACTTTGTCTTATCACTAGTTCTTGCACTTCTGAGAAGTTTTAACTGGAAATAAAATAAATCCATTCCTTCAAAAGAAACTTATTGTGGAATTAGCATAAAACACAGATTAAATATTTGTTTTTCAGCAAGATGTTTGATATGGTACATTTTAACTCAAAAAGCATAACTCTGTATTTCCTCCACTAGGGAAAGACTTAGGAAAAAAGTAAAATTATATTACTTTAGTGTTTCCTTGGGAGACCTCCTCTTTTCYACTTCCTTTATGATCTCTGAAGTCCACAAAAGAGAATCATTTGTGACATAAAAGAGGAAGAAAATAGAAGCCATTTTCTTTCAGCTCTGTGGACTRCACTGTAAGCAGGAGTAACCCAAGAACCATTTTCACTCAGTTATCAATACTGACAATTTTACCTGCTTAGGAAGGACACGATTGGTTTTGACAGGTCCCAGTGAAGGATGCACCCAGATGTGTGCAGCTCTCAGGCTCTCTGCTCTGATTCCTGTCCCAGAACATCAAATCTCTCTTTTCCAGCAGGTTGGGTGATGCCATCTTCTCCTGAGGAGATCCATTTCCTCGAGGTCAGCAAAGGAACGAACGGCGACGCTGCCATTTCAAAAATGGTTGTTGGGCACTGGTGGTTCACTCTAAGGAGAACAAAGAATCCAGTGAGTGATTCCCAGAGTTAACCTCCACACACACACAGATGGGCCTGAGCAAGAGAAAGTGCCATGGGGAGCAGAGCTGCAAAGCCCTGTCAGAGAGACAAACGCTCCTCACGGAAGGAGATCTTTCACCATCAGGTCCTTGGTTCAAACCCATTTAAAAGCCATGGGATTAAACAGGGTTAAAGGATTGGGATTACTGAGAGCCCAAGGCTCTCAAGTTTCCTTGTCCTCTCTGTGTACTTAAAAGGGAAATACAAATACACAGCAGTACTGGGTAAAAATTTCACTGAAACATGAATGTCCTTTGTAAACTACAGAAAAAGGGAGCTCATACATTTCTTGTATGCTCCTGCTTCTAATGGTAGACATTGTCCCAGAAATTWAAGGAGTTAAAAGGTGAGAGGGAAAATGAACTCTGCTCATAATAACAACAAAATTTAGAAAGTGGTGATAACGATAAATTAAAAAAGATTGGTGATATTGATGCACGTTTCTGAAACTAATCTCAGAAGTGAATTGATGGCTAAATGGAATCAAATCAAACAAAACCTGGTGATAGGAGCAGAATATGTACTGAAAGGTCAGTCCCCAGAACATCAATTGCACCTCACACTTCAGCACACATCCACCAAAACTTTTAACTCCCATYTGCACTTAAGCTGAACTACAGATGATTAACAGAGATTTTCTATCACAAATGCTAGCCTAGGAAGTATCAGCACCTTCCAGATGTGCCACTGACCATAAAGATGAAAAGCCCCTGCACAAGTAGAATGTTTTATTTGAAGGAATTCCYAGGAAATTTAAATATGGGCTCTTTCTCTTCTATTCAGCCAAAATCTACGTTATATGAAACTTCCAAAATACCCTTACTTGTGGAGCAGGTAATAATATTGTCTTTTCAAGAGACTGCAATTGCTACATTTTCTGTGCAGCTATGACTGACTTTTAGTAAAATTATACTACTGGAGCACCTTTATTACCTCAGAKAAATTTTCAGTCTGTCCTTGACTCACATAACCTGGATGATGTCTGTGAACTGCCTCAGTGTGGGCAGTGCAGGACATGGCAACACATCTYAGGAAGGGAGTAAGGTCCCTGCTTACAGTTAAATATCTGCATCTACACGACAGGGAAACAGGGATTGYACTGACCTCTCTTTTRGTGCTTTTGGAAATTCTGCCTTTCRTGGATTTRATTCATGAAAATCAACAATTTATTATTGTTGCCACTTAACTGTTTGGGAGGGGAATGAGAAAAAATAAACTTCACAGTTCAGATGTTGGTAAGTTGAATAATGTAATTCTGAAATCCATACAGCTGCTAGAAAATCAGGCTGATATAGGAACTTGTGCATAACAATACTTCTTCATGTCTTTTCTCCTCCTAAACTGAAGCAATATGTAGTCCTCACATGCAACAATCAATTTCACAATTCACCATGTTGAAAAATATTTAATTTAGAACTTTTTTTTTTTTCCCTCCGACTAACATGAGGTTTTAATGCTGAATCCTGAGTTTTGATGCATGGCTTATTGGATAGATGACAAAACCCAGCATGGCAATTAGCATGGACAAGTATGAGGGAGCAGAATCAAGCTTTCTTGGCAGCACAGTGAGTGCTATGCCCCGATGGATCCATTTTCTCATTTGCTTGCAGAAACAACTGCACCATTTCCTCATGCTGAGTCTCAGTTAGAATTCAGGAGCAAATGGGGAGAAGTCATTCACAAGTTTTTTTCCAACACAGAAAGTTAACTTAATTTGCTAGGAGATTGGTTTTTTTGTGCAACAACACCATCATATCTGACATGAGGAGCTTTCTTCTGAGACCTAAATTGTTTTCACCAATTCTTACACCACTGTTTGCTTCACTCTCCTTAATGGTTCAGTTGCCAAATGAGATAGAGGGAAATACTCTCATATCCCTTTAAAATTCCAGGAATAATTAACCTCTAAAGTAAACTTTTGTTCTACTTTTGGAGGAATCATTAAGCAATAATGGAAACAATAGACTTTTTAATTAAACTTCACTGGAGAGGCAATTCTGGTATTTGCTGAGCTTGTCAGATGCTTTGATAGCATTTCCCAGTTYTGCTGGCATTTTGCTGCTTTTTCTCCGTGACCCTCCCTGAACTCCAGCTTTATTTTGGGAATCTTGATGTTGACAAAGATGTTCCCAGCAAGCTGAGCTTTTATCTTGCTTGCAGACACTTTCTGGCTGCCAGTGTCACCTTGTGCACTCCAGGTGTGTGGGGTGGGCTGCCTTCCTGAGCTCACAGTGCCAGGTCAGGTTTCAGAGAAAGAAGCATCCATCCTTTGAATCAGGCATTGGCTCTCTGCTCGTGTTTTCTCATGGACCACATGAATTCCTGACTTCTCCAGGAGCAAGCCAGATGTCTGAAGGTGTTTTGTTTCCACTCTGTTTAAAAGGGATCCCTTGACATTTGAACCACCATTACTGACCACCCAATCTCTGTTTCAAGAAGAAAACAGTGCTTCAAGGAAATCAACCTGCGAAGGATCTGCTGGGGAAAGGACAACCAATATGAACAACTCCAGATTTTATCTCCTTTTGAATAGTCTGTACAGGAGCAGAGAAAAAGCACAAARTAAGAAATGGGGGAAGGAGGCAGAGCAGTAAATTAAGATGTCAGAAGCAGCGGMGTGTGATGAGTTTGGGAAGTCTGTGCTAGACAAGCGTCGGGCTTGAAATGTGTGAGAGAAAGCTGCCAGACAAGGACACACACAGAAGAGTGGTCAGGGATGGGGTTGTATTTAGATGTTGGTGAAGGTGGTTAGGCATTAATGGGTTTTCAAATCTCAGGGTAAAATGGGAGCTGAAACCAGAGCAGCTCATCTGCACTCCCCAGAGGGAAAATAGAGAGCTCACCTTCCAAGGTGCCTTTGGGTGCAACAGAAAGAAAATCTGCTGCCAAACCCTGCCGTGTTCCAACCCTCTGCAAACACAGAATGATGAAGGCACCAATGCAAGTCTCTGTTAGTGGCACAACTCTCCTGAAAACGCTGCTGAGGGTTGTTTGAAGTCTTGGTTAGACATGTCCAGAGGTAAAGGCAGAAGGAAAGAAGACAGCTCAGACACAGTGCAACAATTAGACCTTCGCACCCAGYCAGGTAACAGAGTGTGAGAAAAAGCCTTATAAGCTCCTGGTGGGGAAGTGGAAACCTGGGTTAGACAGGTATATTGAGGTATTATAAAAAARGGATCTCAGGAAGGTACTAAAAATTGTACTAGGAGATTATTGTGAGAAGGGAGTTATAAGTGATCAATAATTGTCTGGGTGTGAAGAAAGCCTTGGCTGTTAAAAATCATCCAAAGGAAAAAACTATTTACTGCACTAGAAAAACTAGTCCTTTAAGATCAATGTCTATTTTAGATCYCATAATTTCTCTCTGCAGTTATCCAAAATTTCAGTTACAATTTGTCCTTTGCAGCTGTGGTACAAATTAGAAATATACTTTTATTCTCTTCTACCACCTGTTTAAGGAATGGCATTAAATTCTCATATAATAAATACAAAATATATAAATAATATGTTTGGCTTGTTTTAATTTCACTAAAGAGAAAATAATTTTTTACYTGAATATTACAGTTTTCAAACACCAGGATTAATTTCTGACCAGGTGATTTTAATGGGAGTGACACTGGATTACTGCCAGGCATTGCATGAAAAATATCCCCTAAAGTGTCTTCATWATAATTATGAAAACAGTGCAGTTCAGCTAAATCTAAAAAACTTATCCCTAAGTAATCTTGCCACGACTTTTCATTATGGTGCATTAGTTTAAAGCACACATTGRACCCAGGCCAAATCAATACTTGATKTAAAGGGGAAGAATGGAAAGTTTTGGAGAAGTCTGGAGGTGCCAGTGTCTGTACATCTCTTTTTTCCAATAAAATGCAACGTGGTAACATTTCCTATCCGAGAAAACATTTGGTTGGCAGGTTCTAAACACACATTCTGACTCAGAATGCCTTATCTAAAGTGTGGAAATCCAGCTGACACCCACAGCTGCAGGAGGGACATTTGAATAACAGAATAAACAGGGGGCCAGTTTCTGWCTGACCAGCTCATTTCTCAAGCCCTGTAATTTGAGAAGTGCCGAGTTCTGCCTTCCAAACCTTCCATCATCCAGAGCACACCTAGCAGAGTCTGATCTAATCCTACCAGGAGTTAATTTCCTTTGTGTTCAGCAAAATGTTCAGGACTCCCTATTTAATCTTTTGTCTGAGCTTTTAGAACGGGGTTCAGAGGGTGTAGCAGTTTCTACCTTGTGTGTTTTTATTGTTTATTCTGATCTATGTGAAATCTCAGTCAAATCTTTTACTTAATCCTAAAATCCTATTTGTATGCMTTTTCCAGTAACATTAACCAATATTGTGCTAGTGCCTAGTTAAAATATTAGCATTAAATAGRTGCTGAACACCTGGATGATTTCCAGTCTGAACTACACCTTCAGCTGTTGCTGTTTAACAGCCATCAATCCCTGGGAATTGGGGAGAGTTCAATTTTATTTCCTAATTACTCCCTTACACATTTTCAGATTTCAGACTCTGTGGCCTTTTGGGGGAATATTCTCCTTTCTCGACAGACATAATACAGCGCTGTGGCCATGGAAACTGGAGTCCCAAACAAGAAAGAAAAGCAGAACAGGAGTTTTTGCCTCCTCCAGGACCCAGCACTAAGTCCCAAATCATCTCCTGCCCTTCCCTTCTCTTCCAGATAATTGTTTGCTTCCGACTATTTACTTTTCTCTTGAAATGGTTTAGTCCTCATCTGAGTTTTCAACTATTTTTAAAGGTATAAAGATTGATTACATTCTCTCCCTTTCTYTTTAGCTGCCATTTGTCACTGTTGTGAAAAACATCAGCATGAAGGCTACTTCCATTAAACGGGAAACACTGTAATTCCCATGCAATTTGTCCTTGTATAAGGAACAAAAAAATAAAAGAAAAAAAAAATAAAAAAAAAGGAGAAATAGCATTTCCTCCATGGCTAGATTTGATTTCCCCACATAAATCCACACCTTCACACATCCCACCCACACATCATTTCACACAGGCTGCCGAGTTAGTGAAATGCCACAGACCACAAGTAAATATTAGAGAAGCAATTGCATTTGTCTTGTGAATGGCASCCTCTGATTAGCTTCCTCCTAATCAATCACACTGATATCTGATTCCCAAAAGCCCAATTATGCCTCTGTAAGAGCAATTAGATGGAGACCTTAAAAGAACAGATTAAAAGGTTTGAATACTTGGAGGGAGTAATTTAAAAATATTTAAAGGAAATTACTTTTTAATTTTATGTATTCATCTATTTGTAAGTTAATGAAATTAATGAGGCAAGAAATGAAATGGAAATTCCGCAACTTTGCATTTCTATAGTTAGTTTGTTTGCCACGAGCAAGCACAGAAAACCATATTTACTACCATTCTGCAGCTAAAAATAATGAAGAGACTAATTGCAAGAGTAATTCTATTACATATTTTGCCCCTTTTCTCTCATGTAATCTACAAATATCCTAAATATATCCTTGAAGGACTCTCTGTTGGCCAGCACGAGGCTGAAACTCTGCTGTAAATGTGTATAAAGTGACCCTGGAAAAATCAAGCATTTCTATTAAGATTGKTTTTTTTCCCCTTCTGCAAACAATATCTGCTCAGCTTTCCGTGTCAACCTAACTTTGAAATGAATCACTTGTGCAACTGAGAGCTGTGGCCTGAGAACTGTGAAAAAAGCAGTTTTCAGAAGATATGTGTGTCCTGGAAATGTTTTCTTCCTGCTGCAGATGGGGAGAGATTTGCTCGTTTCTTTCGTCTCGGCTTGGAAAAATCAACACAGTCAAAATAAATATAAGAGATGGGCTGAAACTCAGCCTGCAGCTCCTYTGCAATCACTGAACATCAGCAAGTTTTGATCAAGCACCCAAGCTAAGGAAGGATTCCAATGATTGATTAGCCCAGGAACTCTAACGAGGTGGCTGGGCAGCATCTCCTCCTGCTGGCACCTTCTGCAGTTCATTCTTGGTGGGCTGCCATCCTGAATTCTTTAGCTTATAAAAAAAAAGATCATGATTCACCATCCCAATGCAGGGACACACTGATGTACACAAGGAATTAAGTTTTAGGGTCTTAGGTTGGGTGATGTTTTTTATAGGTGGTTTTGCTGCAGGCAGAATCACACCTCTGGGTTGGGATGAGCTGTGGGAGGAGGTAGAGCCTCCTCACAGACAGTGGCTGACATTTTTTGTTGTTGTTTAAGCCCAAAAATCCATTGYCAGTGGGTGCAGACACAGAGCAAGAGAATAAAAACTGACAGAGTTGAAATGAGGCAGGAACAGGAAAATTCTCCTCAGAAGTGTTAGGAAGGGCATTAAACAAAGCCTCMCTCAAGGAGGCACTGATATTTGATAAAGTTCTGAACCTCAGGATCTGACGTTACTGCTCRTGAAATTGGTGGCAGCCACTTGGTGGAATCCYAAGCTCCTTTGGAGAAYACCCTTAGAAGAATCAAAAAGGGGAACAAGCAAAGCATCAAAATCTGTATTATTACATCTAAAGGAAAAGGGAGTCAGAGCAAATATTCAAAGAAAGTGACATCAGTAGCCTTTAGGTCTTGTAAGGAATAAAATGATAACTTTTGAGAAAAGTAAGAAAAAGTACATTATCAGGACAGATGTCCCATGCTAATATAGCACCAACAGAACATATTTTAGTTTTACTGGAAGCCATGAAGCACTTAATTAAAAGGATCAAGTTGGCAAGAAGCCCTTTTATTAGTTATATCTAATTACAAGCAATTGCTGTGGTATTAAACAGGTAATACAGCAAAAGTGCCACTTATTGTTATGAGATTCTGTGTAGTTTAAAGCTCTGTTTAATAATACCTACAACACTGATAACAGCATTGATGTACAAAGCATTAGCAGGAAGCTTATGAGGTCATTGTCCCTCTTGTCCTGCTCAGAAGGAATCCTCCTGGCAATTTTGGGTCTCTAAGAAAGAGATAGAAAAAAAAATATCTCAGTTGCACTATTTGGGTCTCAGCCCATCAAATCTGAATGTTTTCAAGCAAGAGTATCCCTTGCTCTTGATCCCTCAAAYTTGGAGACCAGGATGCAGCATGGCACCATCCTTAGGATCCAAGCACGGGAACTTTCTTCACATTGGTGTCTTTTTTAAAGAGGATGGTGTAAACCAGATGGTTTATAAGATAAAACAACTCCTCTAAAATGAATGGCTGGACACACAGCACTTCAAAAGCAGCAGAGATTTGGCTTTAGATGCTCATTCATTGTTCTCTGGCCTTTGGTTCAAGGCATCAATCTGGATTTGATGGAAAATCCTGTAGGTATTTATTCTCCTCACATCCCCCACTACCTTCACACACAGACCTTGACCCTACACTCCTCCCTGTACCTCAAAATCTCATCTGACCTAATAATTTCCTTCTTCTTTCACTCCCCACTGCCATGCTGACCAGAATGGTGTTTCAGGTCTGGGGGTGGTCCACGTGCCTGAGTGTTCACCAAGCTTTAACAACTTCCCATCACTTCTGGCTAAAATCATGCTAATGGCAAACTGCACAGAACGCAGCTATATCAAAGCATCAAATTAAGGGACAATTTTAGACTTCCACCCAAAATTCATAAATTCAGCATCAACAGATTCCTGGAGCCATCGCTGTTAAGTCAACTGTGAATATCTGTGGGTAAGTGCAATTGCTTATGTAAGTAAAATAAACAAATCAAGCAGCAGATGACATCATGTCTTTAGTAACACAAAAATGGATCTTCAAAGTAGAATCTTGCCCAAGATGTTAAAAAACATTTRAGCACACTGAAAATGCCCAGCAGTGCAATAGTTCATCCCCCTCTTTGCAGCAGCCCATTGGCCACACTGAAAATCTCAGGCCTTGAAAATCTCAGGGAAGAAACTTGGAGAGGGTTTGGATCAAATTGAGTCAGCTGTAGAAAAAATTCTACTGAAACAAATCTCTTAGTTTACATTTTATTTTAAAGGACAAACCCTTTTTAAAGTTTAAATTCAGCCAAATTTTTACTTTCTTTATGATTTTTATATTATTTTTACAGCGGGAGATTTTTGACTTGAGAGCCTGTAAACCAACAAGATACCTTGATATTCTCACCTACTCAAATTGTTATGTGTAAAGTCATGCAATTTTCTTTAATGCTTCCTCATTGAAATTGGCATCATTGATATTAAATATATTGACATCTGCATGATTTTAGATGTGTCAATGCCTCTTTAGGTATTTATTATTTTGCATTTCTCATTGCTGTATCCTGTTTTTCTTGTCAGCAGCTTYCTCACCTCTGCTCACGTCACTGTCTGATACAATTAATCAGCAGGAAGTGCTGGTCTCTACAGCCACTGACTCATAAATATTATAAACACTCCTTCATTGCACCCTGTGAATATAAAAATAACGGTATCAAAGAAACTGCATTTCTATGAGTCATGCAGTTACTTCTATGGAACCAAAAATACATCTTTTTCTTTTTTTTTTTTTTAATGGATCTTTTTGGCAGAGTTTGACTTCCAGAGAAAGAATTCACTGTATCTCTGTAATCCTGCTTGTTCTTCATTTGCTTCATGGATGATTATATGCAGATTATGGATATGGCAATGACTGAATCTTTATTTCAGTGACAGTTTGAGAATGAACTATCTGAATTTGCTCAACATAAAATAAATTCACAGTAAATAACTAAGTACCTTCATCTTACAAAACAAACTAAACAATGGATTCAAACTTCCTTGAGAAGAAGTATGGAGGGTTTTCAAAATGTTAATCTAGAAAATTGGATGCTCACATTTGTTTCCTACTTTTCAGGCTGATCTGCAAGTGGAATCACTTCTCAAYCAAAGCAAGAAAGAGGAAGAATAATATTTTCAGGAATACTTATACCAAACCTAAGCAAAAATATTTATTTTTCACTTTGAAAATAATTTATAATAGTGATATAAACCCATGTCAGTTCCTGCTTTTGTGTTTTCCAATATATTGGCAACTTYTGCAGTGTGATMTTAGCTCCACTGAAGTCCATGATACAAAATAAAATCCCTCAGTAGACAAACACAAGCACACTGTGAAAAAAGTRGTRCTCWGACAGTTAGGACCTTGAAAACACARCACACTTTTTCTTTCATCCTGCTTTAGCATTTTTGCCTCTGTGAGCCCCCAGAAACTTTCAGCTTATTTTTCATGGAAATCATGAACACTTTTCTCTTTTCTTTTAATCAACCACCAAAGCAGAAGACAACTCTGCTTATTTGCAAAGCAGAGCTTTAGAGTCATTATTTCTCCCCCCAAAAACCATAATCTAGGCAGCAGCAGCGAACTGTTTTATTGCKCTTCACATTTTGCCCCAAAGTACTGCGATCTTTGAAATAAATGCTGGAGCTGGAAAAGTCCTWCATTCCCAATCCCCTCAATAAGGCCAAGATTTCTTTAGTGGTCCCTGCCAATAAGACATGACATTTCTTTTGGCCAGGATTCATRTGTGTTGACAGGGGAATGAGCAAAGTCCTAACCCACTTTGCACAGGCCATGAAATATTCCCATCAAAGGGCTGCACTGCTAAACTAAGGCTGATTTGAAGAGGTGAAGAATGCTGCCTAAGCATGATTCCTTGGAGCAATTATAACCTTCAAAAGGCAACCGTGTAACAGGATTTCATCTAGAATAAGAAAGAAAAGACCTACATTCTTGGGTCACACATGAGATTGAGCTCGAATTCTGCATTTTWAATTTTTTCTCCCAAGAAATGATTTGAAGAACATCCACTTTATTCAACTGCCAGRCCTAAAGCTTTCCAAGCTAATACACTGCCTGCTTTGATCCTACTTTGGCGCAGGCACAATCTGCCTCATTGTAATCTGAATCCTCTCTTTTGTTTTCTGTTTAACATCAGACACTTTAGGAGAAGAATAAAAGCCCCYGTTCCATACAGGTCTCAAAAACCTCTTCTCTGAATCCTTTGGCTTTACCTCTGAAACTGGCAGGTCTCACAAGAATGAGACTCCAGCTATGATTTTCCAGTGAGTTCTGGAAGTTTCCCTGTCCCACAGCTCTTGCATTCACAAACCTGCAGTTTGCATAAAATACCCTCTGTCCTTACCTCAAGGAAAACACACAAGTGTTAAGTACTTGCAGTTCTCCATCACATCAAGATGGTCGAGCTGATGCTGCTGTCATGAACTCAGGCCCTCAGATTATTCACCCTGATTATTCATCCAAGAAGTCAAGTTCTGAATCTGAGCTTGCTGTCATTGACCACAGCTAGGGTCTGTGGCTGAGCTTCTCTGWTTCAAGGAATCATTGCTGCTTTTCTGAGGCAAGCTGGGCTTTGCAAAATCACCAGAGCTGTCACATTTTCAAAAATTTTTAATAGATTTCCTCCATAAAGTCATAAAATATTGCCCAGGCTCCTGACCCACCTGTGACAGCAGAGTCCATTTCTGCACACAGTGCCCAGTAGGRTGTGTTTTTGGAACACAAATCCCACCGCAAACCAGTCCTTCCCTGCAAGTGTCCACTTGATGGTACAAGAAGAGTTTTGTGATTATGAATCCTTGGGCCTATCCATCTGTTGCTACAGCAGAATCCCAGATAAGTTTGGGTTGCAAAGGACCCTAAAAGTCATCTGGTTCCAACCCCCAGTCATGGGCAGGGACACCTTCCACCAGACCAGGTTGCTCAATGTCATCACATCTTTCATTGCACCGTGCCAGAAAATCTGTGCATTGCTCCTYACTAAGGAGCTCCTTTTAATTACTCTTTTGGATATTATGGGCTCAGRTTTTCCTGACTACTTTGAAAGAAAACTCTAAAGYTTTKAATTTGTTTTTGTTTACATTTCACTGCCACCATTTCAAGGAGAGAGGACATTGCTGTATGAYGGAGAAATCCTTTCCTGGCTGAGAATTTAACAACTTGACTGTGCAAACCAAACATTTGCTGAGTGCAAAAGCACYGCACTTCCTTGCCTCACATGTTCAGAGGAATATAAATGAGTGGGTCAGATGGGAATCTTTATTCTTTCGTTTTTAAATATCTGCTAATGAMGCGATTGTCAGAAGGCTGAGTCATAATGTAAATGTGCTTCTGACCAAAGGTCTGACTGCTCCAGCACACTTCAGAGTATCCGGAGGAGTACATCTAATCTGCATCCACTCCACTTATTCATCAGGCTCCTGCAATTATCTCAAGAGTGTTGGAAGGAAACAAGCAGACACAGGGAAATTCTTGGAGTAAATGTTGATCTAACCGAACTGAAGCTGCTGCTTCTACTGCGAGGAGAAAGATTCTTTACTGAAGCCAAAAACAATTACAGCAAAATGTGTTAATGGTTCATCCTGGCATCACAAAGGTGGCTAACAAGTGTTTGTTTTCAGCATGAAGGCAGTCTTRGAGTSACAGAATCATAAAATAAATTCTTCTAGGAAGGAGCCTTAAAAGGTCACCTAGTCCTGCCCCCTGCAATGAGAAGGGACATCTTCAATCAGATCAGGCTGCTCAGAGCCCTGTCTCCTAAAAGGATGCACAAATCCATCCCTTTTGATGCACAGGGGAGGGGAAAGAGACATCAGAGGGAAGAAAAGAAGGAGGGAACAATGGCATTAACACAAAGAAGAGCCAGCACATTTAGCTCAAATCCTTCAATGTGATGTAAACTAGCAAAAACCAAGCTGCAATGTTTGAATTTAATACAAAGTAAAATCATAATATATGGTGAGAAGATTAAGCATTGCTCACATAAGAATAATGACACTTGAAAGTATGGATCATTCATAATTGYTACTCCAATTTAAAGGCTTCTGAACACTTTTTAAGCAACTCCTCTAGATGTGGATATGAGAAGTTCGGAAGTTTTATAAATCTATAGGAAGAGACAGCTAGCAAACAGAAGGAGRAGAGAGCAAGAAAGAGATGTTAAACTGGTAAAAAGAGAGAGACTGGGATATTTGGTAGCTTCTCCTGCAAAAACTGGAATTTTTTGCAGAAATAAAGCCCTTCCCTGAAGGACTTTTTCAGAGCAAAGATAWATTTGCAGTTTGGCAAATCCTGAAATCAACCTATAGGTCTACACATCTTCACACCTTCCTTCCACAATTCCAAAAGATATTACCAAAAATATGTGTCTACAGGATTCATTTCCTTAATGCTAATTGCTGTCAAAGACCATGATCTGTTTTGACAGCCAGGGTACATTTATTTGCAGACTCTCAGCTGGAAAGGAGCTGAAGCAGAAGGAAGGATTTTTCTGGACCAGCCTGCTAGGACACGAGCTTTTGGCTGTACAAACTCTCAAGTAGGTATGTRCATGTGCTTGCACAGTGCTTCAAATATTTTTAACTTTGGATTGCCACCAACTAGTAGACTTTCTGTGTGCCTGTGCACAGTCATTCTTTTCCTCACTCTAAACTTCCTCACCTTCAGGGGAAAAAAAAATGCCTTGAGATTATGTTAGGAAAATAAACACTYGTGGCCCTAGGTCGAGGTCAGACATTGACTTGAAGAAACAATACTTGTGTCAGTAAATTATTTCTGGCACAATATCTGTCACCTGTTCCAAAAGAGTTGGAGGCAAACATGCCCATTCCTCAGCTTAMACAAATCTGGCCTCCATGCTGCTGAGCTGGCAAGAGATGCCTGTATCCCTTTTCTGCTTTTTTTTTAAATCAAGTTTTAAAAGGCCCTTGTTGCCAGGTTTCTAAACAAGCCACTTCAAACCAACTTCTGGTTTCTTCTTTGTTTTCTGAGGGGGAATTTGAGGGCTTTGCCCTGAGGGAGTCAGACAGGCATTTTCCTGTGCTCACGTCTCCCCTTCTGCTGGAGAGTCAATGTCAGGGAAGGACTTAAAATTTGGGGAGCTGGTAGGGACTGGCACTCAAGGTACTCAATGAAAGTATTTGTGTAAACACTAAGAAATCAAAATCCTAATAATGTTAACATTATTGTATAGGATATTAACAATATTGARTATAGCCACACACCCGCTCTGGAGAGCTCATTTTAAATAGATCGTTCAGGACTCACCAAATGCAGCAACTCCTTCTGCTGATGCTTGTACCAGTTTGAAGCTCAAGTGCAATGTTATTATTAGTTGCTTCTCAGTTTGTTTCTCACTTTACTCCTTTCTGGAGGATTTTAGACCAACCTTGTTATTTTTCCTACTAAACGAGGAAAACCAGATGGACAAGGTGGATCACAGACAGCCTGGAAATGATGCTTGTTCTCCAAGGAAGGCATGAAACCCTGCAGTTTGACATTTATGAGAGGCTGTTTACTTTTACTGCCTCATAACGAGACCTTGGGATCCATTAATGACCAGAAATCACAGACTCTGTAGCAGCCATTTATGCAAACTTCAGTGAGCAAAAAAAAAAAGTCATCTGTATCTTTCACGTTATGCTATAGGAGAATAATAATATCAAATAACCCAGAATATGCTGCAGTGTAAAAGTATCAGCTGCAGGTCTGCATACAAAAGAAAAAAAAAAAAAAGACACATAAAACTTTATAGTCAATGTCTTTTTAATATTCTAAATTAACACATAAGTGCAAAAAACTACTTTGCCTGCGTCCTGTTAGCCAAGGAGGGCAGAGGTCTAATGTTTCATCTTATAAATTTATTTTAAGAAATAAGAAAACCTGCCTYTGAGAGGTATGTCAATGCAAAAATAATTATGGCATGCAAGCCCCTCAGCACAAAATGGAATTAGACAAGAAATAAGGGAAATGAAACAATACTATTTGA
This sequence comes from Alauda arvensis, assembly GCA_902810485.1. Classification (NCBI taxonomy): domain Eukaryota; kingdom Metazoa; phylum Chordata; class Aves; order Passeriformes; family Alaudidae; genus Alauda; species Alauda arvensis. The sequence goes on along the minus strand of CADDXX010000054.1, from coordinate 2,246,348 downwards.
ATGATTAAATCAATTTTGGCTGGGGTCATGTTGCATTAAGGGAAGACATTATGCAGGCAGGACTATATTTTCCCTTCCTGTCAAGAGGACTGCAGTTCATCTGACTCCTGCACCTCAGCAGTGCACATGCCACAGAGGAATGTCCTCTTCCATTGCCATATCAGTGGGAAATGAAAGCTGCTCCTCTTCAGTGCAAGCCTTGCCACTGTGACCCAGGTATTGTTGGGTTTGGGTTGTTTGAAAGGGTTTTACCAGTAGAGACCTCAGCAAATTCAATTAGCAAGGGCAATCACATCTCCCCCTCTCCATGTTTCAGCAGRAAAAAGCCTGATTTTGCAAACAAATTCTCCTCTGAGATCCTTTTCCCCTTTCCACAGCAATTCCAGTCTGGATTCACCACATCAGAGGAGGGATAACAGTCAAGGTATGCAGCAACACACTTCAGAGTCTTATTCATGAAGACACCTAAATATTTAATTCTCTTCACTGGGAAGAGCCTGCCACCACAGCCCCACAGAGCAGTCTGCAAGCTGCATGCAGCTCAATATGATACCTTGTATTTTCTCAGGTGTCAAACTGATGACTTCATCACCAGCTTCTCCACCTGAAGTAATCATTTTCCATCTCAACATATCAGAYGTGCTGCTGAAACTCAACCCCCAAAGTATTAGTTTTCTTTTCATTTTCTTTTTTTTTTCCTAAACACATAATGTCTAAAAAAAAAAATCATGATGATTTAGAGATACTAAATTTATAGAGCATTTTGCTTTTTTGCCTCATATGCTTTTTWAATTTTTTTTTTCATTCTGAGTGCAGATAGAGGTGAGCCCAGCAGAGGCACAGCAGTGGTTTCACATCTTGCCTCAAACCAATTTTTTTCTTTTTCTCAGGACCTCCTTCTAGGAGTTGTAAAGGCTACACCAGAATTACTAGGCGGTGTTTGTGTGAAGCTGGTTACCAACAGATTAGTTAAGATTCTAAAGACTCTCTAAGTTAATATTTGTTTACATGGCATCAAACATTTAGGCTAAGGAAAGGCTTGAGTTCTGGAGCAGGGGTTTGCAATTTGTTGAAGTGATTGCTGTCAGATGTTACCCAGAAAAGGATCCAAATGAATGATCAGCCATGGGTGTGGGTGGAGAGGAGGCTGAACATCAGAAAAGGACATCATGAGGGGCTGTGAGGCTTTGCTTCAGGCCATAACAAGCACTGCAGTGCTCAGGAGGAAATCACTGCTATGATTGGGTCTTTCCATCACCACCAGGATTATTGGATTTGCTTATTCTCATCAAACAGCGCCTAAAGAGCAAAGGATGCTGCAGTGGATGGACCACAGGACAGTGGTGATATTCCAAACTCAGAAAATCAACACTCATCAGTTTAAACCTCTTAATCTGTTCTATCATTTATTCTGCCTATTCTGTTTGTAAACTCCATTAAAGGGCATTAACCAACTATAACACTGAAGGCAGACAAGAAATCTAATTATCTTTTGTCGCAGAGCACCATATGCTTCTTTTAACTTCAAATAATAGGCTGAAAAACATTAGTATTTTAAATGAATCTTCAATGAAGTTCAGCAAGACAGAAGAAAAAAAATAAGTTAACCAATCTCTTCCAGTCATATTTGTTTTTTGCTAGATGGGTTTACCTTTTTCACAGGCTTGTTTTGCAGCACACCAAAGGGCAAATGAAAACAGGTGACAGGGTTTGTCACTTTTATGTCAGACATCATTTTGCTCCCAGCTGTGGCCCTGAGGAAGGTTTTGTTCATGGGATTTTTTATTATTACTGTATTTTTGGCATGCTCATCTAGCTGCAAAAGCACCAGATGTCTCCATTGACTTTTTGAATAAACAAGCAAACTAGAAAATTATAATAATTTAAAATCCCTTCATAAAGGAGGGCCCTGTTCTTTGGGATTTWTTTTTTTTTACTCCAAAATGTTACACAGCAAAAAACCAAAATGCAAACAACACCCCAACCCAGCAAAACAAAACAGCCCCCTGGAGCAACACCTTCCTGTGGCTGATGGCCAGTGAGGATCCACTGAACTGCAGAGCACTTTCTCAAAAGAAGGGAAACCAAGCAAAGTGAGGCTGTGTGGGTGCACAGCCACCCCAAGCATTGATCTTCATSCAGGAATTTTGGGGGTGTCAGATGAGGTACCCATTCCTCCATAGGTCTCTGCAAGGAGGAGAAACCTGCTGTCAAATGGCAACCCTTCTGGTGCTTTATGGAAAGAGAGCTAAAAATGTTTCTATTGCTTAGCCAGGACTCTTTCTTTTCCCTCTCCCTTGTTCACAGGTTTCACATAAGGCTTTTTGAGGTAACTGGTTTATCTGTACAGCTATCAGATAAACCAGGTTTATCTACCAGCAGCAGCTATCAGAAACTTCTAAATGCATTATTGGCCTTCTATAGAATAATCCACAAATAGGGTAAAAAATGTCTGTTTACAATGCTGACAATAGAAAAAACGAATCTATGTTAGATACTTGGCAAGACTCCTTTTTGCTKTGTCTCCAGGCAGGAAGAGAACAGGACCCATTTGTGGAGTCTGTGCTGGTAATGAAAACAGACACATGGACCACTACCAGCTCTGCTTCACAAAGCCATTCCATGCTCTTCAGGTGATTAATGAAAGGCTTTATGGCTGAGATTTAAGGAAGAGAAGAGAAAGGTTTTCATACATTTGCCCTGGTTTTCTTTTGAAGGATTACTCACATTCTTTCCAAAAGAAGCTGGCGATACTTTTTCTCCGAAAGGAAATTAATTACAACAGCAACTTCTGGTTTCATTAAATATATTAGTACTTTAATATTTCATATTTGGTTAAGATCTGAAAAGAGAAATAAAAGCTGTTAAATCTTTAGCACATCACTTCAATTTCCTCAGAAAGTCTGGGGAAGCAATTCCATCTATTCTATTCATTACATAAAGGAAAAGAGGATTATTTCAAATGTATTCAGAGACCTTAACTATGCAATATCCTGGTGGAATTTGCATGTAATGAAGAGTTTAGACCAAATTCTTCTTTCAGATAAAGTCACAGTAGTATTTTTGATTTCAGGACAGGTTTTAATGAAATCAGCTCTTGACCACCATTGAGCTCAGGCAGGTTTTTTTGGGCAGTGCCTCCTCCCCTGCTCAAAGAACTGTTCATATGGGTCAGTCCTGCTCTGAGTGGAGTCTCAGGGATCATCAGTCACCTTCAATATCCTCCAATTCCATGTGCAAAGTGAAAGGATATGGAATTTAGACAGAGAAATGCAATATTGGTCAGCTGAAGAATTTTACTCAAGGCAATAATCCACAATTTACAATGCCTTGAACAAGTCCTAAGAATGCCCTTTCCCAGTTTCTCCTGCAGGAGAGGCACAACTGGCTACTACAAGTTCCAGACTGGAGAGAAATATTTTATTTTCTAAGCATTTCATTTAGATCCTGACAGTTCTTTCACAATCATTTGGGTTTTCATCTCTCCATTTCAAATACATTATTCCAGGTAATAACGACAGAATTTACCATTTTTATCTCCTCCTCTCAGTGGTGCCATGAAAGTACTTTTTGGAGGTCTAAAATGTTCCTTGAAGAGCATCTGAGTGCACTAAGTGCACCCTCTCAGTTGGAAGTGGGTGCTCAAGACACTTCTGACCTTTTTATCAATGAGACTTTTGTATACTCACCTTAAAATTAGACCATCCAYACCACTCTTATTTGTGTTTCTCCATAAAATCTCTCTGCTGCCTCCTCTTTGCAGTGAGTCTTTTGCAGCTGCCCTTGCTGGTTTTTTTGGGCTACATGTTCCATTTTCCTGGAATGAATCCTATATTACTTCTGAAATGTGGAAATTCTGTCGAAGGGAGGGATATTGACACAGAGCTGCTGAGAAAGGCACACAAAATTAATCTCACCCCTGGCTGAGGAAGACTTAGCCCCATCCCAAGACTACTGGAATAAACTCAGCCTACCAATATAAAATGCCAAACCACCTCCCTTTAAGGAGTTCTGCTGCACATTTATGCAGGGATGCTGCTCTTACCTGAGCCTCCACAGCAGGCACGGGGTCTTCATTCAGTCCTTTCAGGTGAGATGCACGTGGATGTTGACAGGTCTACAAAGCCCCAAGTGAGAAACCTGTGCTGCAGTGGGGACACCATGCAAAGGGCTTTCCTCTTTAAAATCTTACATTTATTTCTTTTAAGTGGATGTGTCCTAAATTGTACAGTTAAGCACCTTGATCACTGAGGGTGCCTCCTTGCTGTACAGTTTTGTATCCCAGGAGAAAGGCTAGAATGCAAATAACTGAAATCCACTTCTTGAAAAAATTAGGGCTTGGGTTTTTTTTTTTTTCCTTTTCTTTCAGTTGGATTACATTATCATTGTAGGTCTCTTCTAAGTGAAAATGAGCAATATTTGCACTAGCAGCCCCTCATCCTATCTTTGGGTAACAGCCTGTCTTCACTGGTGAGTGATGCTCTGATCAACAGGAAAGAGCAGAGAAATGGACAGTTTCCCCCAAGCCATCACAAATATTTCCTGCCAGGACCCCTGTGATAAGCTGGAGCTGCTGATTTTGCAGCTGCATCCCAGAATGGCACAAAGGAATGGCAGGGTGYTGCTGCTTAGGCAGCTCATGGAGTCCTAGCAAGATCTCTGTCCCCACATGCCCACACCAAAGAATGGACATGACAAAGCCTGGACACCATCCAAACCCTGCTTTCTGTCTCCAGCTTTCTGATTTCAGCAGCTRAACCTTTCAAATTGATACCAGAGTAATGTGACCTCAGGAGATCTTTACTTAAACAAATAGAGATAGGTTGTGTAGCTATGTGGTTAATGACAGCTCCTGAAACACATTCAGCAGCAATTGGATGTTGTTATTACAGCTAAGTAGTTTCCATAAGGTCCCAGCTAAATATTTCTCCACTAACTCATCAAGACAAAGAGTTGAGCTCAGCTTTCTTTTGGAGTCCATCAATACAGCTCCTTGTGAAGCAGARGGGCTGTTTAAAACAAAAATAAATCCAAGAACTTCCACCTCCTCCTGCTCCATATTAGCTGAACACACTGAGTCTGCAGGGCTGCCCATCCCCTTATGGCCTGTAAGAGCTGCTCTCACTSTGTTTTTAAGGGTAAAGCTCTCTATAAGTGTGGGCTGCCTGCTGGGCTCCTGATGGATTTAAGGTCTTGGTAGCCAGATTAGGGCAGAAGCAGCTAAAAAGGAAGGAAAATATGCCCTAGTCTTGCTGTTGTGTTGRATGAAAATCTAATCCCATCAGGGATTTTTTTTTTTTTCAAATTGGCATTATTTGTGTTTAGCCTTCATTAGCACAGTTCAGATTGAGCAGTTGGTTACAGTAAACCCTACAGAAACAGGGATGTGCTTCAGCTTCTCTGCAAAGGGGCCTGAGTGCTGCATATTTATAGATGGCAAAGATTACAAATAAAAAAACACAGATGCTTTTGTGTCAGTTTAACTCATATTAGTAATGTGAAGCTATCAACAAGAAGGAAAAAGATTCTGCTAATAAGGGAGCATCTCTGCACTTGTCAGCATGACAGAAATGTTCTGTAGATGTGTATATTTTCTTCAGAATATGCACATTGTAAAGCTCATCAAGCCTGACATTGCCCCAGAGTCTGGGTTCATGTTCAGGGGCTGATACAGAATGGTTTGGGTGGAGAGGAACCTTAAATACCACCTTTGCAACCCCCTGCCATGGGCAGGGACTCSTTCCACTATCCCAGGGKGCTCCAARCCCTGTCCAAYCTGGCCTTGGGCACTTCCAGGGATGGGGCAGCCACRGCTTCTCTGRGCACCCTGTGCTGGGACTCCACCACCCTSACATGGAAGAAGTAAAACCACAGACATTTCTTTCCCTCAAAGCACAGTTACATGAGACCTGCATGAACTTCTGAGGGTGGAATGCGCATTGTTTGCTGCTTGGCATCTCATTGAAAGCTCTCCTGGACCAGGGAGTGGTGTGGGCTGCCAGGCACATCTGGTGGCCCAGAGGTGCCCAGCACCCTCTCAGAGGGGTCACCTGAGAAGGAGCTACCTGAGCTTTGTCTGCTGCCTGGAAAAGTTCCCATGGCAGTCTGTGCAGTTGCCCTGCTATCCCAGATGTCCTTGTCCATGCCTTCTACTTGCCCTCTCTACTTCTAAGCCTGAACTAATGTAAAACCACGTCCTCCAAAACGTCAGGGCCCATTTGCTTCAATCTCCCCTTCCTGAGCMTTAACTCCTGAGCAGTGTGGGATACATTCGGATTCCTGACTGGCACTCAGCTCTCTCTTCCAATTCCAGATAAATTAACAGCATGAGCTGCTCTTCCCTCCATTCAAGGTTGTGGTTTTGCACTMAGCCCTTGGAGTCTGGGGACTAAAAATCTCATGGGACACCTCTGGAGGCCCAAGGACAGTGCCAAAGTGTGCCACAGCCCCGTGAGGTGATGCCCATCCATCAGCAAGCAGAGGTGATGCCCCTGCAGGAGGAGTGGGAGARGCTGGACACCTCTGTGTGTGTCCCCACCTGCTCTCCGTGATTTAAAAACATAACTGCAAAAAAAGAAAACAACAACAAGATTTTGCTTACAAACGGGAGGAGATATGATTGAAACACCTCTGTGGAGGCTTTTTAAAGCAGCCAAGGGAGCAGACTGTGAGTTTGTAATCAGGCCACGCTGTACTGTCACAGACTGAGTCCTTTCAGCAGCCCTGGCAATGACGTGCCCGTGCTGAAAAGTGAAAAAACAACTTTATGTTTTTTCCCCGTGGGGGAAAAACACTGAAAGCCTTTTTTCCTTTTTAATATACTCAGAGGTGTAAAAGATTTCATGCTATCTTCAGATGTCAGTGTTAGATTAGGATGTGATGACAGAGGACATAAGGTATTGCTGGGCAGTAAAGTGCCCCTGGCCACAAGCAAGCCTGTCCTCGTTAATTTTATCTCAACCTCATCTCTCTGATTTGTCACTGGCTCTGAATTCTTCAATCCCTTCTCTCCATAAAAATGTCTAGCTGTCTCTTAAATTCATTTATGTCATTGCCTTTCATGACCTTTCTTGATAACTTACTCTTCGTATTTTCTATCCTGAGCAAAAAGCTYTGCCAGAATGAATTCTCTCATTGGTCTTAATTTCCTAATTTTGAGGGTTTGTGACTGTCTGTCTAAGTTATTCCATTCTGCACCAATAAGAGCATTATTTTTATGGACATTTAGTTTTTCCACTAGCTAAAARGCTTGGGGAGTATTGTTGTTTTGTTTTGTTTTGTTTTSTTAATAGAAGTTYATTTACTAAAACACCCATGGGCAGMCTTTTTCATATTTTCTGCCAGGTGTAAGTTTGGAAAGAGTTTTAAAACTACACATAGATAAACTGTACCTGGAGCAGGGACTCTTCAGCAGGGTTAGGTGTGAGCCAGTTAAACACACTCAGCATGCTGGTTTCAGAAAGTTCCTTCCCAACCTACTGTTCTTTTCCCCTTTTCTATGGATTGTGGGTTTTAATCCTCTACTATGTCAACTATRAATGCATCTTCTGCAAAAATATTCCTCTTGATAATTTTTGCTGTACTTGGAATATTATAAAACTTTGAGAAACAGTAATGAAAATACAATGTTCACATGTATCTCTATTCATATGCAGTTCTATTCTTCACACCTCAGCTTGGACTACCTATAAAAGCCTCTCATATGCATTTTCTATTTCCAGACTTTGTGCTCCAGACCAGCTCAAAAGGTTTTATTATTAAAACTTTGCCCATTTCATTTCTGTGCAGATTTCATTGTCCGTCATGGCCAATGTATCTTCCCTTAATTTTCACCAAGTCCAGCCAGGTAGGTCACGACCAGATTCTTCTATAATCTTTTTATATATTTAGACACTGTAATGAGATCATCATCCAGTGTGCTTTTCCTTTCAGGCTAAATATGCTACACTTCTTGAGTCCCTTGCTCATCCATGGAATAAATTTAACTCCTTGCCTTTACCACACTTCTCTAAAAACTGACTGAAGTGTCAAAGCTCTGGATGGATTTTCAATTTTTTGAGTTGGTACATGATTTTAAAATTGGGTGGGTCCA
>CADDXX010000054.1:2199488-2238106 GCA_902810485.1 Alauda arvensis | reverse complement strand
CTTTCCTTTCCTTTCCTTTCCTTTCCTTTCCTTTCCTTTCCTTTCCTTTCCTTTCCTTTCCTTTCCTTTCCTTTCCTTTCCTTTCCTTTCCTTTCTCAAAAAGAACTGCCTTCATGACACTGCTGAGTGTTGCAGAAGCTGCCATTCAGTAAAAAAACCAAAACCAAACACAAAACAAAAACACAAAAACAACAACAACAACAAAAACCAAAAACAAACCCCAAAAGTTGATTGCTGTTTCCTAAATGCTGCCTGTTCCATGGGTTATTCTTACCAGCATCCAGCCCTTGGCTTGGAAAGAAGGATAAAGGCTCCAGACTTTCTTGTTCCTGTGATATAAACCATACAGGTCACAGAGTTGGGTGGAAAATTGAGTAAATTCTCAGCAAAACAACTCAAGTTCTGCTCTGGAATGTGCATMATGGTCTCTTATGAAGGCAATTTTTTCTTGTGGACATATTAATGAGAAGAAAAGGAATGCTGAAGCCATGGATTGTTCTGCAGCACTCTGTCCTTCCTCTCAGTGTTCAGCAGTATTAATTCCTGTGTCCCTGAGTTATTTGGCAAGAGTAAGCTGAAAATCCAGAGGAAATGCTGCATTTATTTTTTAGTACTCTCTCCAGTCTCCCGGGGCCAGCACGGTTTGTACCAAGCAAAGACAATCATTTGTTCTGCTTGCAAGGAAGGGAAAAAGTGATTGGGGGTGTTATTTACCACTGCTGTATAAATAAGAGCATTTTGATGYTGAATTTGGAGGTAGATGTGATTGGAATTGTCAGATGTGTAGAGGAGTGCTGGAGCTGATGCTCAGCAGCCAGGACAGGGAGCACAGGAACAAGGTCACACAAGGGCAAGAAGGGTGGTGGGCTGATGCCTGCACTGCCATCCTTTCCTGCAGGACCAGCTCACAGACAGGCACTGTGCAGCACTTTAAACTGTTCACTTCCAGCTGCAGTTCTGTGCATGAGCTGCAGCTGCTTTGCTTGGCTRCTGCATTTCCTGCTCAGGTGTTTCCATAAAGATGGGAAAGTTTCTCAGCAGAAAAGGACCAATTAACAGATACAGCACCACAAGCAAATATATTTTTTTTAAAATATTATCAGACTAAGACTAGATGAAAATCACAATTATCAGGAAAAAGAAATGCCATTATAGGCTTGATTTGCTGAAGTCTGGCTGATCATCTGAGCACAGAGCTACCTCCTCCAAAGCATGCCTGAGATCTATTCCTGAAACTGGATGCGAGTGCTATTCATTAACAGCTCTGCCATGCATATTTACTTTGCACTGCACATGATAATGTGTGAACAACAAAAGGGAGAATGCCATTATGGAGGTGCAAGCAGCAGCTCTGTACTTGTGAGCAGGTTTATGTTCTCATTCTCTCATTTTCTGCTCCAAAGATCTGTCTGCCTTTGGTTAAAATAGCAGACAGGAGAAATAAAAAAGAAAAAAAATGAAAACCTGTTCCAGGAAATTTAAACCCAGATCAAACACATTTCCATGCTGATTATTAAAATGTCATTTAAGTATCATCTTATGCTGTGCTTTTCACACAGATCTCCCACACTGATGAAAATTTCCAGGGCAGAGATGGACTTGCAAAGTTCTCTGCTTCAGGAGCAAAACCAAGAGATGCTGTTTGGGCAGCCCACCCTGGAGATGGCAGCACTGACCATGTTTCCCGGGATTAGCAGTGTTTTGTCCCCTCACACTTTACTTGAGCAAAGCTTTGGCCCMAGCCCTGGTGCCAGGATTTGTATCAGTGAGTGTGGAAAGCCCACAGGGCTCCCCTGAGCTGCCTTTTGCAGTGCCATAGCACTGGTCTGTTCATGGGCTCCATGGTTTCAGTAGCTCACAGCTGCATGAAGAAAGATGTGCTTTYTGAAGGAAATGAAAGTCACACCAAGGATAAAGAAGATCTAAAATAACCCTGAGAATAGCGTGAGAATACAAAGAGACAGAAAAAYRTTAATATCTCAGCCCAGGATGGYTCYGAAACCSATTYTGAAGCAAACAAACAGCCAAAGAAAGTTACAGGGGAGTTTTAGAAAGGCATTTCTGTGAGGAAGCAGGCTGCTGCTGTATTTGTTGCACATGAGAAGGATGCAGGAGCCTGGAGCATGCCCAGGCTCCTTTGGTCACAGCAGGAGCTGYGCTGTCCTGCCTSGAGCAGAGCGAGTGCCGTCACCCAGCCCCGAGCGCCGACTGCACAAACAAACAAACCAACCAACAAACTGGCTGGAACCCACCACACTCAGGAATTGCTTTGATGAATTGCCATCAGTGGAGAATAATTTATCATAGCTGAACCATTTTTTTGGTAGAAAACACTGTCTGAGCAACGGAAAATGTCAGGAAGCACTTTTTAGCTGGAGGTTCTGTTGAGGATGAAAAATGCCTTCCCTGAAGGAGCCAGCACATGGATACCCAGGACAGGAAACAGGGATGCACAAGGAAAGGTTCCTTATCCCAGGAGTGCACTCAAAGGCTCAAACAATAGAATCCTAAAGCCTCTTGTCTGCACAACCCCATRGGGAGGGATGCTCTTGGAAGACAGAGAAATGGCAACATGAGGACATGAGGTGTGTCCTACACCTCCAAATAGAGGACATCACCTCTGCCCAGGAAAAGTATTCAAATCTCAATACTTCCTTGGAAAGCAAAATTCTTCTCATGAGGGAAATGCCTCTCTTTTAGGGAGGATTGTTGTTCTTTTGTTCTGAAACAACAGGGAGCCAATGCTGCCTTTCCACCTTTCACTACAAGATCTCAGGACTCATTGACTCTAATCCCTTATTTCTTGTGACGTGTGTGTTTGCAGATTTCCTCACTCTAAAATTAGTTTAGGGTGTCCTAGAAAAGCTGGGCACCAGGAAAAAAATGCCAGCTTTTTGTAGGGGACTTTTTTTGAGATTGAGGAAATATTACCATCTACCCTAGTGGTRTAATAAACAAAGCACCCATTGAAACCAATGGACAGCTTTCATTTTTGTCTCCTGTCTCCAGTAAATAACAGCTTATTTGAAAGAGGCAGGATTAGCAGAAACTAAACAAAACAACTATCCTTGATAGAGGTTTGTGACAACCAGGCAGGAAATGGTTTTTTGGTTCCACCCAATTTTTTTCAGTCTGGGACATTTGTGGCTGCCTGGAATAGGTGAGGGCTGAGATCTCACTCCCTGTTACAAAAAGGCTGTGAGGTTGGTGAAGTTCTCATGAGTCCACCAAAACTTTTCTTTTTCTCAGGTTTCATTTCAGTTTTGATTTTCTTATGTTTACACTACAGTTAGGGAGAGCAAAGTATCAAAACAAAACTCATTTCCAGCCTTCAGAAAACATATAAGTGGGTTTAGAAAAGGCTGGAATGAAATGCTTCAATAACATGCAAGCCTTCGTCTCTGAAGAGTTTCACATCAATATCTTTGTGGAAACAAACATTTTCCTGATTYCAACAGGCCAGTGTTTCTCCTTAAAATACCTTTCAAGGCTCTCACCTAATTCAGAATGTTACACAGACACAACTCCAGAAATCTTATGACTTTCTTCAGGCTGTCTGAACTTTCCTAAAGCAAAGGCACCAGTTTCTATTCCATTTTCTGGGACAGAGAGGCTTATGGAAAATTGTACTAATTTAGCATTCACTGGAGTTTTGCAGCAAAGCCCCAAATACAAACATTTATTCTCAGGTTCTCCAAACCCCTACACCTGACAGCTGGGGTCCAGGAGAGAGCACCAGACATTTCCTTTCACCTGGCACTGGTGATGGGCACAGGCAAAAAATTCCATGTAATTGGAATCCTGCTTTGAAACCCATGACCCTTTTAGGGAAGATGAGCATATATTGTTCAAGCTCCACCACCAGAAGGAGGGCAACCAGCTGCATCCTCATTTCCCTCCCAGTGCACTCCTAGGAATCCCAGTGGGTGACAGAAATTGTGCTCCATTACAGCCCCTCTGTGTATGGATTAATGCATTCACTGCAGCCCTCCAGCACTCCACTGCTCAAGTAATAGACTGTAATATCCCTGACATTCAGGATGAAAAAAACAGAATACAATTAAAAACAGAATACATAATATTCACTGAAATAAAACRGATTTCCAATCAATTAAAACAGACTCCTTCCAATAGCACCAGACAAATAATACATTTACAAAACTAATCGGCTCTACACCAGCTGAGCTAATGAGTGTCATTTGGGTCACATCCTCAAATTGCAAATAAATGTTATCATTTATCAACCTAACACATTACTCAATAAATCTTCTGCACCACTGTTCATACTTATCAGCTGTGTCATTTAATATTCCTTTCTGGTTTAGAAAACTATTTCCTCTGGTGCCTGACCCTTTGWAATGGAAAACTCCTGAAAACAGACAGTAGCTAATTCAAGAATCATATAATTTGGAGCTAAACAGAGCTGTRGCTGGTGTTGAAATGCTCTAATATTAATTTTTCAATGGGTCTCCTCCCAGGCTGGAAATACTACAAGCTGTTGAGATGAAATTTTCATTTAAGGAAGGTCAGGCTGTAGTCAATGCCATAAGAGGTTTCACAGTATATAAAAGCATGAAAATGATTTTCTGTTTTTTTTCATTTATGCAACAGCAATTTGGACACTCCCACCCCAGGCACAAACCCTCCACATCTCAGCCACCTGATGCTCAGCACAYCACCTCATGTGCAGATTGGTGATTCTGGTTATTCCAGCATCCTCCAATCCCTGCTGGGATGGAAATGGGAAAGGGGGAACTTCCAAACACTTCTCACCAACCTCCCTCCTTCCCTCACTGACAGCCATGGGGCAACACAGATCTTGTTTACCCCACGGGTGATACCTGGGGTGTCCTTTCCTTTGTCCCAAACTGCTCCCCCAGCAGTGGCATCCTGTCCAGGCTCACTGCAGCCTTTCACAGAGAGGCTCCTTTTCCCAACACGTCCATTCCAGAGCTGAATTACTCAGATTCATCTTCTTCACTGCAGGCACATAAAGCAGAGGCACACGGTCGCTGGGACACATCTGACAGGGACATCCTGTGAGTGCCCTTCTCCAGGAGTGTGCCTGTGTGYCTCCAGAGCACGTTTACAGTGACTGCTGAACGCTAAAGGAGTCATGAACTGCAGTGTCCTCTTTGTGCACTTGCTTTACAACCCACAGCACAGCTGGACACAATATACAGGCACAGCCCACATTCTGCCAGGAGGTGAGTGCACYAGCAGTGCTCGGGGTAGTAAATGATCCATTTGATGAACGTGGCTGAGCTGGGCGTGCTGGTGGTCAGGTTACTGTGTGGTTCTAACTCACTCCTCATTTTCAGCTCTCTTTTCCTTAACTCCATCTGTTTTCTGCTCTTTTCCCYATCTCCTGCCCCACTGCTGCTCAGAGAAGTGCCCTTGCATTGATTCCACCCTTTAGCACCATCATTGCTCCTGTCCCTTCATCTTTATGGCTCCTAATGCTCTCATCAGGCTTCTTACTTTTACTTTCAGCTCACATCCCACCCATTTCCTATCACCTCGTTTGGTCCCTCCTTCATTTCCCTCCTTTTCATCCTTSTCTGTCCTTACCTTTCATCACTGGAGCCAGATTTGTGCTGTGATCCCCTGCCTGCCTCTGGCACCTGCACAGCTGAAAGCTGTGAGACAGCATTKCGTTGTCAGCTCGAGCCTTGTTGTGACAGAAACCCCCAAATGCAAAGAGCAGCGACTGTTCCAGCAGCTGGAGACACAAACAGAGCCACAGAATGGTTTGGGTTGGAAGGGACCTTAAAGATCATCAGGTTCCAAAGCCCTGCCAAAGGGCAGGGACACTTTCCAATAGAAATCTGGGCAGGCTGTCACCCCTCRGGAGGAGCAGGGGAAGCATGGACAGTGCATGGACAGTGCATGCCTCTTGGAAAGCTCTGCAGCAGCTCTCTGCAAAGCTGGGGRCACACACAGAGGTTTGCAAAGGTTTCCCCTTTGGGGAAGTTGTGATTGCAAAGTCAGCAAAAAGTGACAAATAACAAGGTCTCATAGCAGGAGATTAAATCAAAGCAATGTGGCTTAAATTATGCGGCCAGAAGCAAACATAAGTGTGGGGAGTTACAAACGACTGAAAATTAGAGGTTGATTATGGGAACTGTCAGACAACTTTAGCTTAAACACAGAATTCTCACTATAGATATGGCTCCCATATTGTTYAATAAACAGGCTTAGAGCTACTGAAATGCCCCAGCACAAGGAATTTTGCATCCACCAAAAACTGGCCCTAACACGTTTAAGTTCTACCTCATCTGATTTCACTGAGAATGCATGGGAACAAGCAAATCTGCCATTCTGGATTTCCATATCAACAGAACTCAGATAAACATCCCAACACCTCAGCTGCTTGTTTGAGTTGCAGGTTTGATCTTACTGCTTTCAGTGGGAGCCCTGGAAACTCAACAGCACTGGAATATCCAAACTGGTTTCTGCTGTGCAGATCTGAGGGGGRACTTCACACTTGACTGTTAAATTTACTTTAATGTTTGTTTATATAATTTAATAAACACGGCAGCAGTATAGATGGAATTTAGCAATATGTAAATACCTCAAATATAGTGTGCATAACATTTATGGCACAGCATAGCCATAACACATCAACCACTATTAAAAACCCATTTACTTGAATTTTAGGGCTGCACTTCACACTGCTAAATGTCTTAGACAAGTTTATCCAGCCATTTCTAATGTAACATGCAACATTACAGTAAAGGCATTTGCAGTGCCTGTTGACCACTTTAACCAGTTTAATAAACCATGAATAATAAGGAACATGCACAGGAGTGTCGAGTAAGTATCGGGAGAATCTTCATTATTAAAATATTCATCTCCCCAACTAAAAGAAACRCCTTTCCTTTGAATGACAACGTGCTGAAGTCATGTGAATTAAAGAGTCTCTTTGTGCTCTCAGTAAATATTTTCCTTTGTGAGCCCAGCCTGTGTGCAGTGTGTGTGGGGGTGTTTCAGATGAGAGTTTTCTGGCAGTATTTACATTTCTGTGTGCACGTCACCTGTAGTGACAATGAGCAGTTGTTAAGCATCTTGTAGAGCTTTGTCTTGCTCAGAACTACTCCTTCCTCTTGTGCATAAAGAGATTGCTGATTCCATAACGGTGTGAGACTGCATTTAGAGCAAACCTCACCTTTATAATCTGGAAATGCCTTGACTGACTCATGTTATGTACTTCAGGCAACTTTTAGGCAGCCTCACGTGGGGGGACATGCAGCCTGTTCCTTCTATTTTCAAGGACATAGAGGGTTTCACAAACCACATTCTGCTCCCTGTTGTTTCAGTCCAGTGCACATTGCTGCTCAGAAGTAGCAAGTAGATTTTCACAGGGATGTGAACCTTATGCAAATTSCTTGCCTGTTTATTCTGTGAAGATACATTCCCCACCTTTATTCCTTTGCTGAACAGTCCTTCATTTAACTACATCTTTGTGGCACCTAATCATTACACCATGCACAACCMAATAAATTCCTGTCTCTGTGCTTCCCCTTTGTCCTTCTCCCATCCAGCAGTGGGCAAAGCCCCAGCCTTTCYCTGCATTTATCATCCCTCTCCCTGCAGCAGCTCCTGCAGAACCTGGCTTGCGTGCTGAGGAACAGGCAGGAAAAAAACACCACCCAACCATTTAACAAGACTTTGAGCACCAGTCATCTGGATTTATTCTGTGAGTCTTGCAGCTGGTATTGATCACAAGGAATAACTCTGAAATAGTAAGTTCTGGGAAAGTAAATAGAAACAGCCACCAGGGTTTTTTTTACCCATGCTCCCCAGTATCGAATGCTCCATTATGAAAGCCATTCTGGTTATAATTCTTCCCTCATCCCAACTTCTTTCTGCTGCTCGCTATTTTCAGCAAAACCTAATAAATAGTTCCTCTAGGGTTTTGTTTTCAARGATACAGAATAATGGCTGTGACTTGCCTCAGGTGCCTGCTCACCATGGTTACCACGTCGAGGTTCAGAGCGCTGCCCRTCTGAGGGGACGTGGGCTGAGGGGCTGAGCCCCTGGCAGGACAGGGAAGCAGCTTGGAGGCTCCTGAGGTGGCAGAATAAATCACAGATTAATTGCCACTGTCTAAGCGGTGACAATCATAGTTTATTTTTCAACAAGAGATGACATCAGAAGTCTTAAAAAAAACCCAAACAAACAAAACCCACATCCTTTTAAAGCCAGGCCAATTAACACAGGTATGTAATGTGTCTCATCCTATGGTTACTTATAATTGCAAAACTTTCTTGTCCTTCCCCTGAGACATTAAAATTTTTACTCTGGCCTCTGTCATTTCTTAGTTTTGCCCTTCTTCAACAACATGCCTAGATTTTTAAAAGATTTGCCCATAAACAGCAATCAAAGGATGATTAATTTTAGACTTTGCATGTAGAGAGACAACAGTGCATCACTGTGCTCTGAGCAGTGGCTGAAGCCTSTTCTCTCACCAGCTCTGTGGCTGTAGGAGTCTGACTCATAAGAAGATATTTTATGTGGTTGTATCACAGAGCAGGTTGTGCTCTGTGCAGTGCAGTGCCTACTGACAGAGTCTTCAAGATTAGTAATCATCCAAAGATGAGATTCAGAAAAGCATCACCTAATCAGTGTGCTCTCTATTGCACACGTTAGGTGACATTAGCAGTCTGTCTCACTCCAGGCTCTGCAGCATTTTGGACATCTTTTTGCAACTACTTCCATAAAGTTTTGGTAAAGAGCTCAGGGTGTTAAGCACATGTTCAACATTAACAATAATGGCACATAYTGCTATCAGGACTTCATTTACTAATTACCTCCAAGGCTTTACATTCTAAACCAAATACATGAAGTGCAGCATTTGCCAGAATGCACTTGGGTTTCTTTCACTCCTACTTCTGGTTCCAGGCTCCAGACAGACCAAATATTCTGATCGTGTCACTCTTTGATGCTAAATTGGATACAAATGTACTTGGGTAATTAATCACCCTCAGTGTTTATTGTGCATCTTTCTTATTATTATGCAAGCAGATTTCTCCCAGCTTGTAGTTCATTATCAGAGTGCATGAAAACATGTGATTACCTTTCTTCTCRTATAATTACATTAACAGCAAGGCCAACTTCCTTTTTTCCATGTATCTCTGACCATGTGAAGTATTTGGGAAAGAATCACTGTGAAAAAAAAGAGCAATATTCCACATTATACAGATTCCAATTACCACTGATGTTTACTATAGTGCTATGTCCAGAAATACCCAGCATTCCCATACCCATAGAAAAAAACCCCACAAAAACATAGGAGTGCAGGGAAAAAAGAAAGACTGAAGAATAAGCCTAGGTTTAGATAGATTTGACTGAAGTAACATATTTTTCATGGATCTGGAGCAGCTAAAAGAGAGGTGGATACCATTTGGATTTAAGTTCAGCCTTTTAATGATAGGTAGCATCTAAACTTATGCTGATTATGTATATTTTTAAAACAGAGTAAAAGTGTTTTTTGCTTAACATTATTTTTTATTTCTTCTTCAAAGGATATGCAATTTTTTTCATCAAATTACAAGAAAGTGGACTATGAGATTTTWGCTTCTTTTTTGAGTTCCCACAGTAGATATTTTGCTTTGTATTGAATCTGCATTGTATTATTATTATTWATTGCCCCATTTTATCTGATAAATTATAGAGAAATTAAGAAGAGAGACTTAAATTCTAGAAGGAAATTAGGAAATTCTCTGGCAAAAKATTAACACCRTATTGACTCACCTGAGTGKTTTTTWAAAGACAATTATTGGAKGGGAATTCAYCATTTAAACTTCCCCCAAATATATCAAGCCCCAGCCCATCTCTGATAYAGAAAAGCACCACTCTTATGAAAAGTCAAGGTAAACATAAAGCAGAGAAACCTTTGTTCAAGGTGCTCTAATTGAACCCAACCACTAAAAACAAACACAGAGCTGCTGTGTCCCAGCACAGGGGATAAAATCAGCCTTGTTCTCCCCGTGCAGCTTTTGCAGAGCTGAGCAAACAGGTGAGCAGTTKGAATTTCCTCACTCAGTGCTGGGGAGGGGAAGGGCTGCCAATCAAACACCCATTTCCAGGAGATGGATGAACAGTGGTAAGGGCTGCTGCACAGCCAGGGCTTCCTGTGTTTGTAGGGAGACTCCTCACCCCAATTCTGTCCCCCCAGTGCAATCACAACCCCTCATTTCATACCCTGACTCTTCTGTTTGAAAATCAGAATGCTCCAGCAGTTTCTGTGCCTATTTGCACACAGGCATTTTACAGCACATAGCATCAGCCCTGTTCCCTGATGTAATTGTACCAGTCCAGCTTTTTCGTGRGCCTTTCTTCTCCTTCTCATTATTCTCATTATTCTCCTTTCCACCAGCACTAAACTTCTCTGTGCCTGCCTCTAAATTATCTTCTGGACCCAATCAGTGTTCAGAGCTTTAATGAAACTGAATTTAGACTCTGCATCCTTTCTCATTAGTTTGGTTACACTTTAAGAACTGTAGAGACAARCAGCAGTGTTTCCATTATGCTTTGGAGTTATTTCATTCCTATTATGCTTTGGAATCACTTCTGGGATCAAATTATCTTTCACATCTGGATGAGGCTGTTGACTTCACTGGGATTGCATGTGCAGATATAAAAACAGAGTACAATGAGACCAATGGATGCTTAACAAATTAATACTTTCAGAAAATTAGCTCTCTTCTCTGATGGGATAAAGCAGTGGTACAAAATCCACCACAAACACGTACTTGCAACACAGAGTCCTCATTTATTTTCCTGAAGTTTATTTTTATTGTCTGTAAATTTAGCAGGAGGGTAATTCCCCCTGGTAGCCCTCATGAAATTTTACAAACCTGTTATTTTCTTATTAATGGCTTCCCTCTAGAATTAAAGGGGGAAAAATGAGGAAGGTAGGTCATGCACTGTACTGCTCTGGTGCCATGTACATGTTTAAATACTTACACAAGTGGATCCCACTCCCACAGCAAGTAGGGAAAAGAAATTTTCAGTCAGCTTCTACAGTCCCAGGGTTTGTCTCATCACTGCTTTTATGCTGGAGGGACAAAAAATGATCTTCACTGTTAATTTCACATATTAAGCAGAGTGGCCTTTGAAATTTCTGTATGGTTCCTGTACATATTTGCTATGAACATGAATATTTTCACTGCTAAAATGCTGGAASTTTTTCAGATGGCAAATTGTCCATGAGATTTATTCTTGCAAACAAGAGCGTTATTAGTTCCTTCTTTCATTTCTTTCTGAAAATTAGTATATGAAAAAAGAAAGAGAGAACTCTGGCCTCGGATAATTATTCCAGTAAACTGGTTTCATCTTATATCAAAAGCAAGCCAATAACTATGGTGCAACAAGAGACATAAGCTAGCATAAATAAAAGGGGGTTTAATTACTGCTGTGATTATATGAGATGAAGGTAAAATCACAGGTCTCTGATGGGCAAAAGCTCTATCTCATCTTGTCATTTGTGGAAATTCAGAATGTTTCTCCTTATGCTGTTTAAAGTTTCAGCTTTCAGTCTTTTCCCCCCTTTTCTTTCTCCTGTTTTTTATTCTTATTTTATTAATAGGCYGAATTTAATTTCTTCAGAAGGCCAGGTTAGAGCACCTCACCCTCTCTAAGTGCTTGAGTTCATATGCTGTGGGGCACCTTGAAAACATGAGATAAAATACTATTATTCTCTCCTGATAGTCCCTGCTCTGACAAATACATTCTCAGACCCAGATTATCCCGTTTGGATTAGCAGAGCTTGCTGCATCCCAGAAGGAATGGAGGCAGCACAGACCTGTCCTCCTCTTCTTCCTGGGTAAGAACCAAACCCTGGATCAAACATCCCCAAAATCRCCACCCTTGTGAAAGAACAACAGATGGACAACCACAATTTAGAGTCTCTCTGGAATTCCCCTGGAATACTTAGCAGTGYTCCTTTTGTTGTTGTTCTTGCTGCYGYTGATTTATGGAACAGWGCAAGATTAAAAAGTATTGTCTCGCTGAAGAAACCAAAAATTGTAATGAGTTTTGTGGTCAGCAGTGATCACATTAGCCTTCCCTAAAACAGGATATATCCAAATTCTCATCTAATTACATTTTCAGAATTAAGCAGGGGAGAGAAAGGTCACACCATTATAGCCAGCATAGTCTGTTTTCCTCTGGAAAGAGTACAAGAATAGCTTCAATGGAAGCAGTTTGTGATTATGCTTGATAATTTGTAATTAACTCTCCAGGGTGCTGTGAGGCCTAATTAATTACTTATTGGAAAGCATTTGGAGATCTTTGGATCAACGCTGCCATAATAATGCCAAGAATTGTTGTTATTGTTATCGTTAGGTATTTTCCATCCCCCAAATGCAGTTAGGTGGAAAATGTACCTTTATTRCCCTGTGATGTCTTACAGGCAGGACTAATCTGCAGAAAAGCAGTATTTAAAAGCTGAGAATAATTTTCCCTGCAGTGTGAAGCCAGAGATGTTTATTCTAAACCTGCGAATGTAATTTATGAGTAAGGCAAACACATAAATTGCATTCAGGAGTTTCACAGTAATAACACACTTTATATTCTCCATCTGCAGATAAGCAGGTGCATCTATTTGTAGAATTTGTCTTAAGTTATGAAAGTGTCTTCAGTGCTGTGAAAGCAGCAYCTCATGAATGCCTCTGTGTGCTCAGCATCCAGCATTCATTCTCAGGCCCATCAACAGGAACAKGCCACCTGTGCAATTAACCCWAATTAATACAGAAATGGAGGGTCAYGAAGAGATGAGGACCTCTATCCAAACCAGAATGAGACTTTGCTGCAAAACATCAAGAAACCAGTCAGTACAACATTTGTTTGTCAAATATTTGGGTTTGCAGGGTGGGACAGACTCACGAGTAAAAAAGACAATAGGTGCTGGCTTTTCTCCCAAAAGTCAGAGAAGAAAAAGGACAGCTTCAAACACCAAYACCTTGCAGGAGGCTTGAGCTGGAGGAAGGCACTGACTTTTGCAGTCTCTGCTGTTCAGATGAGCTGTGGAGGAGGGAGGTGAGCAATGGAACAAAAGCTGTGTGCAAGGACTCAGGAGCCTTTCAGTGCCTCCAGACAGARCTCCAAAAATGTTCAGTCTTGGTAYAGAAACTGAGGAATCTGTGGAGAATTTTCTCAGAATTGTAGATATTTTTCTCCCTCCCACCCCAGATCTTATATTTTATGGTAGGTAAATCTAAATCAAATGGTTAAATTATGCTCTGTGACTCCTGATCAYAGCTGCAGGTTTATCTTCAGTATCAAAACCCCTTGGAAACACCTGCAGTGAAAAAAGCATCTAATTGTGTTACACTGAAGAGTCCAGGATACAGGAAATATTCCTGAGGTTTCCTTGCTGTGAAGAGCAAACAGCCTGGGAGCCTAAAGCAGGATGCTTTGCTCTCCACTGCTCAAACAAAGAAAGGCTGAAGTCTGAGGATGGTGAGTGTCTTTCAAGTACAGATCGACCCTGGAGGAACCCTGCTGGGAAAATGTGGGTAAAAATAGACACCAATATGCATATGATCWATGGAACTCATAATCATTACCCAGAGAAATATGGTTTTACTAGTAGTAAGCATTCATGCTTCTTTCAGAAGAGGAAAGATCTCAAAATATATTGCTTTCAATATTTTCTCCCGTGTAGTAATACATTTATGAATAAATCTCTAGATAACCATATAACACTCTTTTTTTTTTTAGTATTTATTTTTTTGTGGTGTTGATTGTTTAGTTCCCTCAAGCATTAGCTGTCTCTAACAAGCAGGTGGTGGTGGCTCTCTGTTTACCTTGTCAACAGTGCTCATTTCTGTTATCACTCTTCTGGAAGAACAAAGTTTCTAGATATGCCTCAAAGGTGAACATAATTACGCTGTTTACATTGTTATTCCTACAGGGATCATAAAATAGTGCTCAGAATGATGTTTACAGTCATCAGCGAGGCAGAAATCACTCTGTACATGCGAGAGAGGCAGGCAACAACACCCCAAGAAAGGCAGGCAACAATACCCCGTCACTAATTACAAATGGGACTGTGCCTGCCAAGATCCCCTGCCTCACACGTGAGCTGGGTGCTGGCTACATCAGCAGCCTCAAGCACTCAGCAATCACTCTGCCCATCAAAACAAAATTTCTCTGGGCTCTTTTCACTGCAGAGACCATGACTTTCCAGTTTCTAACCTGATATTCAAGGCAACAAAAATAAATAAACCAAATATAACGATGTACCAAACACCACGTACCAAAAACCCCACATCCTTCCTCTGTGCCAAACTTYCCTGGTTTTCTGCTAGGCTCAGCAGCAAAGCAAAGTGAAGCCCACAGAAYAATTTCCTGTAACTCCAGAGTGGTTTGGGTCAGAAGTTTGCAGAGGGGCTCATGAAAAGCAGCAGTGGAGTGGAAATTSTGCCGCAGGGGTGTTCACACCAAGGGAGCACAGCTGCTCCTCCTGCCCACCACCCTGTGAGATCACACACACAGCAACACTTTTTAAAGTCATTTCTCTAAAATATACAAGAAATACTGATTTAAGCTCAGCAATGATGCTCTGCTTTAGACYAAACCTTGGATTTTTGCACAAACCCAGGTGTTTTCCTTATTTCCCAGTTGCTAATCACCAGCAAGCCCATTCCATTCAGCTGTGATGCTATTTCACACACACAATYTTCCTGCTGTAACGTGAAGTTTATCCTGGCTGACACCTCCCTTCCCTCATTTGGTGCCTTGGCAGTCAAACCTCGTTGTTGTTTGGGGAGGAAGAGCACGGGAGAGGCGTCAGCTCCATTGCACATCCATGGCAACTTCAGCTACAGAAGTTCAAATTAATCAGCCAACATCATCAAATATGTGTCATAAAAACCCACAAGCTATCATTTTGGAGAGGGGGAAAATAATAACAGAACTGCAGCATACGAAATGCATCGGGGATGCAGCAAAAGCAATTTTTGTGGGAATCCTTGGACCTTGTCGGCAGAGCTCTGTTGTTTATGGAGGCAATTATGCAGTGTAAACACAGTGCTGAGAGAAAAGTGCAACTCCTGGAGTTAAACAGATGGAGGATGTGYCTTTGCCCTGGTTAACCCAGACAGGATAAAGGTCTGGGACAGCCACCTGTGCACTGGAACCTCTGCATTGTCCTGGGGTGCCAGCAGAAGGACACCAGGGCACTGCTGCAACATCTTGAGAACATAAACCACAGAGTCATGGAATGGGTTGGGTTGGGTGGGACCTTTCAAAGGTCATCAGCCCCCTGCCATCAGACTGGGTTGCTCCCATACAGGCTGTCCTTGAATCCAATAACGCACTGGAAATTACTGCCCAGAGACCAAAAAGAGTTTTGAGAGGTTTTCAGTAATTTGCCTTTTTTTTTTTTACTTTCTATTCTGTGTAAGACTGAGAGCTGGTGAAGTTGCTGAGCACATAACCATGGCTGACAGCAAGGTCAGGGTTTGCACCAAGCTGTGAAGCTTGTTCTTAGCACAGCACTTCCAGCTGCAAAACACAGGCCAAACTCAGGGTTATTGCTGTCACATATATTTAAGAGGTGACAGTCTTGAAGGAAAGGGCACAGAGTCCACCAGAGGTGCAGTTCATACATTAGCAATTTCACAACCCATCTGTTAAATTCTTAACTCTTTAGATTTATTGACAAAATAAAGCTCTAAGAAGACAGAGGCGTTTTCTAATCACTCAGAAGGCTGAAATAAAACATTTCCATGTCATGGTTTGCTGTATCTTTTTTGTCATTTTTACAGGATGTTACAGTCTCAGTTACTCATGGAGTGTTTAAACTATTTAAAGTGAAACTGGAGACAGTGTTGTCTGCTTTTCTCTTGCAGAGTTTCAGACTAAAGAACTTACCAGGTCWCAAAAAATTCAGTGTTGAGTCTGGTCTCATAATATAAAAGAGGAAGTTTTGGTGGTCTTGTCTTTCCAGAATACTGTCAATACTCTCTGYTGCATRTAGGTAATACTTWAYAAAAGAAAAGCCYTATAAAATCAGGACTTAGGCCTGTTACTTTGGCTGAATGCAGCTTGGAGCTTCTAACTTCCCATGTGAAAAAACTGTAAGAGTTGAAAGTCACTTTGCATAAGAATCTACTCCTGTAAGGAAAATAAGTTCTCACCTGCAAAAACAAGAAATTGATCCCATGAGAACCAGTGAAGAAGGTATGTAAACAGTCTAGAAACAGAGAGGTTTGACATAAAAAATGCCATTTACCCACCAATGAACTGTGTCAGTGTAACCAGTTAGAGCTAACACAGTACCTTCTGATAATCCTATAAAAATATGAGCCATGCAACAAAGATCTGGCTTTTCTGCATAAAGAAATTGAGTCCTGTCTGCACTGATTGCAACAACTCTCCTCTGCAAATTTAGAAATTTAGAAGACTTCACCACCTCTGAAGCACTGACAAAATTTCTGACATCTCTGGTTGACATGTATGTTTTTTCCTAAWTATTTCTTATTTTATCATAGACCAAACTCTCCAAGTTCAACAGCCATTCATATRTAAGTACTCTCATTGGTTGTGATTGAATTATTTGTGCATCTCAGTAATGATGGATAAATGCTCCAATTAATTAYAGACTTAACTGCTCTCAATACCTCTACAGAACTACTTCTTTAAAAACTATCTACATTAACAGAATTTAGCAATTAAGATCAACATAATGAAAAAAAAAATTAAAATTGTAAAAAATTCAGAGGATCTGCTCATAAACTCTCAGACACAGGAACAAAACCCATCTGGAAGCTGAGGTAACACAGTCAGAAGGCTTCACCMTGCTGCTTTCACAGCTTGTCCCCCTCCTCTGGACATTCTCTTCTAAACAGCCAATCTGTTTAGAAAAAATCCTTTTGTTATCGCCCCAACCATATCTTAAAATTAAATTTCCTATTYCCATTGCTGGTTTAAATTGTGACTCTTTTCCTTTTCTGAGTAACACCCTAGATTTGTTTATTGCAATAATCTTTTAATTTGTATGTGGATAAATTAATGCACAATTTTGAAGTGGACCAGGAGGATGAGAATACAGTCAGAAATCTGTTTCCAGGAAGCTCGAAATTACATTAGCAATATATTTTAGTAATAACAATCAAGCTTGTCTCATTTTCTTGGGATTAATGATCAGCTGAGAGGGCTGATGGCCTCAAGTAGGAGYCATTATTTTATTAGAGGTAATTGTTTTGTTTTGTTTTTAATTAGGCAACAATTAGAAAAAAAAATCCTGACCTCTCTGTGTGTAAGAGGAATGAAAGCACCACAGGAGAAAAAAAAATACAATCACTCAGACAAGGGGAAAAGTCTCTTTAAAGWGTTTGATAACCTTAGGTAAGATGAGCAGGTTAATACAGCAACAAACCAGTATTTTCTGTGGGTTTCATCTGTTCTCTCACGTGTTTGTGCTTCTCTGCCCCCAGTGGGTTTTTTTGTTGGTGTTTGAAAAATGAAGCATGTAGATTTTTGAGTAACGTTTGTGAATCTGTTGTGCATGCTTGGAAAAGGTTTTACARCATCATCTTTCATGATGAGTGGCTCTGTCTGACTTCAAGTCTGTCAGCTAAAATGGGTGAAGAAAAGGAAAACTGGAAAATGCCAAAGACCTTTAACACATGGAAGCCTRCAAGCCCCTGGGGAGATAAAAACCTAAACCAAGCCAAAGCACAAAAGAAGAGTCAGAGGTTTACAACCCAGTCAATTTAACCCCTTTTACAAAAAAAATATTAGAATAAGTGGTTAAATTATGTCCTTGCAAGTACCCAGAGAACTTAGGRAAATGGGTAACAACCAACACAAGTTCACCAAGAGCTGTGACGTGATTGTGACAAATTTCGTTGCTGTCAGTTGTGTCAATTCTTTTCCTATACCACAGTAAAAGATTTGTGGTGCTTTCATGCATTTTTCTGACACTAACACACCTGAAATGAACTTGTTAGGATGGAGAGTGAAAAACTGCCATCAAACACACCCTGAGAGGGAAAGCAGAGGGGGCTGAAGTGTCAGGAGGTCAGAGATGGCAAGCAGCTCCTGAGAGAGCTGCAGCATCCTCAGGTTCCTGTAGGGACAGGATTCATTAGTGACCAGTAAAGACCAGAGCACAGACTTAAAAAATTTACGCCCAACATGAAGCAGAAACACACTGGAATATGAAGTTTTAAAAAATCAAAACGACTTTGAGTGGTGGAGTTGATCCTAGAAGAAAAATAAAGRAGGAAAAAATCAGCATGAACTAATTTTGTGCTTAAACAGGAACAATCATCTGCACAACTGCAGAATGGTGAAAAGCATCCAGTTATGGGTGCTGTAAATCAGAAAATGCTGTGGAGCTCAACCAAAGGTGTCTGAGAAGTGCAGAAGGTTTGACCAGAGGTTTACACAGTGCGCAGTTCACACAGGCACCTACACACAGCTGCCATCCCTGATTTTGGGGAAAGAAGAGGTGTGACAAGGTGAGACAGTGATTTCATAGATAAAGACAAGTGCAAAAATGCTTGAGATCAGATGGATTCTGAAGATGAGTTTTTCCAACTATGACTGACCACGTTGCTCTTGGGTTCCTTGGCAGGTTTTTGCACTTCTCAAGAACTGTTGTCAAGAAAAGGGAAGGCAAGAAGCCTTCTTGGAGTGTCTGACAAGCAGTATCACACATCTTGAGTAAGAAAAAACATAACCCACTAGAAAAACTGGTGTGCAAAGTTCAGATCAGCTTTATCTTCATTTTCCAAACAATTTATAAATTAGCTTCATCTTGCAGGTTTTCACTCTCCTTAAATGTGTTATTTATAACTCCRAGTGCTGCAGCTAAAGAGAAGCAGTGCCCGTGACTCTTTTCAGTTCAAGCACACTCTTGATGACTTTGTCTTTGTTAACTTATTTGTCTTTGCTTTGTGAAATTATCTGCCATTTGCTCATCATGTTCTGCAAATCCTCTGCAGTAATCACTACATGCAGCAGCCCTTCTGTCTAGCCAGCCGAGATTTGACAGCCTCTGTTTGCTAAACGAATCACTTCACTGAGACTTTGGAACACACTTTTCATCTCCCTCCATTCTCATTATCCAGCTAAGGTCCTTCTAACATATGGTCCTATTTTCCTAATTGCATCCAGAGCTCCACGTCAAACCCAGCTAATCTTTCAAAGCGTCAGGCTAATCAGGACAAAATGCATGGCCACTGTTTGCACACATGCTGGTAACAAGAGGGGAACAGGACCTACACACATCAGAAAATGCCACTGAGTCCCTCAGCTGCCTTGTTTATTCCTCCCTCATTTTCTAAGATTATCTGAAATGCATCTTCCTTTTTGCATTTACATTTTTCTGAGTGATTTTCTCAGCAGAGAGCCRTTAGCACTGGGGGCTGCTGTCCTGCCCAGCCAGACCAGCACAACTTTCACCAGTGATTCCCATGAGACACATCTTTAGGTGAAGTAATAATGCAGTATAAAATGTTCTTATTACCCACAAGAAAAGACAGCATATTATTTAACCACCTTTAAGGCAGCAAAAAAAAAAAAAAAAAAAAAAATGTTCTTATTACCCACAAGAAAAGACAGCATATTATTTAACCACCTTTAAGGCAGCAAAAAAAAAAAAATGTAGTTGGTGTGGCAATTACACTCTGTTGCAGATTTCTTATTTGGTAAAAATAAAAGGTAACATGCAGTTTGTAATTTACTTATCAGAACTTTGACATAATCTCAGCAAGCCTGATCATTCCTCTAAAGGAGGTTGGCTGGGGAGATGTTGGTTTGTGTATTTAAGCACACAGCTCTAGACTAAAAGAAACAAATAAAATCTCCTTCCTTGCAGTTTAAATATATTTTTGGTATCTGGGCCAGCTGATACATCATACACAATTCCATCCAAGCTGTATGAATTCAGTAAACCTGACCTAACTCCTAGTGCATCTTCATACTGAATTATCTTTATTCATTAATAAAGAACAGAATGCAACAGAAACATTAGGTCTGAGACAGTTCTGAGTAAGGATTTTCATCAGCTTTTGTTTCATTCCTCAACACCCCACATTGCACATTTTGCCATTGTGCCCTGGGCCCTTCAGGTGTGTGTGGGGCTGAGCCTTCAACCACACACACAAACAAAAGCCACCCATTTTCTGTGTTTGGTCTGCAAACACTTGTGCCTGTGGGAGCATTTCTCACAGTGCTGCTCCMCAACAGCACAGGAAAAACTGAGAGCATCTTCCCAGTGAGCAGCACAAGAGGTGTGAATCCTCATTAAATTAAAATAKGGGTGCCAGGGGACAATTGCTTTAYATAGTCAGAATCTGGACTATCTTTAGGTATAAGCAAATGTTTCAGATATAATTAGCACAAATCCTCATAAGCCTACCTTGAAAATTAGTTCCTGTAAGAGCAACTTAGGTGTCACTCCCCATTCCATGGATTGTCMTTCCACACCATGGACAGTCCTGTAACTTGCTCCTGGTCACACAGATCCTGGTTTACCTGATCTTGAAACTCAAGGTCTGCTCCTRATCCATGATAACGAGCAGTGAATGAAGGAAAAGGCTGCATTTTCTCATACAAAAAGAGAACCAATACAGAATTCAAGGGTCCTGCTCTTGTTTCATTCATGCCTGGAGTGTCTCGGATTTATCTGAAACAGGAATTGTGGAACTGTCTCCTGTAAAAGGCACCTAAGTACTGCTCCATGGAAATGCATGTGCTCACACTGGGGCCCTATTTAGTGCCTTGGTTTGATCTCCAGTCTAAAGATACCTCTGAAGTAACATCAAAGCATGATTTTAGAACAGCTTTCCTTACATGTATTACACAGAGTTGACTTTATCCAATTCAACTGATACCACTCAGACTAGAAACCAAGTAGGGGAGGCATTAAATGTGAGACACATGGCAGTGCTGGGAGAGGCACAGAGGAGAGGAAAAGGCTGCTGGATCTATAGAGATGTAGAGACAGCCTCCGAGTAGGGAGAGATTAAATAGGCTGGTGTGCAATCTGTTTGGGAAAGAGATGGCTCAGGTGGGATGTCACAGAGCAAAGTTATGAACAACGCAGAAGAAGTTAATAGGGAGCAATTATCTGCTGCYTCTCAGCACAGAAGGGTTTGGGATGGTGCACTAAATTAATTTGTGTAATTTAAGGAGAGGCAAAGGGCAGCGGGTTTTTTTCGCGCATTCACGGTTAAACTGTGGAACTGGTAATTATGGGGTGTTACAACCATAAAGAGGTTCAAAAGCAATTAAACTAATAGAGGGAAGGAACASACTTCTGGGGCCAATCTGCAGTGATGTGGACGCTGTGTGGGTGAGAGCAGAGGAGCCAGGCTGCAGGTGTGCTCTCCTTCCTCAGGCATTTGCTGCCAGAGATGAAACCCTGAACAGGGCAATTCCACAGCCCAGGCCAGCACAGCCAGATTTCTGGTTTAGATTTTGTGTTTTCCCTGCACACTGAGGCCTCTCAGCAGGTATATCCAACCCTGGCCACTCCAGAGCCTCTGGTAGGASAGGGCAGTCACATCCCACAGCAAAAAATATAACAGGCTACAGTGCTGGGCAGGCAGCAATGCCTGGCAGGAATTAATACAGGTCACATAAATATAAAATCATTTGCTTCTAAACACATTACTAAAGTTCACCTAATGGCCAAAAGAAAACAAAATGTAATTAAGTGAATTATGTACTTCTCTGTATTTTTGAGGCTTTCTGAAGAAGGGAGGTGGGGGGGGAAGGAAGCTTAGGAGCTGGAATTTTCAGTTCCAGATAATTAAGTTCTGCATTAGAGGCTTATTAAAATATATTGCCCAAGAGACCAGACAGAATGTGAGATGGCTGGGTACAAAACTTTCAGAGATAAAGAGAACAAAGCTGCAAGGCCTAAATGACCTTTTATTACTCCTGAATACCTCATGATGTTGGGAAATGAAGACTGTGAGACAGATGGAGCTGTTAACGAGTTTAGGCAACAACAAGACACGCTCAGAAAGGCTGTAGCAAAAAAAAAGCTTGAATTTCATATTAAATACAGTGGGTCAGTTAGGATTAGTCATAAAAGGGAAAAAGATAGCAAAGAGTCATAACGTTTTTTTTATATTTAAAAGCCAGAGGATATAAAGGCTTTTCTCCAAATAAGCTGCCACTTTTCCTCAGCCAAATGATACCCCAGCTGCCCCAGGTGGGCACAACAGGCTGGGGATAGCTCAGGGGAAGGGATCTGAAGCTGGTCTGTACCAGAGCTACCTGCTGTAGYTTCTGCCTGAAGAAGTGAATTGAATCATTCAGCAGAAATCAATCRGCAAAATTCAATCAAATTCAGCAGAAAACCATGGGTATTGCACCTGCAGCCAACTGTTGCTTGAGAAAACTGAAAGTACAGAGCTCTGTTTAAAACTAATGGCCCAGTAAGAGTTGAGATGAGGTTGTTTAGGGTCCTAGGACAGCCTGGGTCAATGCTCCTTGCACGTGTCTCAGCTGCTGAACTTGGTSTGTCTCACCAAACTGCACCTGACAGAAAGGTTAGAAAAGCTTCTTGTTGCATTTCCTACCCACCACACACAATATAGAGACGTTAATAATTTATTACCATTTGTCATTAATATTGCAAAGTCAAGCATTCATAAGCTGGGTTGTCTGGGCAACCCTCTCTTTGGCTCTCTTGTGCACTGTATTGATGAGATCTGTAATTACAGCCAGCCTTGCCATTATTTCTGCAGGACCCTGGGCTCGTTGGGTGCGCGGMTCAACCACGGCGCCTTTAATGAGCRCAGCTCGTCAATATTTTATTTCAGCCCCGCTGTTAATTGTGTGGCTGCATCACTTTCAGCAGCACTGTTTAAACATGGTGCTGAGGACTGACCTGCCTGCTCCCCCCCTGACTTTCCAAATCACATTCATTTTTCCCCTGGCTTTGTGCAGAGGAACTGTTTGATCCCCACACCRACACCACAAGGACAGGGCAGGAACGTGCTGATCTCATCGTGGGAAACTGAAGCACCAACAGATGAAGGTCAGAACACTTTGCTAATTCTGAATGTCCAGCCTGGGGCCTCTGGGAGGTGAATTTTTGAGCGTGCTCAGCATTATGTGACATGAGGTACGTGCACTGTGCCCCTCCTATTGCCATTAGTAGCATCTACAAGCCCTGGGAATTTCTATACATCACACAGTCAAAAACAATGGCCAAATGGTAAAAATGTCAGAACTTGAAAATGCTGCAAGACTTGCCACATCAGGTTGAATTAAGCAGCCTTTCTTGTTCAGATTATGGTGTGTTTCTATCTTGTAGATATTTACATTATTTGGACTTTCTTTCTCTTGCTCCCACACAGTCCCATGCCCCAGTTCTGATGCTGCTTTCACAGAATAGCAAACTTTTCAATGGTTTKAACAGAGCCAGGCTTGGCCTGAAATGAACAATATCCAATGCTCTGTTCAATTTGGTCAATAAAGTCTCCTCACAATACTGGAAACARGGGTGAACTGACCCATGCAGTGACCCGTGTCCTCCTCTCATTCCCCTGCCTTCCACCACACAACTGAACAAATTAATACAACTTCAAGGCAACCAAGTTCAGCAGGAACAGTAAATGGTCTGTTCTCTTCCAAACCCCCAAATAATCTACATTTGTTTTGGAGCACTACCATGAATCACTTTAATCTYTCCTTTCTCTAGATATTTTTTGATTTTTTTTTTCCTATGAATTCCATCCTTCCCCAGCTGAACATGTCTATTCTGGGTGCATTTGAAAACTCCTCGGATGAGGGTTTTAGCCATTTGCTTTTTGGTGAGTAATTGTGCTCATTTCCAGCCAGAAGGCAGTTAACCTTTAGAGACAGTCAATTGCCCTCTCTGTGTACCTACGGCTGCTCTTACGGGTGGTGGAAGGCTAAAACTTAATAACCTAGAAAAGATGAAGCATTAACTTCTCTCTGACAAAAACTCAGAACGAGTTTTAAGGCCAGAAATTTTCAAGGGAACCTGAGAGATTTGGTTCTCAGAGAACTACTGTGGAGTTGGAAAGCTGACTAAGTTAGTGCCCACTAAATCACAGTCTGTGTGACTCAGACAGCATCTATGACACTTCCTTCTATTTGATTGTGATAACTATGTGAGTTTGGAAACTATTACTGAAAGATAATGTGAAATATAGGGGATGCATGGATGTGTATATCCTTTTCACCAATTAGAAAATCTTGCTTTGCTTCAGAAAAAGAACCCTATGCACCTAAATTAAATGATGGCAAATGGTGTGTTATTAAGCAAACACACCAGCAGACTGTGATTACCTGTAAGCATATTAAACTTTGCATATCTTTGTTAAAAATCCCATTTAAAAAGCGTTATATGCACTGCACAGGCAAAACAAATATTGCAACATGATACTCTTGGAGTATTCCATGTGATAGCAGCCACTTTATAAAAGATTGGGCAAATCTAGCAACGACATGAATGTTGAACACTCTATAAGTGAAATTCTACCCCACTTTCTGGAAGGGCTCACAGTTACAGATGAGAACAAGGGGAAGGCTCTTCATCTCTGCCCTTGAAGGTGGGCTTTAAACACCCACATTTCCTCCTTGTTCCTCCCTCTTTACCCTGGAGGGGGCCACCAAAACTGGGACAACTGGGACAGAAAGAGACTGGGGGAGGCCAGAGGGTGATTAGACCCATCCAGCATTAGTGATAAAGTGAGGGAAAAGAGAGGACAAGGAAAACAGCAAGAGACAAAATCCTGGCTCTGTCAGTCTGGGAGCTCTAACACAGCACAGGCACAGTCAGAAATCCTGGGAGGAGGTTTTGAGGGGGAGGATGTGGGAGAAGATGATGTTGTCTGTGAGAGCTGGCAGGAGACACACAGGTAGAGCTCTTCATCTGAAAGTCAAAGACAGAAAAATAACTCRTTATGGCTTTGGGGACTGGCTTTACGTTTTGTTTTGCTTTTGTTTTTACTTGATAGATGAAGAGGAAACAGGGCATTTCCATTGGGTTTGGATTTAAAATGGATCTGTAAAAGCATTCTTCACTTGACAGACTTGGTCTCCTGGGTGGGAAAATTTCAGAAGACGGTTGAAAAAAAAAACAAACCAAAAAAACAAACAAACAAAACCCTCCAAAACAACAAACCACCAAAACAACCCRACCCAAAACCTGCTTAATATCCTCATGAGTATAAAACCCAAATAGATCTGTGTGAGAGAYGCTCCTACCCCTGGCTGAGTAGCCTAATGATGATGTTGCTGTCTCAGAGAAGAGCAGATGTGAAGCTGCAGAGTGAAGGGAGTCTCTGATTCACACACTTCATTATTTCCCTGTGCATCATGAAAAATCAGGCTCTATCYATGCCACACAAAGCAGGTGTTCTTKCACAGCTCCTCATCTACCCTGGCYTTATCTCAGTGTCTTCTCACCCCCCACAGCTTTGCCACCAGGTGCTTTTCCTGCTCCAGCAAAACCCCAGACTGGCACATCCACAGCTCTTTCCTTATCCCTGCTTGCAGGAAAAGGTCTCATTTCCAGAAGCCTTTGTGTGGGCTTGAATAACTTTAATACAAATTAATTCTTTTTTGAAGCGCTCTAAATTCTTAATTCCTCAAATGCTGAGAGCATTTGCTACTGAGAAATGTTTCATAGGAAAAGTTTCTTAYTGCAAATCCATCTGTCTTGCTTAAAGGTGAAAAGTTACACACATTTCTTAACAGACCCCAAATCACATGCTCTTGTGAGGTGCCTATTTTCAAGTGTTTTGTRCTTTGTTGCAATCAAAATTACAGAACTTTTTAAAATGATAACTCAGAAAATTATATTTTTGTGTCTTTTTATCTTCCTTTCACTGACTACAAAGTCAAAATTCTCCAGGCAGTCATTATCTGGCAATTTTTAAGCAATTTCCTTGCCAAAACTAGAAAGAAATATCCCTACAAAGRTACTTAAAAAGAGACAATGCTTGCTTTGGTGATCACTCCATGCAAAGCCTTTGTGAGRACTGAATTTAAGCAGACATGCTTGGAGCTGGAAGTCTGTCTTTGTTGAAATAAGAATGAACTGRCCTGAAGCAGCATTTTGCCTCCTTTTCAACCCCTCAGAAACTTAAAGGTGCAGCTCAAGGAATGTCCTGCATGAGAGAATAAAATGGGAACTTTTACAGTGCTCAGRAATTTCTGCCCATGCAAAGGACACAGAGCTCAGGAAAAATTACAACCCAACCTGCCCATGTTGCAGCATTTTAACTAGGGATGACCTGATCCTGCTGGCATGGCAATTCCATGGAAACACTGTGCAAATGAAAAAAAGGTGAAGGAATGAGGATTTTTATCAGCCAGCGCCTGGCAGAGGGGATGCCTCAYGCTGTGTGATACGTGGTGGTGCCAGGTGAAGCACAAACACTCCTTCCAAGAACCCTTGTTTTCATTATTTTCATTGATCTGACAAGATCTGATTGAAAATTCAGCTTTGACCAGTTCCAAAACTGTTTATTTAAGGAGGTTKAGCACACCAAGCACAGTTCCTGAGTTTTTGCATGAAGTTATTCTGCACCTTTATAAGCAAATCCAGTTTTCCTTGTAACATCAGGATAAGATGCTCTAATACAAAAAACATTTTGGCCTCATGTCCCTGAGGACACATCCCTGGTCCAGTGCAGATCCACCAGTGCCCTGCTCTGCTTTCACAGCCTGGGCATGGAATTCTTCTTGATCACTCCATGTTCCAGCTGGAAAATTCAGTTGCTATTTGGTACACCATCTGTCTTTGCAAACCAATCAAAACACATGTAKTATTTCTCTATAAACACTTTCTGCTTTCTCAGACACTAAGCCAGGCYATGGCTTTCTATACTGTTCTTTTATTAAGAATGYTGTCATATTTTTTATTATTACCTGKTGGGTTTTTCCAACKATTCCTCCTGACCCAATGCCTGGAAATTCAAAAAAWCATGAAATATGCTGGTTTCTCCTAAGAAGCTTCAAGCATTTCTCCAAATTCCCAGCAAATCAGGCAACAATTATTAAACACTTTTCACAARTCATAAACTATTCCAGAAAAGCTCCCTTCCTTAATACACTCATGATTTAAGAGAAGCAATTATCACTGCCAAGGCTTATTTTTAGGGCTGCAGCTGTAACAGACTGAGAGCACTGTGATTTCATTAATAATCAATAAAAGAGGCAATWGAAGCCTTCCCTTTAAGCATCCTATTCATCGTGAAGGAATTTTCTAGTTTGAGGCAAAAATGCAATGCAGATGGATGATGACATCATCACTGGAAATATCTGGAGGCATTTACATATTTTTCTGATTCCAAAACCCATTAGAGAAGTCAGGCACATTTTGCACTCACTTCTGAGCACTGTGAACACCATGAATTTAATAATGAGAAGAGTTCCAAGTCAGTGCCAGCACAGTGCTAAATGCAACCTGTATTGCTCATAGTTTTTTTTTCTCCTAAGTGACAATCTTGACAAGTCTAGACAGCCTTTTTCTCCCACTTGTTCACTGAATTCCTCCCATTTTGCCACTGAAAATTTCCAGCAGCCTCTGCAGTGCAACAGTGCAGACAAAACCAAACACAAAACGGTGTTACAAACCCTCCCCGAGGAGTGGTGGGGAAATAACTTTTTTTTTTTGCTACAAAACTGGTATTTATAACTTGAAAAATCTTGTTTTTATATATTCAAGTTAAAAAATCATAGCCCCTGATGGTATCAGGGAATGGTTTGCAGATGGATGGATGCTTACCTTTTCCTGCTAATGTTGTGATTGAAGCGTTGTAGTAACTGGAATATAAGAGAGATGAGGTTTTCAGGAAAGGAGGAAATACCTCTCATTAAAACATAGCTGAAAGAATGATCAATCCCTGTCTGTGGTAAAAGTTTTGTATCTGAAAGTATCAATTAGGGTTTGGTGTTTTTTTCCCCCTCTACTGAGGGCAATTTTCTTCCTMCAACCACTTATAAACCCTTTGCACCATCTATGTCAGGGAATCCTCTGGCATTGCCAATGACAGTAAAAATATTGCTCTAAAGAGACTCTCAGAGCTTTTTCACAGCCTTTGGGGTGAAAATTGTCCAAAAAACAWAGGGAGAAAAACAGGACTGCAGTTCTGGCTTACCTGCCTCTGGAAGTGGGTGACACATGAAGAGCAATAAACACAGGATCATAGAATATTCCGTGTTGGAAGAGACCCACAAGGATCCTTCCAGTCCAACTGAAACATAAACTTTAAGAAATTTAGAGATTTTAGAGGTGCTAAGATTTTAGGTAGAAGGCAAGCTTTATTAGAGTTAAAATAAATGGATAGGCCTCGATGAAGTTAAGAGTTAGTAGTTAACTAATAATTGATTGCTTGTCAACACAATGTTTGGTTAGCTGGGTTTATAATGAAGAATACAGAAACTGATAAATGGCTTTAGGAACATAAGACAATTGTGGGCCCCCTCCTCCCCGAAACTCCTTGAGAACGGGGAGCTGGAGTCCTACCAAGGGTTCATTTGTCATAATTGCATTGAAAAGGTAGAAAGGTCAGAACGAGGAAGACTTCATTTACTTCCTCATTTTAGGACCCCTCCCCACGAAACAGACCACCGACCCATTTCAGGGAACAAACCACGCCTGCTTAATGGCTTTTGAACTAATTAACATAGGAAGCGGGGAATGGGATGTGCCAAAGCTATGGATATGTATTTGTATTTTGAGTGTTCAATACCTGTAGAGATAAAAGGCTTTTGGAATCACCTGTAAAGCATGGTGTGTTTTTGGGAACTATCCCGCACGCTGCCAGGCGTCGTAATAAACATACACTGTCCAACTTTAAACTGTTAGAGAGTTTTTGTCCGTCATAAGTTGGATATCGATACTAGATCAACATCCATATTTTAATAAATCACAACTGCTGGCTCTGAACAGGATAATCCCAAGAATCCCACACGTGCCATGGCGTGATTGGCACGGAGGATGGCTAAAAAATGCCCTAAGGATGACAATGCCCGGCTAAAATGCCCTATGGATGACGATGCCCTGTGCAGCCCCTGTGCAGATCCAGCTGAGCTGAATGCAGTCAGGGCTTTGCACAGAACAGCCACCAGCATCTCCTGCAGCTTTCCACCAGCCTTGTYCCCAGCAGGGCTGGCCTGGGACCTCATCCCGGCTCGGCTCCTGCAGGAGCAGGACGAGAGGAGCGAGCACCGCTCAAACCAGCACAGCCTTCCCCGGCAGGGAGAGGTCACCAGAGGCAAAGGCTAAAGGATGCTCTGTGGAAAGTTGTCAGAAGTGCCATCTTTTAATGGAAACGGCGAGCACAAAGTCACTTATTTCCCGTGTATTACACGGCAACACTTGTCTGGCAGTCAAGCATCGCCGGCGTGCTTKCAGCGCCGGGCTCTTAATGAGGTGCTTGATCCTTATGTAAAATCAGCACCAGAGCCCTTATCCAGCAGGAACTAACAAGGAGCTATAAATGGCCCAATTACCAGACTGAAATGTCATTCACACGTTTGTTATCTCCCACACCAACAAGGAAAAATAACACGGAGACRCAGTAGCTGAAGGCAAATTGAAATTACTGCCGATTGAACTGCAGCTCGTGGAGCTCTTCATGCAATTCAAAGCCTTAAAACTTAATGTGATCTATAYTTAGTTTCAAGCGTTAGCCGAGTTCATTGATATTTTGTTTTCAGGCTTGCCAAAAGTCACAATATCCTTATTGATAATATTAGCAGCTCTGAGTGTTGTAGTGAGCTCTAAAGAGAAGTTCTTTAGAGAAGTGACTGGGAGCAGCAGCCCTGAGCACAGAGGATTTCTGGGACGTGTAGTCTTGGAGGTCAGACGCTCTTCCTTCAAGTCACCGTCACTTCAGTGTAAGGCATGATGCCTGAAGAAAGCATTTTGCATGTTTGGTTTTTAATGGAATTTTTCATGTTAGATCTTGTTAATTCTGCTGCTAAATCATATGCTGGTTAGCTTTSAAAACCAGATGCTAATCCCATATTATTTAGACCCTTATATTGTCAGTACTATAATACCAGAGCAACTAAATAACAAAATTATAGAATGGTTTGGTTGGGACCTTAAAGCTCACCTCCTTCTGCCCTGGGCAGGGACACCTTCCACTGGACCRGGTTGCTCTGAGCTCCATCCAACCTGGTCTTGGAGCACTTCAAGGGATGGGGCATCCACAACCTCYGTGGGTGAACAGTTCCAGTGCTTCGCCACCCTCACAGCAAATAATAAATAAGTAAATAAAAACTTCCCGGAAAGAAAAAGATAACTGCTGATATCATCACAGTCTTTAACATTATAATATCATTTTAATAATGCGAGCTCTGTCAGGCAGTGGGAGTACCCTGGCCATGGCACAGCAGCTCTCAGCTCCTCCCATCTCCCCCTGTTTCACTGGCACATCATCCAATCCAAGCAGAGCTCGGAAATAAAGGTTTCCCCACTTCAGGCAGTTCCCAGCAAGCAGACACCATCTAAAGCCCTCGCTGCTTTCTACAAAAACAAAGTTGTTTTTCCTCCTCSCTTCCCTGTGAGCTGCGTTGCTGCTGTGGGACACCTGGATCCGTGCCCACGGGGGATGCTGTGATCCCCCATAAAACCCTTTGGATGCAAGGATGGAACAAAGCTTTGCTCTCAATGTCTCTCTCCTGAGGTGCTCAGGGAACACCCAGGGCGTGTTCAGATCCCAGCAGTGCCAAGTTTAAAAATCCTGCTCAGAGAAGAGTTTTGCGTTCCCCCTCTCACTTCAAGCTGTCAGTMGATTCTCTAATTGGGGCTGTGAAATTGCTCATTTCTGGTGTTGTCTGGAAGGCAAACCAGGGATGGGGATTGAGGGGGCAGCTTTGAGACCCACTCAGTTCCAGACACACCTCACACAGGTGCACGTCAAACGCTTGCAATGCGTTGATTCCTGTTGATTCCCAGCCAAGAATCTTCAAGCAGATTTTAATAAATGTGGTTACATTTGCTTGCAGGAGCACGCCTATATTGCACTTTAAATAAAAACAAATTATGGTAATGTGTGTTGCTGAATGCAGGGAGCATTGAAAAGAATAAACATGTCTTATCTTCTTGCCTTTGTAAATGATAATACTTCAGGCTTTTAATAKTGAAATAGCATTTGGGKTTTTYTACCTTTGGCACAGCATATTCATTCATTAGATTTCACTGAACTTTGGTGGAGAGAAGGGAGACATCTCAATTTTCAGTAATTTTGGTAAATCTCAATTTACCATGTATTTTACAGRAAATTCTGAACATTGGACTGATTTGAGTCACAAAAAAGTGCATTTTTTCCTTCTTGATTTTTAATTTTAAAAAGTAAAGGTATTAAAAAAAGAAGTCTGATTTTACTCATAACAATATACAACATGAGTACTTTCCATGAGAATATTGTTATTAAACTTCAGCATCTTCACACAATAAAAAAGGCCCCCCTTTTTTTAATGCTATTTCTTCAATTAATATTTAAAATACAAGGAGCTGCTTACTGCCATTGAGTTGATCTTCCCTTCTCTTACCTTTTTACTTCTCTTTTGTTCTTTTGGCTGCTCTTCTGGAGACTTTGCAGGTGATTAGGGGGCAGGGTTGGGTTTGCCTTTTTTCTCCCCGTTCCAACTCTAAGGATGGAAGAACAAGATAAATGACCCTTTCTACCCATCATTTTTCTCCTGGAGTATCCCYTGCATCAGCATTTCCCTCCAGCCAAACTCATGCTTCACCAGCTTTTTAAGCACAACAAACAATCTCTGTGTTGCCACCTTGGAGCGGAGCCAGCCCAGCTCAGAGGAGAGGACATTTCCCTGTGCTCCCTGCCCTGCACACATTGGCAAGGTGGAATAAACTTTTTCCTGCTGTTTAATGAGGGAAGATTTGGCTTTTTGGGCCAAATGTCACTTGCAACACCCACTGGAGCAGTGGTGAGTGTGGTGGATTTGCTGCAGAATCAACTAGATTATGGAAATTTTTCCTTAGCAATACACTGGTCCCAGAAAAAAACCTCATAAACCACAGAGAGGCACAGAGGAAGCCACTGGAGTGGGCAAAGCTACTTTTCTTTCTTACTGGGTGACAGTGCCTGGTTATGGTTTGGGAGGGCTGGACACTGTGATCAAGCCAGACCCTCCTCTCAAACTCTCCTCTGATCTCTTGGGTAAATTTTGTTTGTTTTGCTTTTGGGACTTTTTTCTTTCTTTTTGTTTGTTGTGGTCGTTTTTGCTTTTTTAATATCACAGAATCATAGAATGGTTTGAGTTGGACAGGACCCTAAAGATCATCCCTTTATACCCCCTGCCACAGGACACCTTCCACTGGACCGGGTTGCTCCAAACCCCATCCAAAGTGGATGTGGACATTGCCAGGGATGAGGCATCCATAAGGATTGTCACAAGTTTTGCCTCTAAGCTGTGAAAGCTTACACAGAATTTTAGTTATAAGCAAACAAGCAGGGGAGTTTAAAGCACTTGAGTCAAGCAAGAACTTAATCCCTGTGCAGGAGCAGYTCCTACACTGTAGCTCGACTTGTAGATTAAATTTGCCACAGCACAAGAATTTTCAAAGGGAGTAGATAATCCTATGGACAGCTAAGGTATCCAGGGACATAATTAGTAGCTCCCAAAGAAGCTGGAAGGAAGTTCAAACATCTATATTTCAGATATTTGTGGGCTGGATTGCATTTTATATCTTTGCATCCTGTGTTTAGGGAAAGAGCTTTTTACTCTTTTTCAGGCATCTCACCCCTGACAGAGACAGATTACTGAGATCTTTGGTCTTTAGGTCTCGTTCAGCTCCTAATCACTGGATCCTCAGATGCAGTCAGGYAGCATTTTTCACTCCAATCACATTACAATTTGTAGGTGAACTCAGTAACACTTTCCAAACTTGTTTAATATTTCTAGTGCAGTTGTCAGCCAGCTTATGAAATGTTTACCTTTACAGTGGTTTTCATGTTCCTCTCGCTGAGCTTCCTCTTTGGAAATTAAAGCTATCCATGATCTTGTGCAAAGATATTGCCAGTGCTGCTGACCAGTAGCACTGACTTTCCTGGGGCTACTTTATAATTGCATTTTGGAATAAAAATGAGTTTACTCTCCGAAGAAGATGTTTCATTTGAATTCTTCCCGACTTCATTTCTTTTATAAACTCCATCATCCAGTGTTCCTGCAGCCCATCCACAAATTAAACATCATTTTGTGACTGTGCAAAGCAGCTCCTGTGTGGGATTCTGATTTTATCCCGGGTTTATGGCCTGCCCTCTGCGAGGATGAGGAACAGATGAAGCAAAGTGGGCACAGTCCAAAGCCTGTGTGACGTCCATCACTCTGCAGTGACACTGAAACTGCAAATCCAGAGCCCCTGACTTGCACAGCTGTGAGCCAAATCACAATAAAACAGGCAACAAATTGCAAGTGAACACTCCCTCGGACCACCCAGGGGCTCTGTGMTGGAGCAATGCTGAAGCAAAGCTGCCAGGTGGTGGCAATTGCTGTTAGAGCTGCTCCACTGTGGGGATTTGGGTCAAAAATCTCAGGAAATGACAGAATATTCTCTATTTCATATTACTCTTCTCTGATTYCCAAAGCTGTGAGTGCTAAACCCCCCAGAAGTTTGGAAGGGGGACTTCTATAACTCGATGAATGTCTTGCCAGAAAAAATGTTGCCACAAATAAGTGGTGATTCTGCCTTTCTTKTATTCATTCTTTTTCTCTAGCTTTTGTGCCATTTCCCCCTGCTTAACTACTAMAACACACACTTTTGGACTAGGCAAGAGCTGCTGAAATCCTTTGGTCTGTCTCCCTGCACTGTGCTGTCCCATCCAACCCCACCATAAATATCTAAAGAGGGATTTTCTGCTTTGTGCTTTGTGCTCACATTACCTGTGTCAACCCTTCAGCAGACTTTTAACGCACTGAATTCTTCCTCCAGCCATTTTTACATCCTTTAAGAATTTCTAATCATGGTTTTCCTGCCAATCCAGACAGTGATAGCTCATTTTGTCTTTCCACACAGTGCCTGCTTTGCCGACCTGAGAACCATTTTTAGAGCTTTTCKCTAAACTCCTTCCAAATTAGTCAACATCTCCCTGCTAATGATGCATTCAGAGTTAACATAAAGGTGAAAAAGCATCACTAAATGAGCTCCTTTCTACCTYAGCAGTGACTTAAATGAAAGCAAGTTCAAGTGAAAAAGCTTATTTTAATGGTAGTGGTGTCTGAGCAGAGTCTGCTGGATGTGGAGCACCAGGCAGATGAATGGCTGYGTGAATTTTAACAGGCCAGCATGCTAATGTGGCAATGCCAATAAACACAACCATTTGCATAAATATTTCATGGATTCAGGAGGATTTCATAAGGATTTAAATTTTATTTTAAAGGTCTTGAAAATTAGAGAATGACAGAAAGGTGTTCCCTTCCTGCTGCTCAAAGGGAATCGTGGTGGGTTTCTTCCATCCAAAAATATGAAATTTTTTAAGAGAAGGARTAGTGAGCATGGGGTCTCTACAGCTGTAGACACATCAGTGTTCAGGGATGGCCTGAAATATTGATTCAGTCTGAGCAGAAGGGAGATTTGGGGCAGGGGGCTTGAGGTAGAGAAGGAAACTTTGCAGAATATCAGCAGGGAGAGCACTGAGCTGGGATGAAGCACAACCACATGCTGCTCCTCTCTATCACAGGATCCATTACAGTTCCTTTGGAGTTGTAGGTAAGCAGTAGAATGGACTTGTGTGGAATTGCTCAGCTTATAAAAACTTGGTTGTACAGAAAGATGCCTTTCAAAGTTAATATTGAATATTGTTCTGTACATGTCTCAAATGTAGCACAGCACAGAAATAGAAAAAATTAAGCATTATAAACTCATGAAACATCTTTTCAACAGAAAAGAGAATRCTAAAAGTTGGAAAATATTAAATGCCAGCAGCTAAATCCACAAATGGTAAAGTAAATACTTAACCTTCTGCACCTTAATTACATGAGTACTAAATCCATGACAAAGAGTCTCTGGCTGGGCTAAGAAAAATACAAGTAAAGCAACTTGGATTCAACATCAAATCATGAGAAAACTTCTAATGCTTCCCACAGTTAAGTTAGGTCAAAACATTTATGGAAATTCATAAGAAAATATAACTCTTAAAGAAAAGGAAAAAGGTTCTTGTAAATTTTTAATGTGAACTATGCAGACAATTACATTAATAAGATTTAATTACACCATGAAATATTTAGTGYTTCTCCCTATGCTAAATATTATTTTGAACAC
The DNA here is from genome assembly GCA_902810485.1 of Alauda arvensis. Taxonomy (NCBI): domain Eukaryota; kingdom Metazoa; phylum Chordata; class Aves; order Passeriformes; family Alaudidae; genus Alauda; species Alauda arvensis. Next base: position 2,202,849 of record CADDXX010000054.1, on the reverse strand, counting down.
AGTTCTAGAAAGATTAGAAAGCTTAAGAAATACCAAGAAAGAAAACAAGAACAAGTATTTAAAAAATAATAMTTTTGAAAGTGCATTAACTGTAAAGACCATTGTTTCTGWYTTTACTTAMAACAAGGGAACATTCTGTCCAGCTATTGCATTTTAATCTCTTTATAAACACAGATATAAGAAACACATTGTGTGCTACGTTTAATTAATAGAAAAAACCAGCTCATGTCTTATAGGTCACATTTAACAAAATCTGCAATTAACATCCAAGTTTTGGCAGAAATGCTGAACTATTTATTAGTGCCTGCATTTCCTATTTATCGTGCCAGAACTAACCAGCCAGATMTATTTACTATCAACCACAACGTGACTGGCTAATTAACCAACTTGTGAAATGCTGTTTCCTAAATCGTGTGCTGTTGCTATCTTTGTTCTGTGGCTCTTTGGTCTAACACTACTTCATAGTTAAGGGAAGCCAAGTTTCCTGCAGGAATTGCACTGGATTCTGTGCATCCTCAGCCCTGATTGTGCTGCAGTGCAGGCTGCATCCCTGCTGACCCACAGGATGGGCTCCCATTCCCACCCAAATGCTTGCCCTGATGCCCACACACCTGGTGCTGGTGCTGGGAGTTAAAATTGGGATTTAAACTTATTGCCAAAAGCAGCAGAATGCCCCCAGGACAGCTGTAATTGGACAAGCAAGTTCTTATTCCTTAAAATGCACATTTCTAATGCCATGGCAGGCTCCCCTGCAGTACCTCAGCACTGCACCACTCATCTGTGCCTCAGACCCACTGATTTCACTGAGGTCCATAAAGAATTAGGTGCCAGAACACCATCAAGTGAGGTTTTTCATCCTAAACATGAACAAAATATTTTATGCATCTAATAAGACCAATATTCAATAACCAGAAAGGGTTTACCTGATTTCCAGGTGAGCATAGGGCAGGTAGAGCATCCAGGGCAGTGTGCTGGACACCTGGGCAGCCCATGGACACATGCAGGGGAAGTCCTTCCTGGGGCTGCTGTCTCCCCATGACTGGCAATGAGTGCTGTGGAGCTGGCCCTGAAAACATAAACAACATTTTTTATGTAAATGGGACGTTTATCTTTAAATTTCATAGAGCCAGAGAGGCACAGAGTGGTTTGGGTTAGAAGGGACTGTAAAGATCCCTTTAAATAGTTAAGGGATCTTAAGTTTAAGGGGTCTTAAGCTAATCTTAACTACCTTTAAGTCAGTTCCAACCCCCATGCCATGGACAAGGACACTTTAATGCAGTTAATTCATGTACTGACTCAAATCTACACACATTTTTCAGTAAGGACATGTGGAACACACATTCCCATTGGGATGCAGAGCTGTCTGTCTGCACACACACACACACACACACACACACACACAATCTGTATGGAAGCAAAGCCTCCAAGCTCTGCTCTGTCCTCCCCTCCCATCCATGTCAGGAACACAGATTAGCCTTATTTCTGCAGGGCATGACCACAATTTGAGGCAGAAAGAGGYGAGGAGCCTGTGCTGCTGCTGGCACAGAGGACAATCCCTGCAGGATCACCACAGCCAGGGCACTGCATGATTTAAGGGATGGGGTTTGGAGCCTGCCCCCYAGACCAGTATCACTTGACATATGGACCAAGGAGGGTGCCACTCGGACATCCAGCCCCAGCAGCTCCTGGTGTTCTGTTTAAYAATTCGTCGCAGGAGGAGGTGCTCTGATTAATTCTGAATCCAAAATGCTCACACTGCTTCRATATGGTGAGCTCTCTAAAGGATCTGCTGGCAGCAGTTGTGATTTCCCATCCCACCTGGTCTCACATCAGCTGGGGCACCACAACTTCTCAGCCAGTCCTTGCTGGGTGGTGTCTCTGCCCGKGGCAGGGGTTGGAACTGCACAGTCCCTCCCATCCCAACCCACTCCATTATCCTATSATGTCATCCTATTCTGTTTTACATTTTTTTTCCTCTGCCCTCCTCCACCCACCACTTTCCCCTTTTTTTTAACTTTTAATTCTCACTTTTACCTCTTCTCCCTGTTGCCTACAACACCTGGTTAGCTTCAGCAGACTATTTCACTCTGCCTACTCTGCCAGGGAGCAGCTTGGATCTGTTTGTTTTCCATTTTACTCGGAAACCCATAAAGGAGGGAGAGGAGCAAGTGGTCCCAAGTGCCCCAGGGGCAGCACAGGGAGCCACCTGCCCCTTGGGAAAAGCAAAGTTACAGATGGGGAGCAAGTAGCTCAAGGAGAGAGGCTGCAGGGARGATGAGGAGCCAAGAGTCWGGGCTSAGAGGAGGTGAGCAAATGAACCTGCCCAGAGGATGAGAGAGAGGAGGGCACAGTTTGCTGCAGCTCAGAGAGAGAATTAACCAAAGCAAATCCCACAAGGCAGCACAGACCTGCAAGTGTGGCAGGGGAGACAGGAGGRGATGCACAGAAAACCCTTTTTTGCTGTTGTTCTGGCACTGCTCAGCTCATTCCTTTGAAGATTTCTGTTTGTTTTTAGGAGGCAAATACTAGGCAAAAGTGAACTGAGAAAATAYTTTGTACGTGTTTCTTGTGTATTTTTTTTTTTAAACACTGTTCCTTCTTGAGATCTCAAAACCAAGAGGAGGCAAATGCAGACCATCTCTGACTGGGTTCCATCATACCTGCCCTGGGAATGGGCAGGGCTGGCTCCCTGCACAGCACACCACACAGGAGRAGACATTCCATTTTATAAGACCAGAAAACGATTTTAGATTTGTATTTGGTGGATTTTTGTTGGGCTTTTTTTATGCCTATAAGGATTAGAAATATAAATCCCTCRAACTTTCATGTCCAGGCACCTTCTGGGGCACTGTGTCACACCTGGAGTTTAGTGAAGGATGGGATTTAGCTRTAAATCAATCCTATTTCCACTCTTCCAAGCAGGAAACTGGGGACAACRGACCTCACCTTTTCTTTATGATGTGTAGGACAACCATCCATGCACCTCTCCTCACTGGCATGCAGGGAGGTTGCCCAGACCTGCAGTCTGTGGGTAGAAWAAGAGGCCACTTGCTGTCACCCCAGCATCAGGCTTTGCAACAAATATCACCATGTTTGGCACACACAGATATTGAATTTTCTCACCTCAGACACACTGCCATGCACATGGGAGGGAGAGGAAGCCTTTGCATTAGGCTAATCATGGAGAGCACTAGGCTGAAATTTATAYTCTCAGAATATATTGATTTCAAAAWAATTATCRATTKACCTTGCCACCCTACCAGCTTTTTCAGGACACTAATTCAGAGCCTTACACACACACAATAGTTGAGAAGCCAGAGATAAGACATGCTGGTTGAATTAAAAATTATTTCTGCCATAA